>JANRMT010062831.1:26514107-26546369 GCA_026402145.1 Polypterus bichir lapradei
ATATATATATATATATATATATATATATATATATATATAGTGACAGATTTAGGGTTTTTCTCGCACCCTTGTACCCTCGGACCACACGTCAGACACCAGATAAAAGTCCAAATAATTATTTATTATACTAATAACGTGCACAAAGCACGCTCCACTCCCAAATACTCCAATAATAAATCACAAAAATACAATAAACCCCAATAAACAATCCTCCAGCTCCCAGACGCGTTGCCACCCTTCCACCCAGCTCAGCTCGCCATCTGGGAGCTCCCACAGTCCTTTTATATCCCCCGACCCGGAAGTGTTCCCAATCCAACAGTCCACAAATCCTTATTCCTTCCGGGTCAGGGTAAACAATGCTTTTTCTCACCCCGGAAGCCCGTCGCTCTTCCTATGACAAACTTCCGGGTGATAGGGCACGAAGAACTCTTCGGTCCTCCCTGCAGCTCCCTCTTGTGGCCCCCATGGCATCCAGCAGGGCAGTGCATAAAAATTCCATTGTCCATGATGCCCTGCTGGTCTTCTGGGGACCTCCATGCTGCAAGGAGGGCTCCACCTGGCGGCTTGGGGGTATTGGCCGGGATAAACAGCCGGCCATCCTCCACAAAATATATATATATATATATATATATATATATATATATATATATATATATATAGTGACAGAACCACTAGGGTGCATGCCAGCCACCCAACCTGACACAGACACGGGAAGCACACTTATAAAACACGTGCTTTAATTTTTAGTTTCTTCACTCTTGAAGAATGTCTTCCCCATTCACACGAGCCCACAATGCAGTCCAAGCACAAACAGCACACTTTAACACAATTATCTTCTTTCTTTTCTCTTTACATTTTCTCCTCCATTCCTTCTCGGCAAGTTTTGTCTCTCTCCTCCTGACTCTGGCTCACTGAGTACTGTCCTCTGGCCCCTTATATAAGGCACCCAGAAGTGCTTCAGGTGCTTGTTGCCCCACTTCCAGCAGCACTTCTGGGTGCGACGGAAGCACCGCCCACATGGGCTCAGGAACAGCTGCAGCGCCCCCTGGCAGCATCCCCAGATTCCAACAGGGCTGTGTCCAACTCCATCTTCCATGAAGCTTTGCAAAAGTCCAAGGTAATGCTCTGTCCATACTTGTTTGCCTTGTCCTTTCAAGGAAAAGGCAACCCGGTTGGGCAAGGGCCCCGGCCATCCACAACAATATATACTGTATATATCATACACACGCTCAAACACACGCTTAAATAATACACAGTATTCATATTTTAAAATATCATTTACATTTGATCTTTGGAGAGCTGAAATCTATTACATAAATCCCCAATTTAGTTAATGTCATCATTAGTGTTGTATTAAAATTTTTTACAGTCATTCCTTGATCTTTAAAAATAACTAAGACATTGTTTTGGCGTTAGGAAGGCCAAGGAACACAGTGAGTTAATTAATATTTTTAATTTAGCCACATTCTTAAATAAATACATTTATTTTACCACTGTGCCATTTTTTGTGTGATATCAGTTTCCGACACTTTGTGCATTCCGCCTTGTCTGGTTGCCAATCAGTTACTAGGCAATATCAATGGGAAATGTGCGGCACATAACTTCACCAGGTCAAAGTTATAAAGGTCAGCATTGTGCACTTACTGGTTGTCCAAGTTTGTGGATACAACAAATAAAAAGCTAGACTTTTGACAGCAATGTAATTTTTTAACACTAGAATCCATGAAGCCTAAGAAAAAATTTGTAATCCTGGCCCACTTACATCCCTTCATACCTCTCCGTCAGCTTTTTTTGTTTTGTAAATGTGTTGATCAGCACAAGCAGCAAGCAGCCTGCTGTCCCATTCCCCACCAAGGCTCCTTAACTGCATGTGAGGTTCCTGGGGTTGTATAGGGTAAATAATACAGTATATCATTATTTGGAACACATGCATTTCATGTGTGTTTCGTGTCTACAAAGATATGCATATGTGTAAGATGAATGGAAATGCGAGGCAAGAAATGCTGAACACATACCTAAAGCAGAAACTTTTTCATGTTATACTAATAATGTGAAGTTTATAATGTGTAAATATTTTATTCCAAATATTAAATAAACATGTGCGCTTTTTCAAGAATATAACCAAAGAAAAAAAAAGCATTTGATTGACTACAATTTTCATCTTGTGTTTGTGCTCTGGTTATGTGTAATTAATTTGGTTTTAACTCCTTTGCAACTTTGTTTGAATTACGATTTTGGTTTAACTTTCTGGGCTTTGCTTATTGTTGTATTGTCTTCCTGGTATCAATCTTTACCTTTATATTAAACCACGATCCAACTCCTGATTCTATTCTTATTTAAATACATCACCCAGCAGAGTTAGTATAGTTGCATTAATACAGTGAAAGGAACACTATATGGCAGAAGTTGGAGACTGAGGCAGAATAGCTGTAGGAGGTAAGATGATGAGACACCTGGGACAATATTGCCTAGAAATAAGAAATTAAACTTAAAGAAATATGTATGATGCTGCTGGGATATGACAATGAATGAACTGAGATATCACTTAAAGTACATTTTAGGGACTGAATTGACATAGCAACTGTGGTAAAAGCATACAGAAAACTGGACTTTTTGAAAAATCTGTGGGTGACAGCTTAATTGCTTGAAGGCATGGAAGAATGAAAGAGATAGAAACATCAAAGAATGGCTAAGTAGAACAGGCAAGTCTAAAGGGAATTTACAGGTAGAATGTTCAGAAAACTTCAAAAACTAATCACAGAAGATTTTAGGTGCCATCAACAAAAAGAAAAACTAGAATATAAGTAGTAAAATTAAACTAGAACAGAGGAATTACTTAGAGATACTCAATCTAAAATATGAATACAATGATAATCACCTCAGTGGTCAGTGGAATAGTGATTTTTAAGTTACAAAAACTGATCATGAAGAAAGTAAACAAAAATCAGACAATGGGGTATAATGATGACAGTAGACATTTGAATGGAATATCATACAAACAAGGAAACACAATTTCTAAACAATAGAGACTACTCATGATATAATCAGAATTATGCAGAAAAACAGTTTTGGACACATCTTGCTCATTATTGTCTTTTTTTCTAGGCATCACAGAACTTAAGGTCAATGTGAAAGGGAAGCTGAGAGTAATGATGCTAATCTTAATGATGTTAAAAAAGGATATAAGGAAATGAAGAAATAAGTGAGGGAGCAAAAGCAAAACACATCAAGCTGTTGTATAATTATAAACATACCAACTCAAATGATAAAACTTACATTTTTATTTATATTTTTGTTGAAAACTGTACCTCCTAAAGGTTGATTTCCAAACTCAATATACTCGGTTTGTAATATGTGTCCAAAATGATTTCCCTTCCAGTTTATGGAGATTAAACATCACACTGCTGTTTTAGGAGCAATCCATGAGCATAGGCTTTAAGAGAAGTAGGCAAGACAAACCATAACCAACTTAAAATCATCTTTAAATCCTGAAGTTTATGCGTATCTTGTCTTTTGTATAACCACATGCTGGCCAATAACTTAAACCGGACATAACTTGTCACTGCCCTGTCATGCCTTTGGGAGCTTTTAATGAAACATTACTTCTTCACATGAACAAAGGGAGCAGCTTTTTGGTGCTATGGTTATTGGCTCATGGCTCGAAAGTCTTTGGTAGGAGTTACAGTATAGTATAGTACAGTACTATATAGACTGCATGGAGTTTGTAGCATTTCTTTCTGTCTATATGGATTTTTCTAAAGATATGTATGTTTCCTCTCAAATCTCAAAGATGTATAGTATCTATTACACTGACTACCTTAAGTGTGAGAGAGTCATCATGAGTATGCTCTGTAAAGGGCTATCATCTTATCTGAAATTGTTTCCTGCCTTGTTCACAGTGTTGCTGGAATAATTTGTAACCCTGTAACCTTAAACTGCATTAAGCAACATGAAAAATGGATGAGTGAATATGTTAGATCATCCTTCAGATAATCAATTATATTTCCTGTATTTAGCCCAGGATGCTTCCGTCACTGTATAACATTTTTACATTCTAATATGTCTAGTTACACCACCACTTCAAAAAATGGCTATTTTTGTAATAAAATGTGACTGTTTCAATACATTTCCTAATACAAAAGTAATTGTGATTTGTTAACAGTCTTCATTATTGTGAATTAGCCATAAACGAGTTGAATACTATACGAGTTACTTAATGAAGTGTAGAGTTTTAAAAACAGAATACATGAAATGGCAGTCCCCCATGACCCTGTGTTAGGATATAGTGGGTTGGATAATGGATGGATGGTACAGCAACCCATTTGACATACGTATGCAGAAAACCTATCAATGTAACTTTAACTCTTTCCTTTCAGCAATAGATGAAGAATGGCAGAGAACACTATGTATGCCCAGAGAGGTTGTTATAGATGTTGCTAAGGAGCTTGGCACCAACACAAATATATTCTTCAAACCTTCATGTGTATCAGTTTTCAGATGTGGAGGATGCTGTAATGAAGAAAGCTTATCTTGTAGAAACACCAGTGTCTCCTATGTTACTAAAACAGTAAGTAAAAAAAAATACTTTTTATTTAGACAAATAAATCATTATGCTTGAAACAAAGGGGCTAAACTACTACCAAGCAAACCTATTTTGAACAGCTGTATTAAAAATATTAAACTTATTGGTCGAAGCTATACACCTGTATTAGCTGTTTAGACATGACTCTCTGAGCTGTCTTGTGGTGTCTCGTAATTTGGTAATACCAGGATTATATTTTAGAAGAAAGAAAGGGCATTTTCTATATATGTGACTGTCTTTCAAATGACTTTATAATTACATCTAGAGCAGTACAGCTCATTTGTGTTGTATTACTGCCTCTCAGTTTAAAGAGTTCAAAAGCACCCCAGCAGAGGATTAGCCTTTTGAAAGAACAATAGGTCCTGTAGTGGAATCAGTCAATGGGAGCTGGTTGTTAGAAACCCTATAAAACACAGCAGGTGTTTATTGGTTAACCTAAACCTTCTGTCATGTTTCAAACTTTTCTTGATTTAAATTTAGAAATCTAAATTGTTATTATGACTGGCTGTTTGGTAATCTTGTGATCTGTGAATTGACACTGTCTCTAAACCTGCTAATGTAAGTCTGACTAGTCCTATTCCATTTCTCTGAAAGAAGGAGTGAGAATATCCACTGTGCAGAATGGCTGTGGTCTTCGGTAATCATGTTTGCCTTCCTAAAGGCAGTGTGTATTACAGAGGTTTTGAGCAGAAGGTCATTTGGTGCCGTTAATGATATCTGTTTTGCCTGAAGTCTTCAGTGTTATATGATTTTGAGTAGAGCACATGTCATATATTAAGATGTTATGCAACCAGTAAGGATGGAATCCACTGTACACTCATAAAATGTAGTGAGAACAGACAGGGAAATCCAAAATCCGTGTGTTGTACTGTCATTCTGTATCAGTGATTTGCTTGATTATGGAGATGAAGATACATTTCACCTTCCCCATTAAACTGTACTTTTCTAAACTGATTTTGGGGATCTCCATTTACTACTTTTGCATTTTCAATAGATGTATTAAATGTTTATTCACCCCTCACTATATTATACCTTTATGACAATCAAGTCATTACAGTGCTATCTTGTTTGTTTTTCTTGTATTTTCTGAAATCAATACTTTTGTTGTCTGAAAGTACACATATTTGGTAAGTTTTAAGTTTTTTCTTTTACATTTAGACCCCATTTTAAACTGCAAACACAACCACTGTATTTTTAATATTTATAAAAAAAAAACCCTGTTTACTTTAGAACAAAATTTGCAATGGCCAATTAATGTACACCATGATTTTGATAAAATAACTTTGACTTGAAAAATACAAACTTATCTTTTAAAAAGATTTAAAGATATTTGTGATTATGCTGTTCAAAAGGATGTTTTGTGCATATTTAAAAAAAAAAAACACTCCTCAACATGTTGAAGAAGAAAACAAATTTCTTGTAAATAATGATTTCAACATATAAACATCCAAATCAGTCTTTGTGAGCCTTGCTCTGTTTCCATAGTCATAGTATTTGTATTTCTTAAAAGAAATAATGAATATTTTCTAAATATATTTTAAATTATAGTTGCAGTTGTTGCAGTTAGTTTCTTGTTTGGTTTGGACATCATTAATGCCGAAAGCTGAAGTATATGGCTAACTTAAATTGTAAAATGGTAGGCATAATTTACAGTTTTAAAGCACTTTCCTGATGTTGTTTTTTAACCAAAAAATTAATTATCTGTTAGTATTTCCCCATATGAGCATAATTTTCACGAATGATATAATAATTTTTCAATTACAGGTATTTGAAATTGCATTGTCAGTGACGTATATTCCACAGCCTGTCTATGTAAGGATCGCTAATCACACATCCTGCAAATGTATGTCACCCTCCGTTATGCGGCGGCATGCTCCACACCAAGCAGTGGACAGGTAAGAAGTTTTATACATAACAGTTTTCTTTTCCATATTTTATGCACCTGCCATACTTTCCTTCTTCTTTTCATGATTGTATTATACAGAGTGGGGAGCCTGGTGCTATCTAATCTAAATTATATTACAAGGTAGTAAATGTACAGTATATGCTATGAAACTATGAATCCAAATGAACTGCTAGCGTAGTTAGCCATGACGAGGGAATCCTGTCATAACTCTTCCTTGAATTCTTGGTTGGCACTTGGTATTGGGACCGTTAAAGATTTTTATGTTGACAGTATGTTTGCATTCTCTGATTGACTGTACCTCAAATATAACTTTACATCCACACAGTTCTTTTACTATATTAGAGTTAGAGACTTTTTGAAAGAAACTTTCAACTTTCCTAAACTTCCCTCAGTAGCTGATTTGGACACTATACTATCTACCACTGATGAAGACCTAGGCAGGATCTCCAAACTACTAATTTTTTTTTATCAAATAAAGGTAGCATTGTTATTTATTAATGAAACCAATAAAAATGTTTTTTAAAAAATAATTACATTTCACAGTGTAGCACTGGTTTCTGCTATGTTTTTTGGTCTTGGAACCTGTCTCAGTGTGTTACCCATTATTCAGCCCGCTATATCCAAACTACAGGGTCACGGGGGTCTGCTGGAGCCAATCCCAGCCAACACAGGGCGCAAGGCAGGAAACAAACCCCGGGCAGGGCGCCAGACCACGGCAGGGCGCGCATATACACGGGACAATTTTAGAATCGCCAATGCACCTAACCTGCATGTCTTTGGACTGTGGGTGGAAACCGGAATACCTGGAGGAAACCCACACAGACACAGGGAAAACATGCAAACTCCACGCAGGGAGGACCCAGGAAGCAAACCCGGGTCTCCTAACTGCAAGGCAGCAGCGCTAACCACTGCGCCACCGTGCCGCCCCAGTCTGTTACTATTTAATCAATATTTTTTCTACTTCTTCATTCAGCTGCTCCCATTAAGGGTTGCCACAGCAGATCATCTTTATTTTTTGAAAATTCTTTTTTCCTTTGTGGTTGGCAACAATCCAGGTTGCTAATGCATCAACTAACAGCAGTGATTTCAGCATGTCATTACTATTTGATATGTTATTGCACTGTGCATTGCATCTGTGTTGTTGAATTTTCTGAATAAATAACAAAATATTTTTTCTGTGTTTTAACAGTTTTTTTTTTACTTTTTTTGGTATCACATTAGTGAGTTTTTTCACAATGAATGGGGTGTTGGGCTTTGGGATTGAGATTTTGTTGCTTTTCTGGTTTTGACCTCAACCTGTTTCGGTATTTGCTTCTCTCATTCTCTACAGTAATTTTCTTAAAATTCTCTGCCTCTTAAAATTTGGTACAATATAAGTCTGGATGAAAATGTGGGACCTCTAAATGAAGAGAGTTTTGGGGAGATTAAACAAATTCAAAAAGAGGTTATGAAAACAGTAGGTCAGTAATGCAATGTAATGTAATTTGCCTCTCTTCAGCAAATACTGTTGGAATTCACTCAAACCCAGAAACATTTTGATACATTGAGCAACCCCACTACTGCCCTTGGTGGTGGTAGGGCTAGAGAGCCTCAGGTTCCTCACTCAGGTAGATTTTCTTGGGATCATGTGATTTTTACATCGGTGCTATTGGGGCTTCGATCAGCAGCCCCAAACCTATCACACTGACCAATTATGGTGCCTTTATAACCTTGTTAATGGATGAAAAACCTCTTGAGTGGGTGTCGGCAAGATATGACATAAATCATCTAATTCTCTATCTGCATTATTAAAGTTTCTGGATGAATAACAAATTTATTTAACTGTGTTTTAATGCTTTTTAGGGTTTTTGGTATCATATCTTAGTGAGTTTTTTGACATTGAATAGTGTTTTGGGTTTTAGCATGTTGCATTTCTGGTTTCAACATCGGCCTGTTTCAGAACGCACTTCTCTCTTGTCTCCTGTCCTTTTCTTACAATTCTCTTTCTCCTTATCTCTCATTATCTCATTATTTTAGACTCCATTTAATTGTAAGCCTGAACGCTTTAGTATCTTTAGATGTAGATGCCAAAATGCCCAGGGACAAATGCTAATTTGGGTGTGTTTGTGATAGGTCATAGTATAGGGTTTCATTGTGTTAGGTCTCTTTTATTATTATTATGTGCCAGTGTTTGTTTCAACAAGTCTGCAGTTTGGGTTTCAACAAAGAAAAAGTATAAATGAACTGGAGCACAACCAATTGGACAAATTAACCAAGTAGAAAAAAAATCAAAAAGCTAATCTCCTAAAATGCAAATATATATATACATATATATGAAAAAAAAAATACTACAACCTGGGACCTGCTAAAATTTAGTATCAGAAATCTGCTGGGTTGCTCTTTATGTTCTTCATTAATATTGCGCACTTCATAGTTACTATGTAGCATCTGAACTCTGGCTTTCATTTTAAGAAGTATGTAGTACTCTGCATAATCAGTTGACTTTTTTTTAAACTCAGAATTTAAATAGATTATATATTTGGTATGTTTATTTAATACTTTTAGCTATGGTTGTGTTGGTTCTAAAGGAAAACTCAGTATTTCCCAAGTCAAACCAATGTTTTTCACAATTACGGAATACATTCATTTGAAAAGGGAAATTATGTTCTTAAGTTCAATATTGTTAGAAATTTATATTTATTTATAAATGCAGGGCATCAGTGCAGACATGAAGAAAACCTTATAACTTCCCAAATACATTCACTTTGAAGCAACAAAGGTTTTAATTTCAGAAAATATGCGTTCCACATTTCTGAGTAATATTTATGATAACTAAAGGAAATTTGGATGTAAAACAGTTTATCACTAATTCTGGACACTTTGGTTATCTACAAACAGCTAGTATTTCAGGTGAATTTTTCATGTAAACATGTAAAATAGCATGAAACCACTCACATGTCTGAAGATTTACCTCTGTTTGTAGTATTAGTAATGGAAATATTGTCTAGCAAACTGAATATGGCACTATTGATGGGTTGCTCTTACTTCTATGTAGGTAGTTACGGTTATAGTTAAAATACTTTGCATATTTAGATATTTGATATTTAATTTTATGCTTTCAAAATTAAATTAACGTTGGATAATAATTTCTCTCTACCATTTATTACTGAAGTTTCAATTATTTCTTTTGGATTACTTATAGCAGTAGCAGTGCAGAATTTCTGGTCACTAATTTTCTGAAGTCAAAGATACCTTGTGATGTAACTCCTCCCACCCTGGGGGTACTGGGAATAGTATTGTTGTTCTGGTACCCTGACATACTGCATACCTGAATTACAATTCACATTTAAACCTATCAGAGGCTGTTTTACGTTATTTATTTATTTTTTAAAGAGTTTTTTAATACTGTTTTGGCTATCATTCTGCCTGATCCTAGAGAACCTTGAATTATATGGAAAATATGCAAACCATGGGACTGAAGGACATTTCCGCTGATACAGAAGGAGTACTTGCTAAATATTTTCATCCTTTGAAGGACTCCATATCTGTCAAGTGGATTCCTACAAATTCTCTATCAATTTTTCATTAGTTATGCTTATAATACAGCCTGTCACATTAAAGATTTTAGACTGAGGCTGTTCGCAGTTACAGCTTACCTATGGACTTTGTATTTACTGCATTCACAAATCATCAATTACAGTCGAAAATCTGTCCGAAATAATATTTTGTTTTGTATTTTAGTTGCAGTCAATCCCCAAAGCCCTGTCCACATGGTCAGATCTGGCACAGTGAGGCCTGTCAATGTCTGCCACATCCACAGAGGAGAATCCGTGAAGGTAAGCATTCAGATATTAATTTTATTTTGAAGTCCAAAGTGGGGGAATGATCATTTGGCCTCTGCAGACTCAAACTGCATTTTTTCTTATTATTTATTGGTGAAGTCTTCCATAACAGGACAAAAGTTGCAGGGAAATTGCTTCTTAACCCCAAAAATTTAAAATTAACTTGCTTATGACAATTTTCTGTCATTTCACCTTGATCCAATGGTAAATATCCCTTCAATTTGCTTAACAGGAACAAAATAACATAAAAGGAAATATTAACACTTCTCCATCCAGAGACACAGAGCAAGTCAAGAATGATATTTAAATCTAAAGATTTAATTAAAAATAGACTTCTAAGCCTACTGTACAAGCCCACAATAAAGACTGGACATTCTATACATGAGAATGCTATTCAATGTTCAAATATGACAGATAAATATAAAACATTAATAAAAAAAAATCATTTTAAGTTGTACAGCATAAATTAATTTTACATGTATAGTTTTTTATATGGAATAAATCAGAAGTTTCCATTCTTTTACAGCTTGTGGCCTACATAAATGAAGGATCACAAATCCTCAAAAATCTACGTGACCTTTTGGAACATGAAATTAAGTGAAATAATGTAATATTCTCACCTAAGTAATTAAAATATACAAAGTTTGCTGCATGGATAGACAGTAAAAATTGCATTAACTATGACAATATTGGCTAATGTTGTCTTTTTATTTTTAAATTTCTATTTACAAAACAATTTCCCTCATAAATTGTTCCATTGTTTCCCTCATAGTTCCATTGTCCACTGGTTGAAAACTGTCATAAATAAAGCAACTACATCTGAAAATTTTGCAAGTGTATAAGAAGTTAACTTCGTCATTATTCATTCATTAATTAATTTTCTTAATCTGCCTAGTCCAATACAGGACCAGAGTCTATTAATGAATTATTTTATGTAGTAAACCTTTAGGACCACACTATAACAAGGTGCTTTACAGACCAAGCCACAAAACTGCTTAAAGCAACAAAGTAAAGTACAGCTCAAGATGATTTAACTACTCGATAAAACAAAGGGAAATAAACACTGGGTCAGGCCTACAAAAGTAAAAATGGCCCAATAGCACATAAGGTTATTATATAAATAAACTTAAGTAAACTGAAAAAGTGCTAAATAAATAGTAGGTGGGAGGTAAAATCAAAATGGCACACTGTATTTGTTGTATTGTATTCTTTATATATTGATTATGCCATTTTTGTAAATTATTTTTAAAAAATTCTGGATTGCTTAAAGTGTCAGTCACATGTACACAATGTCTACCAAACATCTCCCAAGTTTGCACCTCATGTATTTAGTTAAAAAATGGCAGACGCCTTTCAATTTGCAGGACAGAGTTTGAAATTACCAAGGTATTTAGAGAAGGAGGAGTAAAACAGCCAGGTTTTGTTTCACATTCAAATTTACATTATATATTTTTATTGTTTGTGTATTTATGTTCTTAAGAATTACTTCTGAAGCTTTGAAATCGCTTTTTTTCTTTTTTTTTTGTATGGCACTTTCTGACACACCAAAACAAGAAAATCCCTACATATGGGATGTCATTTGCTATGTCTTGATGTCTAGTTATGTAAGACATTGAGCTTTTTTGGGTTATTTGCTAATTTCTGGGTCTCTATTTCCCAAAATCGTTCTTAGGACACTTTTGGGCCATATTTTGTACTGGAAATTACACTCTTATGATAATAGAGTAAACCAAGACGTGACCTCAGGAAAAGTAATCAGAAGGACGTGCAGTTGTGCATGCCATATCAACTGAACCCAGGAATTCACCTTCTAAGGAGATATGAGGGGTCAAAGCTGCTGCTTATTTTGACATGTGATTCTTTACCGGTGATTCTAGCCCTCAAAGAGCCACTCATAGTAGGCTTACAATGATACATTTTAAAGGTAAACATGAGTGGTATTATTGTTTTACACTGTTTCATGGTCAGTGATTACCTACATATTTTTGAATTTTGGTCCTTTACTGGTCTACTAGGACCTCTATCAGAGTGTTAAAAATGACACATTTCTACTACAATCAAGAACATATTGAATTTAATATATTTAAATTAAAGCACACATTTTAATTTTTCAAATATCTGACACAACTATTCTTGTTTATTTAGCTCTTATATCTCATACAGTAAATCATTACATTTCTTTTGAACATCCCGAATTAAGGAGGCTTACACTAATTCAAACTTTTTGTGAATTATAGTTTTTAAATCAAATCTTTTTTCATTTGGATGGAGAAAATGGATTGCTGCCAATTGTTATCAGTAATTATCGCAGTTATTATCAGTCTGCTTCAATGGCTAATTCTAATTTAATACACAGGCTAAGTAATAACAAGATCTAATCACTTAAATGCAGCACTTTAAAAAAACAGAACAGCAAAGGTACTTTTTTACAGGAATTCTGAAATGAGGGATTAATCTTTAACTGATAAGTTTGATTTCACAGAAGTAGCCTTAAAGCTGGAACAAATATAAAATGTAAACAAATGTGAAAAATATAAAGGAGGGAGAAAGTTGGAACATTAAAGCCTCAGTAGTTTGTGACATTTGAATTATTCTGTGTTAGGGATGCCACATGGGGACTGGCAACTCGGCTGGAGCTGTACTGGGAAACTTGCCCAGCCGGCATGCCCAAAGCATGGAAGGACAGGAGGAGATAGCTTGCACAGGATATTGTCTCCCCTGGAATGCTAGTTGGGAGCTCCCCAGGTTGTGGTATCATTCCCAGTTTCCAACAGAGCACGTTGGAAATTGTAATTCATTGGCTCAGCCATGTTGGGTTCCGTGGGTGCCACTAAGGGGCACTGAGGACACTAATGATCCCTACTTTGATGGGCTCCAACCTCACCCGGAAGTGCTTCTGAGCCACAGCTTCGAGACACCGGAAGTGCATCTGGGTATTACGTAAAAGGCGCAACCCTGCTTCAATCTGGGAGCCAGAGTTGGGACAAAGCTGAAGAGAGGAGCGGAGGAAGACAGAGATGGCAGAGTGCTGATTGTGAGAATTGTGGTTGTGGTGTGGGAAACTTTTATTGTAAGAGTTTCACACCAATAAACCTTTATTCATTGCTGAACTTGTGTCCAATCCTGTTGTGTTGAAATTTTGGGGCGCTGCAGCCTCCCTTGGGGACCACATCTGACTTGTTCATTAAATATTACCCTACAGTAAATGCTATTATACAGCGAATGTTTCCCTCTTATACTAAACGGAGGCATAAATCTCACAACAACTATCACAAACCTGGCAAAGCTGCTTGCTGACAAAATTTATTTTTTTACAGGAGAGCTTGTGTAAATGAAAATATTCTGAGTAATTTATGTAGTACTTGTATTATAATGTTTGATTTTTTGTTTTTAGCATGATTTTACACAGTGCTATATTTACTTTTTTGTCACTGAACAGATAATATTAGAGAATAAATTGAGTACATCTACATGGTAAAATAAATAAGAGCCTTAGTGTTCATATCATTCTTTATAAAAACTATGCTGAAATACACTCATCCCTTATCTTATATACACTTAACATGTGTGTGATTTGAATGAGTGCAGGAATGGATGTGAATATGCAGGAAAGAATAAAGGAGTGTGTCTGTTAAAGGCTGTGACCCAAAGGGTATTTGCTCTGTAAGAATTTGGCCCCTTTTCAATCTAGTTGATGACCCCTGCCGTACCTGATATTTAAACAAACTTTTTTCCATCACCAGTATTGTAAAGCAAACATACTTTTAAGCAGCAATTCTTTTAATCTTTATATTACTTTGAGAGGTTCATGAATGAAGAGAATGAGAGAGAGAGAAGGTTAGATGATGTGGAGATAGTGAATCAGGAAGTGCAATGGATTAGCAAGGAAGGACACCTATGAAGAGGATGAAAAATGGAAAGGCAGTTGGTCCAGATGACATACCTATGGAAGCACGGAGGTGTTTAAGAGAGATGGCAGTTTTTAACCAGATTGTTTAATCGAATCTTGGAAAGTGGGAGGATGCCTGAGGAGTGGAGAAGAAGTGTACTGGTGCTGATATTTAAAAATAAAGGGGATGTGCAGGACTGTAGTAACTACAGGGGGATAAAATTGATAAGCCACAGAATGAAGTTATGAGAAAGAGTAGTGGAACCTATGTTAAGAAGTGAGGTGATGATTAGTGAGCAGCAGTATGGCTTCATGCCAAAAAAGAGCACCACAGATGCGATGTTTGCTCTGAGGATGTTGATGGAGAAGTATAGAGAAGGCCAGAAGGAGTTGCATTGCATCTTTGTGGACCTGGAGAAAACATATGACAGGGTGCCTCGAGAGGAGCTGTGGTATTATATGAGGATGTCGGGAGTAACAGAAAAGTATGTAAGAGTTGTACAGGATATGTACGAGGGAAGTGTGATAGTGGTGAGGTCTGCGGTAGGAGTGACGGATGCATTCAAGGAAGAGGTGGGATTACATCAGGGATCGGCTCTGAATCCTTTCTTATTTGAAATGGTGATGGACAGGTTGACAGGTGAGATTAGACAGGAGTCCCATGAACTATGATGTTTGCTGATGACGTTGTGATATGTAGCGATAGTAGGGAGCAGGTTGAAAAGACCCTGGAGAGGTTAAGATATGTTCTGGAGAGGAGAGGAATGAAGGTCAGTAGGAACAAGACAGAATACATGTGTGTAAATGAGAGGGAGTTCAGTGGAATGGTGAGGATGCAGGGAGTAGAGTTAGCTAAGGTGGATGAGTTTAAATACTTGGGATCAACAATACAGAGTAATGGGGATTGTGGAAGAAAGCTGAAAAAGAGAGTGCAGGCAGGGTGGAATGGGTGGAGAAGAGTGTCAGGAGTAATTTGTGACAGATGGGTATCAGCAGGAGTAAAAGGGAAGGTCTACAGAACGGTAGTGAGACCAGCTATGTTATATGGGTTGGAGACGGTGGCACTGACCAGAAAGCAGGAGACAGAGCTGGAGGCAGCAGAGTTAGAGATGCTAAGATTTGCACTGGGTGTGACAGGCTGGACAGGATTAGAAATGAGTACATTAAAGGGTCAGCTCAAGTTGGATGGTTGGGAGACAAAGGCAAGATTGTGTTGGTTTGGTCATGTGCAGAGGAGAGATGCTGGGTATATTGGGAGAAGGATGTTAAGGATAGAGCTGCCAGGTACGAGGAAAAGAGGAATGCCTAAGAGGAGGTTTATGGATGTGGTGAGAGAGGACTTGCACGTGATGGGTGTAACAGAACAAGATGCAGAGGACAGAAAGATATGGAAGAAGATGATCCGCTGTGGCAACCCCTAACAGGAGCAGCTGAAAGAAGAAGAAGAAGAAGATTACAATTGCAAAATGAGACCTTAATCAAATTACCTAAAAACTGATTCTCTAAAAGAATATCTATTTCCTTCTGTTGTAGACCTGTCTCCAATTGCTGAGTTGGCAGTCTGTGGGCCCTATATGTTCTTTGATGAAGATCAGTGCGAATGTGTTTGCAGAAGGGATTGCCCGGCAAATCAGTCCGTAAATCCAGGGAACTGTACCTGTCAGTGTTCTGAAAACTTTGAGACCTGTGCCAAGAATCAAAAAACATTTGATCCAGAATCCTGCAGGTGATTTACATTTGTCTGTCATCTATAAAAAGCATAGCTTAATATGGATCAGACTGACTAAACACTGTACAACTCTGTCCTTAGTATATAATGTTATCCTGTATATATGTAAACATGTTTTAGTCATACTGTAAGATTTGCTGTCTGAAAATGTGCTCAGTGGCAAAATTCTCTAATGTCATAGTTCAGTGGTTCTCAACCTGTGGGGCGGCCCCCCCTATGGGGGCGCGAAGTAACAAAAAGGGGGGCGCGAAGATGTGAAAAAAAGAAAATAAGAATCAAAAATATGAAAAAAAATCTGTTGAAACCAAAACAAATTAACTTAAAACTACATTCTGATACTAGAACAATAAATATAGAGTTAGATAAATGTCGATAAAAGTTAAGTAGGTATAATAAAATATGATTCTGCATTTCAAAAAAATGTTAGGGGGGGCGTGATTAAAACTGTTATGAAAACTCAGGTCACAAATACTTAAAGGTTGAGGAACGCTGTCATAGTTAATTAAAAATTAATTTACAGTATGTTACCAGGCACCATAAAGAATATGATGAGTTGATGTCAAGTTCAAAAAATAAAAAAATCGACAGAAGGATGTCAGTTTAGTAGGAGCTAATTAAAGAATAATACAGACCTAATAATAATTCATTGAATAAGCAAATTCACTTTTTTATTTTTGAGAATGCTTTATTACTTGCTTAATCAAAAGAACTGAATAAGTGAAATAGAGAAGTACAAAGAAGTTATGACATTGAAAGTTGACTGTTGTACATTCTGTAACTCATCAGAACTAATGATCCATAATTCAAATGATAAAGACACTGCATGTGTTGATTTGTTTTAGTTATTAAAGTTGAGTCTGCATCATAAAATATAGAGCATAGTTGTGCTGTTAGTTTTCATTTGACAAAAGAGCATTGCATAAAATGTGGCACTGTTTTAAATCCTAGTCATCTCAATTAAATATCTGCCACATACTTTTACTAAAACATAAAAATTTGTAGAACCCCCACAGTATTGTTTAACTGTGGTATGGGGTACCTTTAGTTTTTAGGCAAAGAAGAAACTGATTTTTTTTAAGTAATATGTTCTCAAAATGATTTTAAGAAACTTTTTTAAACACTTTTTCATATTAATGTATTATTTCTATGAATATTATAAATTTGTGAAAATTAAAGAAAAGGCCTATAAAAATCCCACTTTTGCCGAATACAAAATTGAAATACTAATGTATACAAGGGAAGGTGATTGCAGAGATCCGCAAAACTTAAATAATATTAATAAAATATATCCGTTGTTTGAAACAGCTTTTCCAATGGAAATATATGGAAGGCATTGTAGGTCATAAAGTATAAAGCACACAAGATCAAAGTATTATGGCCTGGTAACTGTAGAGTGGAAAAATCAAAGCTGTGGTTGTGCCCACTTAAGAAGTTAGGTCACCAATGATGGTCATTCTGGTCTGCCTTGACATGTGGGATACTTTATATTTTATCTTTGTAAGTATATGTGTGCTTTGCATGTCTGCATTTGTACAGTAAAATGCAATTATTTTCTTAATTAGTCTTCAAAATATTTACGGTATGTCTTTTATTTTTGTTTTTTCTTTCTTTGTAGCTGTAAGCCAGAGCGAGAATGTTCAGCAAAAACTTGCCTGTCAGGACGGCTCAACAAAATGAAAAACTGCCACTGTGTCAAAGAAAAAAAGTTACACTCCTCTCCTTAAACCTACAGTAGTAAAGAATAATCACTTTCACATACTTTCTCACTCACTGTCTTTTCTGTCTCTCTCTGTCACTATGAAAAATATCATTTCTTTAATTTATTGACGTTTTTTACTGTTACCATAATAATGTATTTTTTTAATGATATATTCTTATATGCTGTGTAATGCATAATCCACTCACTCATTTATCAGTATGAGAGAGCTTTTTAGCACTGAAAATGTAATCCACTATTGTGCTATTTTTTATATTTTTATATATTTTAATTCAATTCTATGTATATAATATTTAAATTGTATATATGAAAAATAAAATATTTGTACATGTCATGTTTTATTTTCATTAATAATATCTGGCCTTTATATGAAATAACATAATCTTTATCAAAGTGGATTATGCAGAAGCAAGGAAAATGAGTTACTTAGCCTTGAATCTTGTATACTGTTTATAAAGTGTTCTGTGCTTTTATTGTTGCAGAAATGTAGTTCATTTAATGAAAAACTATGGCAAAGTATAAACTGTACAAGATGAAAGGAGCTGCAATATGGATTGCACACTAGCCAACGTACAATTAATATTTACAATTTTATAGTTAAATTTAATTTATTTTATTTGGAAAAGGTTTGTTTTCTGCCTTACGTCCTGTGTTGGCTGGGATTGGCTCCAGCAGACCCCTGTGACCCTGTAGTTAGGATATAGCGGGTTGTATAATGGATGGATGGATCGAAACAAAACATTATAACAGAACATAACAATTGACCAAATGACAATAATATAGCTTCAGGACTGGGCAGTCCCATCTAAAAAGATTCTTTGCATAGGATAAAACAGCAAATACAATAGAAAGCTGAGCACAGGCTGGTCATATCTACTTTAGGTTTACATTAATAAGTTCTTGCTTACAGATCCTCGTAAACAGTATATTATTTTTTCTAACTAGAGATAATATAGGGTGGTCCAGATCTAATAATGCAATTTTCATTATGCTATAACTTATTAAGTTTATTACATAGAAAATCACCCGAAAAATCCCGGACCATTGAGAAGTGTGTGAACTGATGACATGAAGAATTGTCTTTGCGCCGAACTGGAATTGTCCCCGCATAAATCAAACTCATCCAGACGATCTGGATCTGCATAATTAGATCTGGACCACCCTGTACAGTACATCACTGTTCCACTGAATTAAAGATGGTAAATTGGGATTCTTCAAGTTAAGCAAAATAAGTTTTTTTCGGTTGAATTAGGGTGAGCTTGACTCCTATGGGACTAGATAGTATTTTATGAATGGCTGAATTCTGTCCCTTTTCTGAAATTGTAATTGGGGTATCCCTTTCCCATTATTCCCTATGACCATTAAAGTAGTAAGTTCCCCAAATTTATTTTGATATGCTCTGGAGATGCTCCCTGAATCTTCATCCACACTGCAGTCTTTTGCCGTTGAATCACACCCAAATCCATCCTAGCTCACACATTTTATACTATAGTAACATCTAGTGGTCAGTCGTGATCCTTTGATGCCAAGATTACAAAGCTTAGCTCTCACTTTTCTACATACTTATAGCACTGCCCATTCATTATTCAATATCATCTTGGTGATAGATATAGGTGAAACATTAAGGAATGCCAGCCATGGTAAGTTTAACAGAGTTTTTAATTTAAAACCTAATAGGTCGAAAGATGCAAACACATTATCAATATACCAAGCTATAAATGCCACAATTCCTACACCTTCCATAGGTTTGATATTGGATACATTAGGTTGAAGAAGGTTGAAACACTTAATTATCATGTATGAGTTAACCATAGGACTTACTCTGTTTAAAATGTACCCTACATTGGATCAATGTAAATTGTAAACCACTGGGTGTTATGAGTTGGAGTCTGAACAATAATGACAATGGGGTGAGACCTCCAAAAGGCTTCACTGACCAGGTCAGGCCTCTTTTGCTTGCCTGGAAAAGGCCTCACCCCAAAGGGTTTAATTCAACTCCACTGGCCTGCCTGAGGGTTTGCAGACCCGAAAGGGATTTAGGCCTCAAAAATAAACTTATGTGTTGCAAATATCAAAAGCGCCTTTTAAAGTTAAAAAACATTGTGAAAGAATAAAAAAGACACCACAAAAAGGTTTGGGTCAGCCACCCTGTATACTTGAAAGTTGGTTTGAAAAAAAGGCAAAATATGAGAAACAGGTCTTTATAGACTTGAGTCCAAAACAGAACTGAGATAGCAGAAAAACATGGTGGTTTTAAAGCCAGACAGGGGAAATTACATCATCGAGCCCAGAAACAGACATAATGCCATCGGGCCCAGGCAGAATTTCACGTGGTTGGTCTGTAGTGAAAAAAGAGAAAGGTTTAGTGCACTCTGCCACCCCCTGGTCCGGCATGGAATTACCCTCTTTTGAGCCCTTTAGCTGCCTCCCATGCACACGTGCGAGCCCTAACGCCCCCTCTTCGCCTCAGCCCAGACCCTTCGGGTCAGGCATTCCTGACAGAGAGGTCATGAACCTGAGAGAAAGCAGTGAAAAGTTGTAAGTCTGTATGTCTAAAAATCACCTTGTGACACACGGGTTTGACTCCTTGTGTAAGGCCATCCACTGTAAAGGTGCATGATCTGTAACAAAGGTGAACTCATGGCCTAAGAGATAATACTTCAGCTGTGTAATTTCCTATTTGATCACCAAGTCCTCCCATTCTACGGGCGCATACTGATTTACTATTCTAGCAGTTTCTGGTTCAGAAACATGGCAGGGTGCTCGACACCATCGAAACTTTGGCTCAGCACAGTACCAAGACCTGTGTGCAAAGTGTCTGGCTGGAGGATAAAAGGCAAAGAGAAGTTAGGTGTTTCAAGACCAGTGCCAATGTAAGGGTCTGTTTTAAGTAACTAAATGCAGTTTCTGTGTTGACATCCCACACCACATTGTATGGGGGACCTCTTCTTTGTTAGGTTAGTCAAGGGTCTCTCAGAAAATTAGGGTACAAATCAATGATAGTAGCTTACTAAGCAAAGAAATGCTTGGACTTGCCTCTTGTTCTTCAGACGGGTTGACATTTCAATGTGGCATCAACTTTGGAGCACTGTGGCTTCACAGTGCCCCCACCCACCATGTTGCCTAAATATCTGGCTTTGTTTAACCCAAAGAAATATTTATTTGGATTAATTCAAATGCTGGCTTCACCTAATGCCTGCAATACCACTCGGACCGACCTTAGATGTTCCTTCCATGTGCTGGAATAGATGACGTCATCCAGGTAGGCAGCACTATAGGAGTTATGAGGACAGAGTACTTTATCCACCAGATGTTGGAAGGTCGCAGGTGCCCAATGTAACCCAAATGGAAGGACACAATACTACCAGTGACCTCTAGGGGTGCTAAACACAGTCTTAGCCTTTGCGGAATCCATTAAAGGAACCTGTCAGTACCCTTTCGTCATGTCAAGTGTGGTCAAGAATTCAGCCTGTTCTAGCTCCTCAAGGAGGTCATCCATTCGTGGCATTGGATATTAATGGAATTTAAGACAAATTGAGGGCCCTGTGGGATAGGATGCTGAGTGTGGTTTCTAATAACCAGAATGACTGCATTTTTTACAAATTTAAGGCAATTGTTGTTCCATTGTTCCCTTATAAAAATAAGATGGAGTCTGCTTAAACTGGAAGTGGAGCTACAAGAGAGGGTCTGCAAATACTTTTAATGGACGTGGTTTCATCCTGAGCTGCCGCAGAGCCTGATAATAACATTTTATCGCATGACATCCCAGGAATTGCCATGTCACTCTGAGGAGCCACATCTCCCCTCTCATCCGGCTCTGCACACGGCGTGGAGGGAGCTTGTGGTGCATTTTCTCTGTCCATCACTAGGCCCAATTTTTGTTTAAGAGTGGTTAGTGTTAAACTGCTTTTATTATTAGACCAGTCTCACTTTAGTATCACCGGAAATGAAAGGTTTCGGAGTACCAGTACAAATAATTTTTTCAGCAATTCCTCATAACTGATGAAGCATGAGGGGGACCAGTACTGACGGGTATCTCTGTGACTGCAGGTCAGACTAGTCTTAACTTTTAGCCATTGTTGTGTCAATACAAAGCGGCAAGTAAAAATGGAGATGTTGCTGCTGGAATCCATTAAGGCCAATACCTTATGCCCATATTAGATTACCACTCTTGTACAAGGGAACGATAGGGAATTAACTAGAGCACAACACCCTTCCTCTCTTGTTTCCCTGCAGCCTCTCTTGTCCAATGAAGGAAAACAGCAAAGAGACCGTTACATCTGCATCTCCACACCAGGAGGTATGCCTGTTTGTTTACAACTGACCAACACTGAATGCCTCTGCTGTACCACATGACAGCACTCAACATGCCAGCTGTGCCTTTTGATAACGCAACGCTCATGATCCCTGCTGATGTGCACTACTCACCAGCTGCTTGACTGAAACAAGAAAGAGGACCACACTGCGATTTCAATGACTTGGTACGCTGTTCCAGGGAGTTGGAACTGGTCGCTGGGGACAGCAACTTCAACAAGAGGGCTATGTAAGGGCACTGAAAATTTACATCAGCCAGGGATGAATAACCCAAGTATGAGCTGGCATTACATCACCAGCGGGAGGGGTGCCAATATAAATTGCAAGCCTGCAAAGTTTCATGCTTACTAACTAGTGCAGCAAAGGGCAAGAAGTCCTTTAAAGGATAGCAAGCCACCTGAAAGAACCATGTAAAAAGCAGAGAAAGCATTCATTGCGGCACATGATGCTGACACTACTGTATGGCCATTTCAAGTTCCTGATAATTGATGGTAAAACTGAGTGCAACTTCTTAAAAAAGAATTTGTTGCTGTATACAGCAACAACAGCATTTACTTCTATAGCTCATTTTCATATGCAGGGTGCTTTACAATATTTGTCAGGAAATTATTACAAGGAAAGAAAAGCGACTTAAATTAAGCAAGAATAATAATGAATAACAAAAAAATCAATACATGCTTACATAACATAAAAAAATATAATTGGTAAAAAAGAAGAGTCTACTATATAATATTAGACTCATATCCTAAGTTTCTAAAAATGAGTACAATGATAAGGACCTATAATAAGAGATGACAACTAAGATGGACAGAACAATCCACCTGTTAGAAGATACTGATTTTGTAGCTGGAAGTGACTTTAATCTATTTAGGAGACGGTTCAGCTTTTCTTTAAAACCACATGCACCCAATCTTGTGAGGTAGAAGAAGAATCTCTCTCTCTGTTTGGGATAGTTGCTGGACACTCCCTGAACTCCCTGGGATTCGCTCGAGGCACCCGGTCAGAGATTCTCTCAGGGCAGGAGAACTCTCAAAAATTACTTTCTAAAATCTTCTCTTAAATTAAAAATGATGAGCCTCTTGTTTGGAGTTCCAAAGCTGAGAAACTTTTCTCTTTGTGAGTCTGTGAGGTGGGATCCAGTCTGCCAAGCTAAGCACTGTCTGCTTAGGAGCAGTTTTTACTGTAAGAAGTGTCTAAACTCTTGGGCCAGAATGAGTGGTGCCTTTTCCTTATGAAGTGGCAAAAGACAGCAGAAGGCAAGCTGAGGAAGCAGCAGCACAGCACTGACAAGGATCATGAAGCAAAGAGAAAGAGTGCACTCCAATGGCACTCCAATGGCTCCTATATGTTATACGTTTGTCTGTCTAGTGTGTCTGCATCTATATATATATATTGTGGATGCTGGGGATCACTGTTGCCCCTTAAACCCAACAGACAGACACACAGGACACAGGTTAAAAGCACCAAGAAGATTTTGAATGCCTTTCTTCTTCTATAAACAGTGCCCCAAAGCACCACAGCCACAAATAATCAAAATAACATCCATCCATCCATTCCGCTGAATCCGAACAGGGTCACGGGGGTCTGCTGGAGCCAATCCCAGCCAACACAGGGCACAAGGCAGGAACCAATCCTGGGCAGGGTGCCAACCCACCGCAGGACACACACAAACACCAAGCACACACTACGGCCAATTTAGAATCACCAATCCACCTAACCTGCATGTCTTTGGACTGTGGGAGGAAACCGGAGCGCCCGGAGGAAACCCACGCAGACAACATGCAAACTCCACGCAGAGAGGACCCGGGAAGCGAACCCAGGTCTCCTAACTGTGAGGCAGCAGCGCTACCACTGCGCCACCGTGCCGCCACTCAAAATAACACATAATAACAATTCTCTTCTCCTCCACACCTCCCAGCAAGCACTGTCCACCTCCTCCCGACTCTGACTTGCCTGCTGGGTGTTTCGGAGTCCTTTATATAGCTGTTGACCCAGAAGTCCCAGCACTTCCGGGTCAGACAGAGAATTCAAGTTTTTAATCAGCCCGGAAGTACTTTGGGGTTTCCTTCCTCTCCCACAACCTTCTCGCAGCAGGGCTGTGTTACCGAACTCCATGTCCCATAGTGCCCTGCAGGAATCCGGGGCACCACTGCAGTCCAGGGAAGCTGCCATCTAGCGTCTTAGGTTAGGCTATGTCCTAGAAAAGCTGCCTTCCCCCTTCCTTCCATCTCAGGGGTGTCCCGGCCGGGTTGATCTGCCAGCTGTCTCTTACAATATAATTTATATCTATACTGGGGGGGCCAAGCCCCCCCCCCTGGTGCTTTCGGCACCCAACCCCCAGTTTCGGCCTGGTAGGCCACCCAACTTGCGGCAAAAATCACAAAATTCTATAAATATATAAAAGAAAAATTAATTATTATTTAACGGAGTAAAAATCATGAAATGAGAATAGAATATTTACTCTCTTACTGATTGGAGTATTCCGGTTAAACTGAGGTCCACTATGCTTGATGAGTATTTATAAGAGAATAAATAAACAATCCATTCGTTTTAATTGACATTCTTATAAATAAAAAAACTTTTTAAAAAAATGACTCATTTAAATAACAGGACAAATCACATGAAAACTAAAGTGGTATGCAATGGGTCATCATAACTCGACTTTTGACTAACGAAATCACCTAAATACAAACATTGGTGTTATGAATAGATATTTTTTTTTAATAGTTTGTTCCTGTGAAAGAAGGTTTACCCGATCAAAAATAATGTAATTTATTGAATTAAATTTTTAAAATAAATTATTGAAATAATAATGATTTATTGAAATTACATAAAATCACATAAAATCATTGCATAATATCGTTGCACTTTTTGGCTTAGGATTTTATATATACAGAGTAGATATAAGACGGGATGCAGATACAGTATATGTGCAGTTATCATATGTCTCATTTCTATACTCCTTATGTTGATCAATAAATTGTAGTTACCTTAATAACTCTAAAGGCAGGCGATCCATCTCCGAAAACAGATAAGGGTAAGGTAAATAAATCAGAATCAGATTTATTGGCCAAGTATACACGCATACAAGGAATTTGACTCCAATTTTTCTGACTCTCCAATTAGCCTAAATATGCACTCTCTAACCTAATTTAGTCAAATCCAAGACTCTAGAACTGTGAGACAATGTCCCTAACCTCAATGTCACCAAAATTTTTCTTATTTTTTCTGAATAATCACATCTTGATCTTATTCCATTTTAATGGAGTTACACTTTAAAGAGAAAAGAAGAATAAGAAAGTAAAATAAAAAACACATACCACTAAATAAACAAAGGACAACCAGCAGTAATTGTTCCTGTTGACAGTAATGAGTGTGCTCGGTAAAAGGCTGTTATGGATTATTGAGAGTACAAAATCTAAAAAATTGTGTTCATTAAAGTACATCTGATATGAATTAAAAAAATACAAAATGGACTGAGAATGATATAAACACCCATGATTATTGGACCAAGCACAACAATTTAATATGTTTGCAGCTTTCAGGCCTGCAATAAACATGTCCAACTGTTTTCTAAAACCCAGCAATTCATCATATATCAAATTCCAGCTCAAGGTTATAGAAAATTAAATCTATTAAAAAATCGCTGGGTGCAAGGCAGAGACCTAAGTCTGGATAAAGTACATACACACGCAGGGGTTAACTGATCACATTAAATTGACCTTAACATTACATAATTAGGATGTAGAGGAAAAACTGCAGCACCCAAAGGAAAATCTATATAGACTGAGGAGTGAAGACTCAATATCTGGGACTGAATCCCAAACCTGTTGATTGTTTGTGCAGAGTTTGCACATTCTCCCTGAGCAAAATAGGTTAATGGTGACTTTAAACAGTCACAGAGTTAGCCTGAGTGTCGATCTGAACAAGGGAAAGTCTTGTGATGGCCCAATACACTAATCCATTAATCTAGTTCTAGCTTGCAGAAAGCCAGAGCCTGTCCTGGCAGTACTGGATAGGCAGGAAAAAGTCTTGTACAGAGTGCCACTTCATTGCAGAGCCCTTGCACACACAAACACCAGGGGCCTCATGTATAATACCTTGCATAGAATTCACACTAAAATATGGTGTACGGACAAAACTAGAAATGTGGGAATGCACGAAGAAATTCAGATGCATAAAACTGTGCATAAGTTCTGCGCACTTTCCCTTTATTAATCCTAATCAACGTGAAATTTAACACACATGCACAAGCCTACAGCCCCACCCCAAACTCCTCCCAGAATTTCACCTATTTGAATATGCAAATCAATATAAATACTGTAACCCCTTCTGCTCAGTGTTTTTTTTAAATACAATGGCAAAAGAAAAAAATCAACAAATGCAAAATGGAGGTCTGCTCAGTGAAGTGGAGGCAAGGAAAAACACACTATTTATTGGTTTAAGCAGTGGTATAAGCAACAAAAGGAATTTGCTGTAGTGGCACAACATGGCAGATGCACTCAAAGTTCAAGTTCAGAAAGTTATATAAATATACACATATATATGTATAGAGGTATATATTTTAGTGTATGGCCATTTGTTGTATTTTGTTTTGTTCTATCTTTGTATTTTGTTGTTTGAGGCATGGTGACACAGTAGTTAGCACTGCTTCCTTATAGCTCAAGTCACATATTTGGCCAAATAATTGGTCCAGCAGTGTTGGCAGATGCTTCCCTTGCCTTCAGGAATGATCAAAACACCATAGCACCATTATAAGCTAGCCACTCAAAACTAGTTCTGTTTCTTGTTATCTATGTCTTCAATGCTTTTTGCAGAGTTTGGCGACGTTACCAACCATTTTTGTGGTTTCGCCAAACCCCGCAGGGTTCGCTTATCACTGTACTGCTCACCCATGGTGACCTAAATCTGCAGCCTCTGGCAATAATTGAAAAAGGGGATGGCTACTGTCTGACAGAACTGAGCTGCCTTTATTTCTACCCAGTTTGTAACACAGCTCAGTGTTGTTAAGATGGTTTATGTTCTTAATACCAAGGTTGCCAAGCCAACATATTAAAGCAAATATAACAACAGATTCAATAAAACACTTAACAAAATGTTTTGTCCACTTTAAAATAACTGAGTTTCCTAAGACAGAAAAGCCTTGTCTAACCCCTTCCTAAAAATGTGTTCTGTGTTAAGATTAAAGTTTAGTGTGTTATTACTGATTATCCCCAAATGTTGGTAGTGGTCTACCATCTCCATTGTCTCTCCTTTTTCAGAATGAGCAAATACACATTAATTGAATCATTATATTCATGAATGACTTTGCAAATAATTCAACTACAAGGAGACAATATTCATTGTTATGTGCGATTTTCATTTACATATAACGTAATCGGTATACATCTAATATTTTTTCATGTTATCTTCTCAAACTGAATTTCCTGGTGAGGGTGGTTTATACAGTCACTGAACAAATTATTAGGAACACTATACTAATACTGGGTACGGCCTCCTTTTGCTTTCAAAACAGCCTCAGTTCTTTGTTGCATGGATTCCACAACAACTTGGAAACATTCCTTTGAGATTCTACTCCATGTTGATGTCACTGCAACTCTCATCTTCTTCAGATTTATCAGCTACATGTTCGTGCTGCAAGTCTCCTGTTTTACCACATCTCAAAGGTGTTCTATGAGATATCTGGTGACTGGAAAGGCCACTGAAGATCACTGAACTCATTGTCATTATCACAAAACCAGTCTGAGACGATGTTTGCTTTGTTTCAAGCTCCATTATCATGCTCGAACTAGTCATTAGAAGATCGATAAATTGTGGCCATGAAGCGATGTATTGTCAGCAACAATACTTAAATAGGCTATAGCATTCAAGAGATGCTTAAATGGTATAAATGGATGCAAAGTGTGCCAAGAAAACATTTCCTACACCATTACACTGCCACCACCACCCTGGACTGTTGATACAAGGTAGGTTGGGTTTTCCAGTTATTTTCCAAAGCAGGTTGGGTTTTCCAATTAGGGCACAGGCAGGTTAAGTGACTTGCTAACACTCACACAGTGTCAGTGGCAGGGTTTGAACCCACAACCTGAGGGTGTGATGCCCTAAGCCAGGGGTCGACATCCATTCAGCTGTGTCATGCTGAACCTGTTACAATGTTATTCCCTATGCCGACATAATTCTACCAATCTTGTTATATATAGTATGTGGACTTGACCCGGACACAGACAGGCGGACATGTTGTTCTTCAACCACCACACGTTTTATTTACAATATTTACAATACTTAGATGGTCACTCAGACCCAGTTCTGTGCACAAAACACCCCCAAAACACACAGTCCTGGCCTCACAAACGCCTTTCTTCGGGCCGCCTCCACACCTCTCATGCCTTGTCCTTCTTCCACCCGACTCCAGCCTCAAATGAAGGGAGACAGCCCTTTTTATTCTCTCCCGGATGAGCTCCAGGTGGCTCCCAGCATTCCCTCGTTGGCCACGCCCCCGCGTGGCGGAAGTGCCGGCTGTTCTCCCGGCAGCTCTCCGGGTGTCCTTCCTAATCTTCCCCCCAGCACTTCCTGGTGTGGCGGAAGTGCTGAGGGAACAGGTCCCCAAGGCATTGGGGCACCTCCTGGCGGTGACCACGGGCCCCTACAGGGTGGGGTTTCCATGCCCTTAACCCGTGGCCCCCAAAGCAACCCGGAAGGCGGCCCCCACGTGATCCAGGGTGGGCGCAGACCCACATCCGGTCCCTCACGCCGCCCCGGCCAGGTCGTTGCCCCTGGCATCCCTGACAGTGCCCCACAGCCAGCGAAGACCACTCGGGAAGAGCGTCACGTCCCGCGAGGGCAGCATATCCCCGAAGCGGGTCCTACTCCAGGACCACCGAGGTCCAGCCCTGCTCTCCAAACAGGGATAGGGACGGAGACGCGGCCTGAGCACCTCCACTCGGTGCTCTCCTGTGCCTCGCACAGGTTGCGCTCCCCCCCCCACCCAGGGGCCCCCTCGTTTGGCACCCCCTCCGAGGCCTCTGTGCCCCTTTGTTCTGAGCCACTCGCTCCCTTGCAGCCTCCTCCAACCGTGGTGGCACCAGCACGCCAGCAGAGAGATCCCTCAACAGACGGTCCGACATCCGAGGGCAGGTCCCCGACGAAGGGGGTCCTACTGCTTGTCCGGGGTCCGTCCCTGCAAGAAAGAGAAATACAGGGGCAGAACCGCTGCCTGGGCACCCTTCCTGTGCCACGCACTGGCAGCGTTCCCCCCTCCACTCGGCACCCCGGCACTTGCCTGTTCGGCACCCTCTTCGTGAGTTCCATGTCCCTCCTGGTGGTGGAACCGCCGGCAGCGCCTGCACTCTCTCCACCGGCCTCAGGGATTCCCTCTGTCCCCGCAGAGGGCGGCCAGCACCCAGACGCGTGCACCCAGCACCGCGTCCCAACATATCGGAGGAACCGGAACTCAGCCTGCCATTCATCCTGTCATTCTGGGACGCCTTGACGGTTTGAGACTCCTTATTACAAAGAAAGAGCCTCTTTCCCGTCTGCATCCCTACAGCGCGGCGCGTGACCGCGGCCGACTCGGGGCAGAGGGCGCTAGGACCCGGGGCACTCAACAGCCCGTGTCCAGGCAGCGTCTTCACGGACTCCCCCCTCGCCGCGCACACAGCCCATTGCGCCGCACCTACTGTCGGAGGGCTGCTTACTTGAAGCTGATCTTTGGCATCACAGCCATGTTCAGCAAACCCTCCCTCATGCTGTACGGGGACGGCGAAACCTACCTTCCCCGCCGTGCCGCTCCGGCTGGAGAATCCAGCGCCGTGCCGTCGGATCGCTGATCGTAGCTCCTCTATGGACGCGACTGCCTTCCTCTCCAGTACCTGCATCTCTGCCCGGAGGGCACGTAGCACCTGGAATAAACGCTGCTCCGCGGGCTGAAGGCACACCTCCAGCTCCAACAGAGCAGCCGGCAAAGACAGGAAGTTAACCGACGCGGAGCCTACCTGTCTGTCAGCCTCCTGTGGGCCTCCTCCTATGGCCCAATCGGGTCTCCCCCTTGCATGTGATGGACATTCCTTGGTCCCGCCTCTCTGCAGTCATTGGCGGGGGGAGGAACTTCTGGTCCGCAGCCATCTTGCTTCCCCTTCTGCGGCGGCGACGTGCTTGCCGGCAGTCTTGTTGTTGCCGGTACCTCTTGAGCTGCAGCGTCTCTTCCTCCGCAGCCCTCGCGGCTGCCGCCGTGCTGCCGGAGCCCCGCAGACCGGCATGCGCCCGCCACTGACGTGGATCCGGGAAGTCCCTGCATGTAAAAGAAACACATGCCTGGCCCCCACGGGCTGGCTGCCGATAGGCAGGGAACTCACCTCCCCGGAGTCGTCCAACCGAGGAAACCTCCTCGGCGTGGCCTCTCTGGACGCCATGCCGTCCCGGGCGCCTCCAGCAACGGCGCGCTCGTCGGAGCCCGCTGCACTCCTTCCATGCACGCCGCCCGCCCGCGGCGGGGAAAACGGCCCTCCTGCGAACCCCTGGCGGTCCGTGGGGTTCCTTTACCCCACGGGGCTGTGTGCACGCAGCACCCGCGGCACGTGCGTGGGATCCCCTGCTGCGCTGGGCCATCCACAACAAGATTAACTAAAGCAGGTCCCCGTCTTGTACCAGACGGATCATCCTGCCAACTACGCCAGATGTGGACTTGACCCGGACACAGACAGGCAGACATGTTGTTCTTAAACCACCACACGTTTTATTTACAATACTAGCAAAATACCCGCGCTTCGCAGCGGCGAAGTACAGCATTAAAATTTTTATTAAGAAGAAAATGAAACCTTTTTAAACTGAGGGAAAATATGCCAATAATTATTTGTTAAGGATCTCTTTGTATACCACATTGTCATTTCGGCCCTCCGGTTGTAATATCACCAAGCTGTGTGCTGAGCTTACTCTTGAGCATGCAACGTACAGTTGGCCATGTGAACAGTAATCTTGTTTCAAATCTCACAGCTTGGATTGCTGCTGTCATAATCGGTTTGAGTTTCATGGTTTGTTTCAATTACGACAGTATTTGCAGGACTTGTGTTGAAGTGACATTCGGCATCTGTCAAGCGTTGTAAGCATACAACTGTTTTCATTGATAACTTCGCATCCAGCTTTTGAGAGTTTAAACATTCATAAACATCAAAGTGTCCACTACTGAAATCGTCACCTGTGAATCTAAGATGTTTAAGAGGCATTGGCGGTTGTCGAAAGGTGTAAAATATTTGGCCATTTCGGTACACTTGAAAGCGACAACCAAACAATTCAGCAGCAGCCATCAACTCACATGCAGAACCATAGGTGAAGGGCTTAAGCATTTCACTCTTATAGTGCTCCTGTGTAGTATAATTATCTCCTGAACCGTCATCAGTCCACACCTTGATCCTGTCCCAGTCATTCAATACATAAGACACAATGTTCCTCCGCATATCAAGAGTGAGCCTGATATGGCCGTGCAATATGTAACAAAGAGAATGGAAAAGGTAGGTGCCATCTCTGGGCATGGAAACCACTCGGTAAGTGACAGTTCTTTGATCGATGGTGATCACCTCGATAGACATGTTAATAGGGGTATGGTTGGAATGATAAAGGAAATGGGTACCTGAGCAATGTAAAGTAAGTCTAAAATACCTACACAATAACTATAATCGTAATAAACAAACAATAAAACAGCGGAGAAGCCGTGGATTAAATAAAAAGGCTGTAGTTATCAGCAGGGACACGTGAATCCCGTGGCGAAGCAAGGAAAGGAATGTAGAGACCGGAGCGACAGACGGCCTTATATAGGCAGGCAGCCAACAACGTGGGAGGCGTTGGGATGGGGGACCCAACGCTGCCTCACATGGTGACCGAGCTGCAGGCTATGGATGTATATATGTACGTAAGTAGGATTCAGTTAGCGTTGGGAACCCGCGTACCAAATTTCTTGAAGATGGGCCCATAAGTAACAAAGACTGATTGAAAAGTTCAATATGGCAGCCGACAGTGGCATCATACCACCGAAATAAGTACGTACATCGATTTCGGTTAGCGCAGGGAAGCCGCCTACCAAATTTTGTGAAGATGGGGCCATAAATAAGAAAGTTCAACATGGTGAACGTTGTCGACCGTTATGACCGTTACGCGTACAAGTTTGAAATGAAACCTGCTTAACTTTTGTAAGTAAGCTGTAAGGAATGAGCCTTCCAAATTTAAGCCTTCTACCTACACGGGAAGTTGGAGAATTAGTGACGTTGGAAAGTTCAATATGGCGGCTGACAGTGGCGTCATACCACCGAAATAAG
>JANRMT010062831.1:26546379-26577898 GCA_026402145.1 Polypterus bichir lapradei
GCTGACAGTGGCGTCATACCACCGAAATAAGTATGTACATTGGTTTCGGTTAGCGCAAGGAAGCCACCTACCAAATTTCGTGAAGATGGGGTCATGAATAGGAAAGTTCAACATGGCGGACGTTGTTGACCGTTATGACCGTTATGCGTAGAATTTCGAAATGAAACCTGCTTAACATTTGTAAGTAAGCTGTAAGGAATGAGCCTGCGAAATTTCAGCCTTCTACCTACACGGGAAGTTGGAGAATTAGTGACGTTTGGAAAATTCAATATGGCGGCCGACCGTGGCGTCATACCACCGAAATAAGTACGTACATCGGTTTTGGTTAGCGCAGGGAAGCCACCTACCAAATTTCGTGAAGATGAGGTCAGCCTTCTACCTACACGGGAAGTTGGAAAATTAGTGACGTTGGAAAGTTCAATATGGCGGCCGACAGTGGCGTCATACCATCGAAATAAGTACGTACATCGGTTTTGGTTAGCGCAGGGAAGCCGCCTACCAAATTTTGTGAAGTTGGGGCCATAAATAAGAAAGTTCAACATGGTGGACGTTGTCGACCGTTATCGACCGTTATGACCGTTACGCGTAGAATTTCGAAATGAAACCTGCTTAACTTTTGTAAGTAAGCTGTAAGGAATAAGCCTGCCAAATTTCAGCCTTCCACCTACACGGGAAGTTTGAAAATTAGTGATGAGTGAGTGAGTGAGTGAGTGAGTCAGTCAGTCAGTCAGTCAGTCAGTCAGTCAGTCAGTCAGTGAAGGCTTTGCCTTTTATTAGTACAGATTTACAATACTTAGATGGCCACTCAGACCCAGTTCCGTGCACAAAACACCCCCAAACACACAGTCCTGGCCTCACAAATGCCTTTCTTCGGGCCGCCTCCACACCTCTCTCATGCCTTGTCCTTCTTCCATCCGACTCCAGCCTCGAATGAAGGGAGACGGCCCCTTTTATTCTCTCCCGGATGAGCTCCAGGTGGCTCCTGGCATTCCCTCGTTGGCCACGCCCCAGCGTGGCGGAAGTGCCGGCTGTTCTCCCGGCAGCTCTTCGGGTGTCCTTCCTAATCTTCCCCTCAGCACTTCCTGGTGTGGCGGAAGTGCTGAGGGAACAGGTCCCCAAGGCATTGGGGCACCTCCTGGCGGTGACCACGGGCCCCTACAGGGTGGGGCTTCCATGCCCTTAACCCGTGGCCCCCAAAGTAACCCGGAAGGCCCGGCGTCCCGGCCGGATCGTTGCCCCTGGCATCCCTGACAAGTATCAAAATTGGTCCAGTTATAATGGGCTTCAAAAGTATATACTTTTGAAGCCCATTTTAACTAGATCTTATATTATTGTTCATTCAATATTTTTAAATATACTGCTCAAAAAAATTAAAGGAACACTTTTTAATCAGAGTATAGCATCGAGCCAATTAAACTTCTGGGATATTGATCAGGTCAGTTAAGTAGCAGATGGGGTTGTTAATTGGTTTTCAATTTGGTGTTAATGAAATTAACAACAGGTGCACTAGAGGAGCAACAATGAGAAGACCCCCAAAACAGGATTGGTTTAACAAGTGGAGGCTACTGACATTTTTCCCTCCTCATCTGTTCTGACTGCATTTCACTAGTTTTGCATTTGGCTACGGTCAGTGTCAATACTGGTAGCATGAGGCGATACCTGGATCCTACAGACGTTGTATAGGTAGTCCAGCTTCTCCAGGATGGCACATCAATATGTACCATTGGCAGAAGGTTTGCTGTGTCTCCCAGCACAGTCTCAAGAGCATGGAGAAGATTGCAGGAGACAGGCATTTACTCTAGGAGTAAAATAAAAAAAATAAAAGACACAATAAGAAAACAAAATAAATCAGCATTAATTAACATCGAATAAGAGTAAGGTCCAATGGCCAGGGGGGACAGAAAAACAGGATGATCACTGCCAGAGCCCTACAAAATGACATGCAGCAGGCCACTGGTGTGAATGTCTCTGATCAAACAATCAGAAACAGACATCATGAGGGTGGCCTGAGGACCCAACGTCCACTAGTGGGCCCTGTGCTCATTGCCTGGCACCGTGGAGCTCGATTGGCATTTGCCATAGAATACCAGAATTGGCATGTCCACCACTAACGCCCTATGCTTTTCACAGATGAGAGCAGGTTTACCCTGAGTACATGTGACAGACATGAAAGTGTCTGGAGAAGCCGTGAAGAATGTTATGCTGCCTGTAACATCGTTCAGCATGACCGTTTGGTGGTGGGTCAGTGATAGTCTGGGGAAACATATCTATGGAGGGATGCACAGATCTCTACAGGCTAGACAACGGCACCTTGACTGCCATTAAGTATCTGGATGAAATCCTTGGACCCATTGTCAGACCCTATGCTGGTGCAGTGAGTCCTGGGTTCCTCCTGGTGCATGACAATGCCTGGCCCCATGTGGCTAGAGTATGCAGGCAGTTCCTAGAAGATGAAGGAGCTGATACCATTTATTAGCCCCCACACTCACCTGACCTACATCCAATAGAACACCTCTGGGACATTATGTTTCAGTCCATCTGACGCCACCAGGTTGCACCTCAGACTGTCCAGGAGCTCAGTGATGCCCTGGTCCAGATCTGGGAGGAGATCCCCCGGGACACCATACATCGTCTCATTAGGAGCATACCCAGTCGTTGTCAGGCATGCATACAAGCACGTGGGGGCCATACAAACTACTGAGTACGATTTGAAGCTGCTGAAATGAAATTTCGGCAAAATTGACTAGCCTGCCGCATCATTTTTTCACTCTGATTTTTGGGGTGTCTTTGAATTCAGCCCTCTGTAGGTTGATAGTTTTCATTTCCATCAAACAATGTGGCATCCTTTCGTTCCTAACACATTACCCACTCCATATCAGTATAGATATCCAACATGATGATGATGTGTTTTCAAAGTGTTCCTTTAATTTTTTTGAGCAGTTTACATTGGATCATATGTGAAAAGAATGTTTTGTGATTTTTTTTTATAACTACATTCGGTGGCTTTATTTTTGGTTCCAATTATTTGACTAAAATAAGAATAAGTAGTTTGTTTCTTAAAGCCAGAAGCAACTCTTTTTATAGCTTCACTTTTCTCATCAGAGTTTTTAAACGTGGACTAATGTTTAGTCTGATAACGTCTTTGTACACTTGAGGTACGACACACAACACTTTCACAGCATAACGCACACACAGTACGATCTTTTTGTTGTACAAATCCATATTCATTCGTCTAAGAGTCTCCTGAAAAGAGCGAATATCAAGTTTTTGTCTTTTATGAGACATTTTAATTTTTATTACTTAATAATAACGAGGTTTGTTTTAACATATCACATCCTACACTTAACACATGCTTTTCCTTTACATATGAGTCGCATGCGCAAAACGTAGGCGGGGCAAGAGGTATGGGGGATGGGGGAGGGGTGCGTTGCGTGATGGCATGCGCTGTAATTAAAATATACGGTAATAAGAGGTTAGTTTTAACGTTCCACATCCTGTACTGAACACATGATTTCTATTTACACGTGTGCCGCATACGCTAAACGTAGGTGAGGGCGCGAATGAGTGCGCTGTAATTAAAATATATATTTTTTACTATATTTCAATTTAATAAGAGTGCCATTGAAAATCGTTCCGCCTGCCGTAGGTTGATGACTCCTGCCCTAAGCCTTAACTTCTGTGCTACACTGCCCACTATTCATTAGACCAGGCTACGTTTTTGTCTTTAACTGCCCAAGTTTGGTGAGCCTGTGCCCACTGCAGCCTCAGCTTTCTGGTATTGGCTGGCAACATGGCCATCTGCTGTTGTAGCCCATCAGTCTCAAGGTTCATCGTGTTGTGCGTTCCAAGATGTTATTTGTGCCCACCACAGTTTTACAGAGTTGCATTCTGAGTGACTGTTGCCCAGCTGTCTGCTCAAAGCAGTCTGGTCATTCTCGTCTGACCAACTATCAACAAGGCGTTTCTGTCCAGAGAACTGCGGTTCACTGGATGTTTTTTATTTGTTGCACCATTCCGAGTAAACTTTAGAGAGTGTTGTGTGTGAAAATCCCAGGAGATCAGCAGTTCCACAAAAACTCCAGCCAGCTCGTCTAGCAGCAACAATCACGCCATGGTCGAAATCACAGAGATTACATTTTCCCCCATTCTGGTGTTTGATGTGAACATTAACTGAAGCCTGTGACCTATATCAGCACGATTTTACGTGTACCATTGCTGCAAGTTTTGCTAAGTTGGTTATTTGATATATTAGAAGACGAACAGGTGCTCCTGATAATTTCCTCCGTGAGTATGTATTGTAAATGGTATTCTACGCTGAATATTAACTACACGCAATATTTTACGTGAAAAATTACCATTCCCTGACCGGGAATCGAACCCGGGCCGCGGCGGTGAGAGCGCCGAATCCTAACCACTAGACCACCAGGGAAGTTAATATTACACTTCTAATCCATGTAAAAGTATCTTCACAATAGTAAAAAATTATCATTTTAATGATACAGAATTAAATTTCTTTTAAGAAATTTTAAAAAAGCAAAAAAGAAAGTAAAAAGAAGCAAACGTAATCACTTCATGACCGTTCATTACTGTAAACATGCTTTCTGTTTCTATAGTAACAACTTCGCTAGCGGAAGCGGAAGCGCAGAACAAGCAACCCGGAAGGAGGAGAGCTTTATCGAATTGAATGAGCAGTGTCTTGGCAAATTGTTACCGTTAAGTATTACTGCTTTATTTTAACTTGTCTTCTTGAAAATTTGTGCGCTGACTTCGGAAACGCGATTGTCTTGAGAGATTATAACGCGTAGGATATTCAAAATTTTGTTGTACTGTTGCCTTGTTAATTTCGACGTGCTGCCTTATGCACTGTAAAATCGTAGCTCTGCCAGGATTGTATTTTATGTATTGAAAAAAAGCGAAGAGTGCGACCGAAATCGATTTGAAAGTTGTTTTTCTTTTAAAATTATTTTACAATTATGGATATTATGATGTTTCTTCATAGAACGCTCAATTGACAACGTACGGCTGATGATGTGTAGGTTCAATAAAATGCAGCTTACTTGACGGTCGTTTTTGTGTAGTTAGAGAATGTTTTTGCAAATTAATAATACACCCGAAGCTGTCAGATAAATCACGGAAATCTACTATTGTCTATGTGATCTTCATTGTGCATTTATTTACTGCAGATTATTAGAATATCAATTATTATTATCAGAATATTAATAGACTATGAGATTTTGTATATGTTTAGTTTATTTCAGAATTATTACAATAATTAAATATATGGCACTGAATTGCATACTAAGCACTTTTGAGAACAGGACACTTTTGTTGGTATACAAAGATTTCATTTTTGGAAAGGCAGAAACTCTGACCAGTTGGATATAATCCACAGTATGGGTAAAAAGAAGGAAAAATGTCGGAAGAAAACCCTCTTCCAAAAAACGTTGGATGGGACCACACCCACTTTAAACAATTGCATTTCTCAGAAGCACAAAATATGCATGGTTTCCGATTTCTTCTACCCAAATATGGGAGGAGTAGAAAGCCATATTTACCAGTTGTCCCAGTGCTTGATTGAACGAGGACACAAAGTCATCATTGTTACCCATGCTTACGGAAACAGGAAAGGCATTCGCTACCTCACCAAAGGCCTCAAAGTTTACTATTTGCCTCTGAAGGTCATGTACAACCAGTCCACTGCAACAACAATCTTCCACAGCCTACCTCTCCTCAGGTGCATTTTTGTACGGGAGTGTATAACAATTGTTCATTCTCATAGCTCTTTTTCAGTCCTGGCCCATGATGCTTTGTTCCACGCCAAGACAATGGGACTGCACACTGTTTTCACAGATCATTCACTTTTTGGATTTGCTGATGTTAGCTCAGTGCTAACGAATAAACTCTTGACGGTTTCTCTCTGCGACACCAATCATATTATCTGTGTGTCCTTTACAAGCAAGGAGAACACAGTCCTGAGAGGTGCACTCAATCCTGAAATCGTCTCTGTTATTCCTAATGCTGTTGATCCAACTGACTTCACTCCTGATCCATCCAGGCGGGAAGATGGGAAAATAACTATTGTAGTGATTAGCCGACTTGTGTACAGAAAAGGTAAATGTTTGTTAACAACCCCTATATTATTCTGTCTAGACCTTAAGGTTTTCAAGTGTATGTTGGAAAAATGCTGCCCTTACCTTTATTCGGTTACATAAAATATAAAGGTATTTAAATAGACCTTGTATGGGGTGGGGCTTGGTAAAAAATAGTTGTGCATAAAAATATATCATTTGAAAATCTGTGACTAGCAATTGGTTATTATGTTGTTTATGGCATAGCTTAATAAAGTTATTAATTCATTTTTTTGTCATTTATTTTCAAAGGCATAGATTTGCTTGCTGGGATAATTCCAAAACTTTGCCTAAAACACCCAGATTTGAATTTTATAATTGGTGGAGAAGGACCTAAACGCCTTGTGATTGAAGAAGTCAGAGAAAAATACCAACTTCACGAACGGTAAAATTTTAATAAAAGGGTTTTGGTTTTTTTTTATTATTATGACAGTTTCTATTGTGGCATTATGTGCACTGTTAACAAAAAAAAAAACCTTGAAATACATTTGAAAAACAATCTCAAAATTGTTTATTGTTGTAGAGTTCGTCTTTTAGGAGCCTTAGAGCACAGAGAAGTGAGAAATGTTTTGGTGCAGGGCCACATATTCCTCAATACCTCCCTCACAGAGGCTTTTTGCATGGCAATTGTGGAAGGTGCAAGCTGTGGATTGCAGGTGAGTTTCCAGTAGACGTAAAAAAATTAAAAGCAATCACCTTGAAGTAAAATTAGGCAATATGTGATTTTTGGCTGTTTGGTAGATACTGATCTTTTAAATGGTAAAATACTTAAGTTATGTGTTTTTATTTAGTTAGTTACTTAGAGTAAAAAAAAAAAGATGACTGTATCATAAATTGAAAGATTTTTTTTTTGTGCGGTTTTGTTTGTTTGACACCACAAACTAATAGTCTAAGTAAAATCAAAATGGAAATGTGAACAAAAGCATGGTCTCATTGCAAGCAGATATTCTGTTTAATAGGAATATTGGAAATTGTAATGATATTTGATATCTACAGACTTTGAAAGGCAGCCGTCTGAAGTGATGAAGTAATGAAATAAAAAAGCAATGAACTTTAAGCAATTGCTTATTTTGTTCACTTTACTTTAGTAGAGGAGTCATTCACAATATAGCCGAAGGTGATTAGAGCATGTAAGCAGATGGGAATATCTTTATGTGATATGACTGTTACATGAATATCTATTTCAATTTTTTGTTACTGTACCTTACAGTACAATTAAAAGAGTATTTGTTGTAGCTCTTGGCACATCATTAATATCTAAAGTTCAGTGCTACAATTCATAGTACAATAGCAGAGTGCAGTAGGCAAAGATTAGTAAACAAAGGAGTGACAGTAGCAAGAAATACCAATAATCATAGTAAAAAGTAAAAGCACATGTTAGGTATAAAGATACAGCATGTGTTAGACAGAGTAATTAACAATCTGTTAATACAAGCTAATTAATGAGCTTCAGAATGATCAGTAGCAGTAAATCAGTAGCACAATGTGATTGATGGTGGTGGTGCTTACATAATTATAACTGGATCTTGATCAAGTTTAATGCCCTACTAGATTGTTAGGGAATGTCATCAGTTTGTTACATTGCCCTAATGATGAACTGAGCCATTTGAATCACCCATTCAAGGACCTTGCACTCTGCATAGTAACCTTTCCCATATCAGACTGTAATGATGTTAGTCATTATGCTCTCAACTTTGTATATGTAGATGTTACGATGAATCCTAGAAAAGAGCCTAACTTTAATCAGAAAGTGAAGATTCCGTGGATCCTTAACTATATATGGTATTAAGTCACTATAAGAGGTCCTTGGTGATGTGGACCACAAAAACACAATGTTTTCACCCTATAAGTGTCGATTGGCACCTCTTCCTTCAAATGTTGTTGAAGTTGTGGCACAGATTTGTTTTTGTTTTCCCACTCAGTCTTGGTATAAAGAAACGTAACACTTTATGCAGCTTCATGATGAAATTTGAATTGTATGATGGCTTAGTTCCTAGTGTTACTTACTAAAACTTCCAGAAACCTAGGTTTGATTAACTTGCCCAGTGTTTTTCTGTGTGAACTTTGCATGTTCTCCCTGTATCTGTGTGAGTTTTCACAACTGCAATAGCTTCCTGTCACATTCTAATAACGTATACATAGGTTAATAGGTATCTCTGAATTGAGCTAGTGTGAATTGTATGTAAATGTGAGAGTGCCCTGCAAGTTAGAGATACCTATTTTTTTCTTGGTTGCAACTTTATACCTGATGCTCTGATTTTCCACATCTTTTTAATAAGAAAAAAAAACCTACTATAACATGTAAAGCTTTAATTTTCTTGTCAAAGACTAGAACAGCAAGATGTATTAAAATTGTATCAACATATTCCAACTGGTAACTAGGGAAAATCTTTTAAAATTGAATTTTACCTATTTCTAAATGTTAAAGTACAGTACTTCGAGCTCAACCCCAAAAGCTGATTGACACCATAATACAGGGATACTCAATCATGTTTCTGGAGGGCCACAGTGGCTTTAGGTTTTTGCTCCAACCCAATTGCTTAATAAGAAGCACTTATTGCACAAGTAACACTTCTGCTTCACTATAGTTGTCTCGCTCCTTAAGATTTTGAACCCTTATTGCATACTTTATTCTTAAACAGCTGTATTCTTGGTTTTTAATTGCTCCTAATTAGCAATAACATGCAAATGACAAAAGAGACCAGCATTTCTCCATTTAGCTAGTTACCATTTACACTTGTGTGTATTTATCATACACTATTTGGTTTAATGAAATACCTAGAAGGAAAGTGAAGGACTGAGAATTACTCATCCATTTTAGCCTTCATATCATTTGGATGATATCCTTAGAAAGGGGAAGAAAATCTAGGATATGAGAATGACCTGACATAGCAGAGTTAAAGCACTAACAAGCCATGAAATTAAATTATTAGCAAGAATTGCTTTCTAATTAAGCAACCGTGTTAGAACAAAAACCTGCAGCCACTGCGGCTCTCCAGGACTGTGATGGAGGACCCCTGCCATGATAATACAATAATAGTTTACCACTAAGATATGTATCAGGTGGGCTCTTCCATCAGTTAACCATATTCTAAGTAAGAAGTAAAGTCTGCCAAGTTGGCTTCTTAAGTCTGTAGGTGGTTCTCTTTTGAGTGCAGTATTGGTTCTTATTTTATGCCTACATACAATAATAAGACAATGCAGTTTCTGCTCTGCAGCTCACTTTGCTGTCTTGTGCTACTGGCCAAACTCCAACTGCATAGCATAAATCCTGGGGCTTCTGTGTACATTCACACCAGCCCATGATACTTCTCATGAGGCAGCTGCAGCTGAGAAGTAGACATATTGTCTCCAGTAAATTAGTCTGGTTCCAGTGCCAACACGGTACACAAAGATGAGCCCATCTATTTCTAACAGGGACTTTTCACTCTTTCACACACACTCCTTTCCACTGAAGGAACTGTCAGCATTCTACAAGACATTTTCAATTTGCAGGTCTAGTTTTAATAGGCTTGCCTTACGCATATTCATTACCCATTGTGTTTGACACTTTCTGTTGACTGTTTCATTGGTCACTTGTAGTGAAGACCCTCATTATTAAGGGGTTTATTTTTAGCTTTGTTATTTCAAAATAATCATTATGACTTACTAATAATGCACAATTAACCATATGTATTTTTTTCCAGGTTGTTAGTACAAAAGTGGGTGGCATCCCAGAGGTGCTTCCTGAAGACCTCATTATCCTTTGTGAACCCACGGTTAAGTCCTTGTGTGAAGGTCTAGAGATGGTGATTGCCAAGCAAAGGGCAGGAAATCTTCTGTCACCTGCTGCCATTCACAACAGAGTGAAGACATTGTACACTTGGAGGAATGTAGCCAAGAGAACAGAAAAGGCATGTGTGTATAATTGTTTTCAGCATAAAAGTATTACCTTTTTCTATCATGAAAGTGGATATTATTTGGCTGTGTTGTAGCATTTCCAGAACTACTCAGATCCCATTTTTTTATATTTCATTTCTTCTGCTCTTTTGTTTTTCTTCAATAAAGTTAATTGAGATCTATATAAATAGTCTAAACTAACACTAAGGCTTAGTTACAACATTCCCCAGACACTCAATAACTAATATTTTAAGAGTATCTTTTGTGTTAATGTCTGCCACTTCTTCACCTGTACTAGATTCTCATTGTTTTGTATGCTAATTCAATATTATTCTTTCTTTTGCTGACCTAAGCTCTGTCTTTCATCAACAACTTCAATGCCAAAAATGTTATGACACTATGGAAAATAAATATTAAAAGAGAAGGGAGGGATTTGTAAATTCTTTTTCCCAGTACTCTATTGAAAACCCTACAAAAACACATTATTTTATGTTTCACACTTGTTAATTTAATTAGATTTTTTTTAATGTACACGCCTGTCAAAACTGATGAGTGCAATACGCTCCAAAAAAGTTCGGACAGTGAAGTGTTTACCAATGTGTAACATTACAATTTTTGCTTTGTGCCCTCCCCCACCCTAACCTATTGTCTATGGGAGAGGAGTGAAAGCTTTAGATTAGTCAGAAATTTCAATCTCCCGTTTTCGATGGATCTCAATGTTTTAGGGTCCCTGATACCAAAAAATGGTATGATAGGTATGTGTCTGTCTGTGTATCACAGTCTCTTGAGGATGGTCTATAGCTAAAATTACTGGACGGAAAAATACCAAACTTGAAACTTAAGCTTGTTCTGAGATGACAATATGCTGATTAGTTTTTGAGCCAAATTGTGAAAGAGAAAGAGGCACTCTAGAGGAACCCCTCAAATACCATAATTATTCAATTAATTATGAATTCTTATTGTCAATTGATATTATGTTCAGAAAGGTCAACATCAGAGCGGTAAACAGTTACTGAAATGTTATAGAATAGTTTGGGTAACTTGGTTCCTAGGGCGCAAAGCCTACTGACTCTAACGTCAGAATTTTTTTTTATAACTAGGGGGCTTCGCCCACTGCTCGCTTCGCTCGCCAACCCCTGTGTTTGGTTTTCTGGATACACAGTTTTAAGATTTTTTTTTTCTTTGAATTGTTGCTATTTCATTAGTTTCACTTTTATTTCAGAACATCTGTAAAAACAATATTTGGAATCTTGCGAGTCCCAATATGCTGAATCTTTTTAATAAGGTCAGTGAGTCATGTGTTTAATGACTTTGTACCATAATTCAGGATAAGGATAGGTTTCTCTGTTTGGAATTTCAGCACAGACAAAACGATCTACATCATCAGTAGTTAATAATTTTTTTTACAAAGGAACCAATAAATGCATGTGCGGTAAACTCTGTTTTTGAAATTCTCAAGATTCTTTATTTGTCACATGCGTAGTTATACAGGACAACATGCAGTGAAATGCATCCTGATCCACTTATCAAAAACTGTGCAAAGTTAGAAGAATATCAGTTAGATTAACAAAGTCATAGACTGAAAGATAACAGTATAGTAGAACATAATAAATAAGTAAAATTATGTGAATAAAGTAGAATTAAGTGTTAAGGTGCAATAGTACAGTGATTATTGTGCAAAACCAAAGTTAAGACAGGTGCATAGTTAAATGAGGCAGTTTGTTTGTTTGCGCTACTGCAATCTTTACTTTCTTTTTTTTTTATACTTTCTCATTTTCCTACTTTCATATCCTTTAACTTTCTCCACATGTGTATCGCGCTGATTTTTTCTTTTATTTATTTTTTTTTTTTTAGCCTTTAGAATTCCACTGCTTTCATAATCTCTAACCTGCTCTGCATGTATATAGCGGCAACGTTTTTGAACGTCTTTATGAAGTTCTACTTTGTTTTTTACTCTGTCTTTTAATTCTGAGCTGGATTGGACGTGCTTTTTTTTCAATTCCACTTGTTCCGGGCTGGTAATTTCTTTCCTTATTTTCTAAATTTGCACCTAGATTATTCTTTTTTGCTCTTTTTTCTCTCCAACACTTTTGAGTCTCTTTTCTCACGCTGCTTTCTTCTTCACTTATTCATTGACGTTTCATTTATAACATACTGTCCTTATACGTTTTATATGCGCTGAGAGCCCTGGATCCGTGTGTGCTCAAATCCTTTCAGTGTTCTCCCCAGAAATTTTTTCCAGCCGGGTGGCATGAAAAAGTAGCCGGGTGGGGCAGGATGGGGAAATTTGCACTCTTTTTATTCGTTAATTATTATTAATTATTTTCCAATTCTCAATATGACTTCCTTTTTTAAGGTTTGACACTTGTGCCAGAATAGTTTTATTAAATTTAAGAAGTATCCAATTCAGGAAACTGCAACCCTAACAAAAATTTTAAATAACAATTGTTATGACAATCCAAGAGGATTGTTGCTGTCAGGAAGAAAAGTGAAAACAATGAAAAAAAGTATGGGAAACATAATGAAGAAAAATTAAAAAATATTCTTCAAAGCCAACTTGCATATGCAGAAGGTGTCTTCAGTTAAATATTTATTCTTCATTTCTTTCTAGAGGCCTCGTTGTCTACAGCTTTCCCATAATCAAAGTCTCCAGGATCTGGGCCCTCCAAGGAGATCAACCAACCAACCATCCAACCCGCTATATCCTAACAACAGGGTCATGGGGGTCTGCTGGAGCCAATCCCAGCGCGCAAGGCAGGAAACAAACCCCAGGCAGGGCGCCAGCCCACTGCAGGGCACACACACACACACACACATACACCAAGCACACACTAGGGACTATTTAGAATTGCCAATGCCTCTAACCTGTATGTCTTTGGACTGTGGGAGGAAACCGGAGTACCCGGAGGAAACCCACGCAGACACGGGGAGAACATGCAAACTCCACGCAGGGAGGACCTAGGAAGCGAACTCGGGTCTCCTAACTCTAGTCCAACCAGATTAGCAGTTTTCAAGCCTAGAGTGTCCATTGTCTCACTCATTGTGTTGGTTATAGTCTCCGCTTTGCCATCAATCATATTGCAGATTGATACAAAACTAATTCTGACTTCTTTAGTGACCTGGAAAACATATTTAATTTAAATAATTAATTGTTTTACAACTGAGATGTCTGTGGTTTCATCACACAGAATACTGAAAAAAAATTTCAGCGTGTATATTTTTCAGTATGTTAGATTTTATTTCTGATGCTAAGACATCCAGCAGCTCTTGCATTATTCTTTCAGAGGTGTAATGTGCATTTTTTTTGGAAAAAGGAATAACCCATTTCTTTACAGTGTCCCAACAGCTTTTCAAACAACGTTGTATGTGGCAACTCATTTTTTGCCTTCTTTTCGAATTCTTGTGCATTGCTCGTTTACCCAAGGTTTGTTTGAATATTTCATGCACAATAAGCACCACATACCATTTTCTTTGACTATTAGCCAATCAAAATCTTTAAACCATTGTTTGTTTATGCCGGATAAACGGCGCTTAGATTTATTGATTAGCAGAGTGTGTGCTGAAGACATTACCCCAGAAGGACCAGCTTCTGCAATGTCTTTGTCTGAAATTGCCACATGAGGAGTTGACGCTGCACCTTCATTAGTTTGTGACGTCTGTTTTCTGAAATAACTGAGCAGTGTTGTTTTCTGAACACTTTTTTTGCTCATGTTGGTAAAATGTTTGAAAAAAATTTAAAGTACCTATGAATAAGACTTTTGAGTGGGAAAGTGAGAGCCTGTTGGATATCCAGTGCACACTTGCACTACAGCAGGGCAAGATATGAACAAAAAGGAATGGCAAATGGGTCACTTTAACAAAACTATGGAAGCGTATTAGGGCCACGTGGAAGAAAAAAAAAAACACAGGCACAGTGAAGAAAAAAAAACTATATGTCGAGAATAAAGTCGACATGTTGACTTTATTCTCGCCATTTCCATTTTAATCTCGACGTTTATGACAAGAATAAAGTCAACATGTCGACTTTATTCTCAACATTTCCACATTATTCTCATAGTTTATTTTGCCATTAAAGTAGAATGTCGTAAACTAAACTTGATCTTAAAATCAATGTTTAATTTACTAGATTTTCTCAAACCCCATCATAAGGTAATGTAGTACATTAAATGCTGTGTTAAGTGTACCCTGACCGAGTTGATAATTACTACGCGCGTCTTAAACGGACTTCCTCTTGCACTGAGGAGGCACTGGGAGGGATCGCCGCACAGAATGCATTCACTTGATGATATTCCTGTTCTCTGAACATTTACAATGCTAAGATAAATACTTGATATCATTTTCATGATGAAATGCATTAAAGCATGTATTAAACATGCACGGTAGTGTGGCGGTAGTGCTTCTCCCTCGCAGTAAGGGGTCCCCAGGTGTATGTTCAGTGTAGAGAACTTTATGGCAGGTGTGACGAGGCTCCAAAAAACTGAATGCATGAATGGGTATCGCACAGGTTTAACTTAAATATTGTGTAAATGTTGGGTTCGTGATCTGGTGGTCGGAGACACGAACACAGGATTAAATGGATGTTCTTCTGAGCGGGCTTTCTTTATTGCATGCGTGCTGTCTCTATCTGACGTACCAAAACCCCAATTCCTATCCTTCTTTTTTCTTTCTCCACATAACCAATCAATCATTAGATCTGCGTCTGTCATCTCACAATGTCATGCGAAGTGGCAGCCGGGCGCTCAACTAAATTAGCCGAGCGGAGCACCCGGCTAAAAGACGCTAGGGAGAACACTACCTTTAGACGACTGAATGTTTTGCTGCCTCTTGGCTTATTTGATATTGATTGTAAGTAGGGTGTGTCTTCCTCATGTTCCACGTCATCGTGAGACGGTCCTGGGTCAATCTCATAGCACAAAGTCTCATGTTTAAGGTCCCTGCGAGACGCTCCGTGGCCAATCTCTTTCATCTCGCGGTGTCTTTTAAATGTCTTCCGTGATCTTAACGTGAAGATCACGTCTCGACGCCCATGTGTTTCTCTCCAGCATTTTTTTTTATAATAGAGAGATGCTTATTAAGTGTTTGGACACTGAAGACACAAGTTGGTTAAGTTTAGCAGGTGGAGTTTTCCCCCATTCATCTGTTATGCATATCTTTAGCTGTGTCTCTGTTGCCACACATTCTCAATCAGAGAAAGGTCAATCTAGCACACAGACTCTCTGCTTGCACAGCCATGAACTTTTAATTTGTCTTTCTGGAAAATGCAGCATCTGGATGGTAGCCAATGTTGCTGCAAAATTTGAGCCTATCTTTCTGCATTAATGGATCCCTCACAGTTGTGCAATTTACTCATGCCATGGACACTGACCCACCCCCATACCATGGCAAATGCTGGCTTTTGGACCTGATGCTGATAACAGCTTGTACGATCCTATTCCTCTTTGGTCCAGAGAACACAATGAGTGTTTTTTTCAAGAACTGTTTGAAATGATGAGTCGGAAACTCAAACTAAAATGGTGGAAGTTCTAGACAGAGTTGAAGTATGGCTTCTGCTTTGCATAATAAAGCCTTAACATATTCATGTGGATGATTCGGTGAAGGATGTTGATTGACAGAGGTTTACCAAAGTATTACTGGATATCATGATATCTATTGTGGATGTAAACGCTTTTTAAGAGAGTATCTGGAAGATCGAAGATCAAATGTTTTCAGAAGTGGTTTTCGACCTTGTCCTTTACACAATGAGATTTGACGGGTTCTCTGAATCTTTTAATTAAATTGTGCCCTCTAGAGGGTGAAATGTCCAACATCTTACTGATTTGGTTTTGGAGAATGTTGTCCTTTAAAGTACTGGATTATTCGCTGATGCATCTTTTGGTAAACTGGCAGGCCTCAATCAACATTTTTAATAGTCCAAGACCTAACCTGTCACAACTTTTCTGGAACAAGAACAAGTTGCCAGTATCAATTTCAGAATAAATGTATATTAAGAAAAAAAAGTGCAGTTGATTAGGTAAACCATTATTAACCTTGTCTTTGTGCTGTTTTTGTTTAAATATAAGTCAAACTTAATTTACATTTTTCCATACTGTTCCAGCTTTCTTGATTTTGGCATTCTATATAGAAGTACTCCAGACCTATGCATAAATTGATTTTTCCTTGTAAGTATTGACACTTGGCGAGTCCAAATACTGGTAACTTTTTCCAGACTTGGTCAATTTTACCACTTCTCTCAGTGATAAACAGTTTTGAGTGACTCTAGCCAAAAAGAAGATAAGTATCCTGATTGAGCATTGAAACAAAGTTAAAGCCTCCACATTTGCATATGATTTGTTTCTTATTCCTGATAGAAAAATACATTTATATTTAAACTTTCCAAATTTGAAATATTTTTAAATTGAAAAGTTGCTCCTGTCTTCTATATATTTTTGAAGAAAAGGTGAGACATTACAATAAAGTTAAACCTTTAGTCCTTTATATTTGTACAGTCCCTTTAAGTTGTTATTGCAACAGTCATCCATCCATTATCCAACCCGCTCTATCCTAACTACAGGGTTACGGGGGTCTGCTGGAGCCAATCCCAGCCAACACAGGGCAGGGTGCCAGCCCACAGTCATAATTATAAACTAAAGAGTTTGCACCTGATAACTAGCAACTATTCCTACTGTGGCTTCCTTGCTGTATTTTTAAAAGAAATTACTTGAAAAATAACAAAAGCCACTACTAATGAAGCAAAAGTGAGCATTTCAAAAGCAAAACTCCCAGTTTCATTGTACTACTTAAGAAACAACAATGCATGTGTATTATGCATTTGTTTAATTTATAGCTTGCACATTTAGGAATGTTTTACTTGCTCTCACCATACCTTACCATATCTTTCTGTTAAATCCATCCTGCCAATGCATAGCAATACATTATATTCAAATTTGGGTTCATTAACAATCTGCTGACTATTTTATAAACAGAAAGATGTATTGAATAATTAGTGGAATGTGTGAGCAGGGTTATGGTGAACTTTATTATCCTTGAATGGGAAATTCAACTGATCATATGTGTTGTGATTTTGGGGTTTATGTAGAATGTGTCACAGTTATTATTGAACTATTATCCTTTAGTAGTAAGCAGCTTAATTGCTAAAAATACAGATCATCACCTACATTGCATTTTTTCTAAGATTTTTAGCATTTGTTAACTAACGCACAGAAAGGTTTGGTGCCCAGGATTATTAATATTATTGAGGATCTAATGAGGAATTTGCAGATGTTTGTTTGATTTGCTATTTAAAATATTCTTATGAACCTTTAATTTTGCGAAATATCATTGAAGTATCTTTGTTAAATATGGTCTTTTTAATTTTATTTATGCAGACATGGACAAATTGATTGCTACCCTTATAGCTAACTGAAAATGTGCTGTATGCCTCCTGTAAAGTGATTAAATGAAAAGCAGTTGTCCCACATATAACTGCATGCCTTTGATATGTCATCAAGTAAAGCAAAGCAAATGTGAAAAGAGATCAAGTATTGCTTATTCTTCAGTGATATTCTAAAATGGCCTGACCACATTTGTTTTGAACTCCTAGAAAAGATCATAAATAATTGGATATTTAAATGGAGTAAAGTAGTCACTCTGCTGTTTGGCATCATTGTGTGTCTCACACTGAACATAAACCAGAGAAAGCTAAGGAGAGAGTTGTCTAAGGGGACCAGAAAGAAAGTTATAGACAAGCATGTTAAGGGCAAAGTCTGTTAGACCATCTTTAAGTAGCTTGATGTTCCTGGGACAACAGTTCCAAATATTATTAAGAAGTTTAAGGTCCATGGGATTGTAGCCACCCACTTTGGACAGCTGCAAGAGAAAAATCGACAGAAGGATAATGAGAATGGTAGGCAAACAGACAGGGACAACTTCCAAAAAGATACAAGTTAAACTCCAAGGTCCATCAGAGTCTGATTGCACCATCCATCTCTTTTTGAGTGACAGTGTGCTCAATAGAATAAGATCCAGGTTGACTCCACTGTTGAAACAGAAACAATAAAAAGCCAGATTGGAATTTCCATTTGCTTATTGACCAGCCACAGTGTTTCTGCGAGAATGTCCTTTGGACAGATAAAGCAAAACTGGAGCTTTTTGTCAAGTCATATCAGCTTTATGCCCACAGACAAAAAAATGAAGCTTTCAAAGAAAAGAACACAATACCCTTCTGTAAAACATGGAGGAGGCTCAATTATAATTTGGGGTTATTTTGCTGTGTCTGGCTCAGAGTGGTTTCAGTCTGTGCAGGGAACAATGAAATCTATCAAGATATTCTGGAGTGAAACATTCTACCCAGTGTTAGAAAGCTCTCTCTCTGTCTTGGATCCAAGGATAATGACTCAAAACACACAAAGCATCCAAGAGTGGCTAAAAACAAAACATTGGACTATTCTAAAGTGGTCTTCAGTGAGGTCTGATTTGAATCTGAGGAAAGAACTGAAACATACAGTTTGGTAAAGGCACCCTTCAAACCTCATGTAGCTCATGTAACTACCTGTCGACAGGTGAAGAAGTATTGCTGAGAGCTACAGGAGGCACTTGTGTGCAGATTCTGCAACAAAATATTAGGTTAAGGGTCCCATAATTTTTGTCAATGCCATTTTCATTTGTGTTATTGTATGAAATATCCTCTTTGATCAAAACTCTAAAGCAATGGCTGATTTTTGTTAAAAACAGAATAAAAAACGATGGGCGCCAATCAATTACTTTTGTCAGTTTCAAGTTATTTCAGAGAGAGTTGTTGGTTTTTTGAACGTGTAGTGGGATACCAGCAGATTTGTCCACATCTGTATGGGAGTGTGTATATAAATTGACAAAATCTTTTAAATTTTTTTTAGGTTTATGACAGAGTTGCTGAAGAAGTTGTCCTCACTATTGATGAACGACTTCACAGACTAATGTTCAGCTGTGGTCCTGTTGCTGGATGCATTTTTGCATTTCTTGCAGTGCTGGATTTTCTGCTCTTGTTACTTTTGAAATGGCTTGTTCCAGAGTCCAATATGGACAGAGCTGTAGATGCCACAGGTCCTTACGGGTTATGGAGACAATGGAGCTTGCCAAGAGCAAGTCCAAATGATGAACAAAAATCAAACTACCACTTAAGTCACTCTTCAGTTGAATTGTTAAATGATGCCAATTGCTGATTATAGTATAAACACTGTGTTAAACAATTTCAGCTTAGCTTTTTTTTAATACTGTAAAATGAGTTGTGTGTGTGATTTTTTTTCTCCTTTTTTTTAATGTAGCCCTCTCTATACTGTAAAGTATTTGGAATATGTATACACAGATGCAAATCTAAATTATGTACAAAACATACTTTGTAAAAAGGGCTAAAAATGACATTTTTTAACTTTCTTTTTCAGAAAGATATTAACATAAATATATGATTATTAATATATTAATTAAAAATAGTCATATACATACTTTTATAGATATCATTGTTTTTGTTTTACATACTATTTAAAAAGCATTTATTGGGTTTTTCTGAATTTCCAGAAAGATTATGTGAATATCAGTCATTTTAATAAAAGAGTAAAAAGTAAGCTTTTTTTAATTTTCCAAATTTATATAGCTATTAATCTTTCAGTCCCTTTTAATCTTCTCATATTACAGTATATGCAAGCAACTTTTCCTTCACATGTTGCAACTAATTTGTATTACTCAGCTGTGCAAAGACATTTGTAATGTGACTGTGTCCTTATGTTTTAATAGTGTATGTCCTTGCACTCTTGTCTTCCACCATAGTTGCAGAAATGGTAGTGTCAGGAATCCCAAGTTTAACTGAACTGTTCTTAAAACTAAAAAAACACATTATGTATTTAAGTTAACTGCAGAAATCAAAACTATATATGTGTAAAATTAATTGTGTTTGAATTTGAAGCACAAACTGACTGTATCTCTGAGGGAAAAGGTTTATGTAGTTGTTAGTGTGACATAGCGATTTAATGATTTCAAATTATGCTAAAGTTAAAATTGTTTACACTCCAAAGAAATATTTTTGTGCTTTATAAATGTAAAATTCTATATTGTCTTTTATACGTTACTTTGCCAACTGTTAGTCTTATATATTATTGCACTGAATTTGCTGGATTGAATGTGTTGTGTTGCACTGATTTTTGTTCAGTGTTTAACTCATATGTATGATTATTAGAATTTCATTTTTGCTGTTTATGTGGTACTGTGCAAAAATAGCTAACAATGTGAAAGCGTAGCAGATTAGTTTACGACATGTAAAAAATTAAATGATGAACTAACTTTGATAGGATAAATTGCAAATTGTTAATATTTGAGAGAGGAGTATTGTCCTGGGAACTTGCAAATGTTTATTGTCAAAATTTCACCATAATTTGTAGTATTCAAAATGAGCATGGATAAATAATTGGTTTTAAAACCAATCATGCAGCTTCAATTCTGTTTATTTTCTGTAAGCCTGTAAATAGTTTGCCAAATTAGTCTTACCAGTTTTTGCTGATATATCTCATTTGGTAAACGATATGGTTAAAAATATTGACCATTAAGTGTATTTTAAAAATGCTAATGATGAAACTGGTTTCTGCATAATAAACCTAATTCTGAGTTTATAACCATTCTCAAAAATTAATTGAAAATGATTCAAGCTGAAGTATAAATTTGAGAATTTGACACAAGCATTTTTTATCGAAATAAAGAACTCATTGCAACAAATGTCTTAATCTGAATATTCTTGTTGATTTTTTATATTATCCTTTTTAATCATAATTGGTTCTTTGATTTCTCTGTTATTACTAATAATTGTAGTTTAATACTTACTTGTTATATCAATATATTTGATTTAAGACCTGTACTGCACTTTGTTTCATTTATTAAAAATTAATCTCTACTGATTTTATTTCATGAAATTTCAAATCTGTGTTTTGTATTATACACTATGCCGTGAAATTTTTATTACACAATGTGTTTTTAAAATTACCGTTATTTTTTATTTTAATGCAAAACTAACATTAACAATTTTTATATACAGTACAGGCCAAAAGTTTGGACACACCTCCTCATTCAATGTGTTTTCTTTATTTTCATGACTGAAGGCATCAGAACTATGAATGAACACATGTGGAGTTATGTACTTAACAAAAAAAAGGTGAAATAACTGAAAACATGTTTTATATTCTAGTTTCTTCAAAATAGCCACCCTTTGCTCCGATTACTGCTTTGCACACTCTTGGCATTCTCTCAATGAGCTTCAACAGGTAGTCTCCTGAAATGGTTTTCACTTCACAGGTGTGCCTTATCAGGGTTATTTAGTGGAATTTCTTGCTTTATCAATGGGGTTGGGACCAGCAGTTGTGTTGTGCAGAAGTCAGGTTAGTTAGACGATCATTTATTTTTCAACAGGACAATGACCCCAAACACACCTCCAGGCTGTGTAAGGGCTATTTGACCAAGAAGGAGATTGATGGAGTGCTGTAAATGGTCATGAAAATAAAGAAAACACATTGAATGAGGAGGTGTGTCCAAACTTTTGGCCTGTACTGTATATTAATTGTTGGTCACCTTTAATTGTGCATTTGATCTGTTTGTTTATAAACAACAGGGGTTTGGCTTTCTGCTCCTAGGTGTATTTGGTGTCTTGGGATTTGTTTGCAGGAAAAGAATCCTGTGAACTCCACTGAATTCTCCTGTAACAGGTGGGTGATTTCATAATGTGAATAAAGGTTATTTGTTAAAGCTTATTACTATGTGTCTAGCTGTGTGGTCCTCAGATTGGTCAACCTGCTACTTCAGAAGAACAGAAGTTCATAGATTTCAGAAAATGTGCTCAAAGTGTTCTCGTAGATAAAACAAATTAATTGTTATCTCTATGTCACAATATGTATTTACATAAATCCCTTGATTTTATAATAATAATAATAATAATAGTAATAAATAATACAGTTTATATATATTGTATATATAGTGTCTTTTATAGGGTCGAAGTGCTTTATAACTTTGGATGCAAATAACAACCACTTTCAACACCAAATAAAGGTAAACACAGGAAACACAGTGTTTTGAGTTAGAATAAGAGATAACAAACCAGAATAAAAATACAAAATATTTAAAACATTACAAGAAAATCCTGAATAAATAACATAATCTGTGATTCAGAACACATCATCCTGAACACCTGGGATCTGTTCCAAAAAGTGAGATTATATAATCTTGGTGTTTAGAATGAATCCCAGTTTGTTATAGCGCAGTTTCATACCAGTGGTTTAGACGGTTCCAGAACACTGGATATCAGTCAGATCCTACAATTCCAGATTGGTTAATCTGGATTAAAGCATGTTCACAGCAAAATTTACAAGCACTGAACAGCCAATCAACCATGAACTACAGTGGGAACAACCTTCTTGCCAGCAGAGCAAGAGGTGTTGGTGACAGTGCATGACAATTATAAGCATACCCTCCAAAAGATGAGCCACATAGCAGTAGTAGGCAGTGAAAGGAAGATGATGTGGATGAATATCACTAACAAGATTCTGTAAAATGGTTAATCAGTTAATTGTTTGGTAAATTGTTGCATTGTGTAGAATGTACCCCTGACAATATTATTCTATTTAAAATGTTATGTGCTGTCAAGTAAGTATTGTATTCCATTTTTGTAATATTAATATCGTCAAAAAAATGTTAAGATCTATGACATAAAGTTTTAAGCGTAGATAGAGTTGTTCTAATTGTCACCGTGAGAGACATTGAATGTTTTTCAGTCTACACTGAACCTTATATTATCCAGTAATTTCATGACAAAAGAATACAAACGTAAAGATTTTCGTTGACAAATCTGCAACTGGAGACTGGCAGTTAACTAGTTACCCTGGTTATACCCGAGAACCTGGATATTTGGCCTCAACTTTTCTATTGTAATTATGTGAGTGGCATCTCATATTTTTTAAGAATGAATAAGAGAATACATTGATATTTGTACTGGGTATTTAATATACATGCTTGTGCTTCATTCATAAAAGCCATCAGCCATAAACTACAATAAAATGCCAAAGAATATTGTTGCCTTGTTCTATTTCAGAACCCTGAATTGAAACTATTAGTAAACATATTGGTATTTGCCGAGTAGGAGAGTCTTCAGAGGTGTTTCTTTAAAAGGCCTGATAGTCTAAAGAAGGGATGAAAGTGGTCAGCTTCTACCTCCAGAGAGTGTATTATATAAGTTCTTATTACTCACAAATGTTTCAGTTACAGTATTTAAATCTGATTGCCCTACCAGCGACTCTGAAATTCCTCTTTGATGGTGGTCATTTATCTCTGCCTCAGGTAGATGGCTCATGCATTTGTGCATGTGTGTGTGTGCAGACACCACTTCAAACTTGGGTATATTTTTTGCAATTGCTGTGCCGACACGTGTGGCATCTCTAATGTTGTGAAGAAAACTGCCAGGTTAGGCTAGGTGAGATTTGGGGAGCATGCACTGGTACAGCACATTGCCACACTCGGCACATGACAAAACAACTTGGGATTCTGGTTGGCAATCCCCCAAGCAGACATGCGGTCCAGTACCCCCCTCCAGAAATGACCATCTATGTGCTGCAACCAGGTGTTACATGGGCCTGGTGCCCCGTCCAGGGATTGCTTCTGCCTCCCACAAGATGTTTGCTGGGACACCTGTGACCCTCGATAAATTAAATGTAAGAACCCCCTATTTCTGTCCTTCCATTTTCTTTCTCCATTTAACCAATCACTACAATATAAGTTCTGTAATAAATGTAAAACCAGCTGTAAAGTTTAGAATGCTGATTCACCAAAACTTTTAAGAAACATTGAAAAATCTTCAAAATCCATGTTTAATTATTCCATCCATCTATCCATCCAGTGTTGCATCAGTCCCAGTAAGTATATAGCACAAGGCAGGAACAATCCCTGGACAGAGCACCAGCTCATTGCTACCATTGCACCCCCACATGTTTAGGTATTTACAGTAAACATTATTTAAATGAAGTTAACAATTTATCTGTGAAATGTAATATACATACTTTAATGCATTCCATCATAACAAATGACATAAAATGATATAACAATAATAATATAATAATAATAAAAAAATAAAATATATATATTATGAAAGCATAAGTACACTATACATGTACATATAGTGCAGATAGTGAAATGGTTCATAAAGTGGCTCAGATTGTGCATTATTACAGTTGTTGTGCAAGTTTACAGTGAAGTAATTGTAATTATAAGTACAAACGGTTCTACCGGGAACACTTGATGGACTGATAGAGTGCGTTTATAGCTCTTGGGATGAAACTGTTTCTGAGCCTCGAGGTCCATGCAGGAAAAGCTCTGAAGTGTTTGCTGGATGGGGGAATTTCAAATAGACTGTGCGCATGGCTGAGTGTAATTCATGAAGATGCTGGTGGCTTTCCTGAGGCTGCGTGTGCTATAAATGTCCTTCCGGGCTTTCTGATCAGCTGCTGTACACCTGTGATTCCACACACAGATACAATGTGTTAAAATACTCTGAGTGGTGCACTGAGAGTAACAACGCTAAAGCAGCTGTTGTATTTGTAATAGTTTGGCCATTACTTGCACCATTATATTGTTATAGAATAATTACAATCAAGTGCCTTAAATTTGTAAACAATATGCAATTAGTTTCAATATATTTAATAAATCCTGCATTATTGATGTAAAAATGAAAAAAGGGAGACCACCCAGAAACAGTAGTACTACTTTGATGCTGGGTGCCGCCAGTTTGCAAAACCAAGCAGAAATTTGCGTGCGCAAAGAGGAATGCTGCCCTGAAAATGTGCATGGCTTTACGCCAAGTTTAGCTTTTATACATCTCAAAAGTGTGCGTGTAAATGGGACTATGCAACAATTTTGTGCGTATGCACCGTTTATAAATGAGACCCCTGGTCACTGGGACAACAATCTTGGCAGCCAAACTTGCCTTCTCATACTGTGAGATCCCAAGGAGTTCCCAGCACAGACAATATAATCCTCCCAGTGAGCCCTAGGTCTTTACCAACATCTCCTCTCAGCTCATCTTTCCCAAAAAACCTCCACAAGGAGTTTTCCTGGAGGCATAAATTGGCTCCTCCCTCTGTAGAGGGTCAGTGGCTCTACTCCTATCCTCTCCCAGATGTCTGCATCTCTCACCCTACGTCTAAGGGAGAACTCAGCCACCCTGTGGAGAAAGCTGATTTTGGATAATTTTACCTGTAATCTCATCCTTTCTGTCATTACCCAAAGCTCATGACCATAGGTGTGGGCTGGGACATAGATCAACTGGTAAATTGAGAGCTTTGCCTTCTGGCTCAGCTCCTTTTTTATTACTACAGATTGGTGTAGTAACGGCAAAACTGCACAATCTGCCGCTATCCGTCTGCTAGGCTCACTATCCCTTTTCCCCTCATTTGTGAACAAGAACCTGAGATACATAAACTCCTTCAGAGGACCATGGCCTCATATTTGGAGGTGCTGATTCTCTTCCGTGCCGCTTGCAATCCATCCCAATGTGTCCTGGAGTTTACAGCCCGATAAAGACAACAGGACCACATTGTCTCCTAAAAGCAGTGATGCATTTCTAAAGCCACCCTCCCGTTCTCAGCTGTGCCTTGATCTCCTGTCTATGAAAATCACAAACTGGATAGGATACAAAGCACAACCCTAATGGAATCCCACACCCACTGAGAATGATACTAATGTTTTTCCAAGTACAGTATGTGGACACAATTCTCACTGTGATTATACAGGGACCAAATAGCCCTTATTAAGCACTCCCATACAGAATCCTTTAAGGAACACAGTCATAGGCCTTCTCCAAGTAAACAAAACACACGTAGACTGATTGGTCGTACCCCACGCTTCCTCCAGGATCCTCATGAGGATAGAAGGCAGGTTCACTATCCTAGACCTGAGGTTCCACAACTAGGAAGAGTCTCTTTTCCAGTACCCTGATGTAAGCTTTTCCAGGAATGTATCAGGGGAGTGTGATCCCCTGCTAGTTGGGAACCGGTCTCCCACTCCAGAGGCACTGCCCCTGACTACCTAGCAACTCTGAAAAGGAGTGTCAGCCATGGCAGCCCAACAACGTTCAGAGCCTTTAGCATTTCTAGGCAGATCTAATCTACCCCCAGTGCCTTGCCACTGCAGAGTTGCTTAACTACCTCAGAGACCTTCCTCAGGACTTCTGGCTCTGCCTCCTCAAATTGTTCCATCCACTGCCAGACTACATCTTCTATCCAGGTTCAGCACTCAACTCTTACTGAGAGTAGCCTGGGTGAAGCCCTGCCCTTCTGCGTTGCCTGATGGTTTCCTAGAAACTCTTTGACCTGAAGCGATAGTCACTTTGTGTGGTCTCTCCTAACTCCTCCCACACCTTGGTTTTTCCTTCCTTGACCACCATTGCCTCAGTTGTTTTCGATCGGTCCGTACCCCTCTGCTGCTTTGGAAGTCATCTATGTAAACTATACTCAGAAAGCATTTTTTTTCAGCCTGATGGCATCACTCATATCTTGTGTCTACTATTGAGTTCTCTGGTTGCCAACTCAAGAGGCACCTACGGCCATCAAGCCACAGCTCTTGGCCCTTTGGATTTATGAAAATCTCTTTTGGAGGTGTGATTTGAAAGTCTCCTGGACAGGGTTCTTTCCCAGGCATTCCCAGTCCACACTCACTACTTGTTTGGGCTTTCCATGTCTGTTCAGGCGCCACCCTCACTATCTGACAAAACTCGCCAACAGGTGGCGATCAATGAACATATGTCCACAAATCTAATGATACAATTATAAATTCAATCATAGATCTTTGGCCTAAAATGCTCTGGTATGAAACACATTTAAGAGCTACCTTATGATTGAAAATGGTGCTTGTTATGAAAAAACTATGCCTAGCACAGAAGTACAGTAACAAAACACTGCTTGGTTTATATTTGGAATGCCATACCTCCCAATCATGCCTCTCGAGGTGTCTCCATCGTTACCCATTTGGGCATTGAAGCTGCCCAGTAGAACTATGGAGTCCCCAGCTGGAACCCTTTCCAGGATCTCCTCCAAGCACTCCAAGAAGTCCTGGTACTCCAAGCTGCCATTAGGTGCATAAGCACAAATGGTAGTCAGAGGTCTCCTCTCCGTGACCTTCATCCCCATAGAAGCAGCCCTGTCATTCTTGGGTAGTAGCTCAATGAGAAGCCTGTTCCCACCTGACACCATTCCCCCTTGGCAACTCTAGAGTAAAAGAGAGTCTAGCCTCCTTCGAGAAGCTTGATTCCAGAACCAAGTGAGTGGGTGGACGTGAGCCCAGCTATATCTATTTGGTAATGCTCTGCTTCAGTCACCATCTCTAGCTCCTTCCCTCAAATGAGGTTACATTCTATGTCCCAAGAGTCAGTTTATATGTCTTGGTTCCAGTCAGCCAAGACCTCTGCCTCCATCTGCTGCCCAGGACACATTTTACTCAGTTCCTATTCCTCCTGCAGGTGGTGGGCCCACAGGAAGGCAGTCCCTTGTTTTAGGTTTGGGCTATGCCTGACTCTGTGGCAGGCCCAGCAGCTAGACACTCCCCCCAGGCTTTGCTCCAGGTGGAGGCCTAGGTAATCCATTAACAGACAAGATATTTTATCTTGATAAAGTTGCATAATTACTGTCTGTGCCCTCGAATGCTCCTTCTTAATTACATTTTTGTACCACTAGCTCCACTGCCACTTTAAAATATGGCATCAGCCTGCTCCTCTTCCATTGTGCATTCCTATAGTGGGTCAGTCATGATACCCACTAAGATAACATAACTTAAGAAGAGAACACAAATTACTGCTGATGGAATCACTATAAATATATTGTTAATATAGTGTGTTTACTAACTGAACAGACTTCATGATATTTTTCTTTCATGTAACGGATTATTTGATTAAGTTTAGCACTGGATTTTAAAACATGCTTTTATATTGGGCCACCTCCATGAAGCATGCTATTAAGTACTGTAAAATGGAAACAAATGCATCACATAGTAAGACTCTGGGGCTAAAGTGGAAACACAAAAGGCTTTCTGGCAGGTCCCTTGGTGCATATATTTATATTTAAACATTGATCTCCCTTTGTATTAAAACTCTAAAAATACCCAACCATGAGCTTTAAATTCCACTGCCTCCCCTTTGTCACAATGCATCACCGAAAAGGAAACTTTGTGATGCCATTAAAAATGTATGAACCAATTATATTCTTAGCAACAGACAGCCACACTGACTCTAGCAAGATTTAAAATAGAAGTCATATGATACCAAGAATAGAATGACAAAAAGTTGCAGCCTCATTTTACTATCAGCTACTGACAGCATGGAGGACAGCTCTATACTAGCTGCTTTCTCAAATATTTATGTCACGATTTTTGCATTGTTCTGCTTCAAACTTTTAATAAAAATCAGTCTGGCTCTGCTGACCCACTTTTACATCGTCCAGGGCAATAAGAAGGAAGCAGCAAGAATTGCAGAGGAGATCTATGGAATAACTCCAGGTAACGACTCTAGATTCATTTCCTGCATTGATGTGAGGTCATGTCAGATCTCTGTACCCTTTTTTATGCTCATGTTGGCATTTATTTATCACGTGGATTTCTAGTAATAAGTAGATTAGGAATTTAACAGCGCTAAATACTTTGACTTTACATTAAAACTCAGTGATCTCAGGTTCAGTGCATGTGAGGTAACTTTCATTCAATGGTTTGGGAGGCAGGCAGCTCTTTGTATATTCTGAAATCAGTCAAAAGGAGGAGGGGTGTCCCCTTCATTTCACACCTACCATTTTGCCTTTTAATTTAAAATAATTATCTTAACTCTAAAAATGGCACTACTGAAAGAAAACTGTAATCTGGTGAGAGAGAGAGAAAGAAGGAAAGAAATAAAAATATAATTTATGTTGCAAAGCAGCTGCAGCGTTTAAAAAATGTTGGCAGCATTTCAATTTAAAAACAATAAAACAAGAGATTATCCATATTCTCATCTTCTATTAAAAGAGATTTTTGAGACATGTCCAGTTCTACAGGGTAAAGATAATGTATAACACAGACTGATAAAGGAGAATGTAAGAAATCAGAGCAGACAAATTAAACTTGATCATTATATTACAAGTAACTTGGACTTAAAATATCAGAAAAAACACCCGCAGGGTTCAAGGAGAAAGCTCAATCTGTGAGTAGTCCAGCAACAAAGTAGATATCATCATTTCCTGGTTTTGGTTTGCTGATGCATAATATAGTCCAGTGGTTCCTAATAAGCCTGAAAACATTTTTTTTCATTCATTCAACAATCTCCTTGTTGATATACAGTATGTGAATATCGTATACAGACATGAACAAATTTGTTCTTACCCCTTTACAAAAAAAAAAATTGTTTCTGAAATAACTTGAAAGTGATTGGCGTAATCGGCACTCATTTTTGTTTATTCCGTATCGAACAAAAATCCGATTTTGCTTTAGAGTTTTGATTCAAAGAAAGATTTCAAATAATAACACAAATGAAAAAAAAATGGACAATTATGGGACCCTTAACCCAATATTTTGTTGCGCAATCTTTAGAGGCAATCACTGCAAACAAGCTATTCCTGTAGCTCTCAGTTAGACTTCTGCACCTGTCAACAGGTAGTTTGGCCCACTCTTCCTGAGCAAACTGCTCCAGTTCTGTCAGGTTGGAAGTGTGTGTTCTGCATGTTTCAGTTTTTTTTGCATAGATGTTTAATAGGATTAAAATCAGGGCTCTTAGAAGGGCAACTTCAGAATAGACCGATACTTTGTTCTTTGCCATTCTTGGGTACCTTTAGCTGTGTGATTTGGGTCATTATCCTGTTGAAGCTTTCTGACACTGGACAGTATGTTTTACTTCAGAATGTCTTAATAGTCTTGACATTTCGTTGTTTCGTGCACGGACTGAAGGTATCTTGTGCCAGATGCCGCACAGCAGCCCCAAAACATAACAGAGCCTCCTACGTGTTTCAAAGTAGGAATTGTGTTCTTTACTTTTAAAGATTCATATTTTTGTCTGTGGACATAGAATTGACGTGACTTGCCAAAAAGCTCCAGTTTTGTCTCATCTGTCTCAATGAACATTCTCCTAGAAGTACTGTGGGTTGCCAATATGCACTCAAAATGTGACGGATGGTGTGATCAGACACTTATGGAAATTTAGCTTGGAGGATACTGATATACTGATACTTATACTGATGGAAGTTTAGCTTGAATCTCTTTGGAAGTTGTCCTTGACTTTTTCTCTAGTATTCTCACTATCCTTCTGCCCATTCTGGGGTTTATTTTCCTCTTGTGGATGTGTACAGGGAGATTGGACAGAGTCCTACGGATCTTAAACTTCTCAATAATATTTGCCACTGTTGTCACAGGAACATCAAACTGCTTGGAGATAGGCTTACTGCTATTGTCTTTAACATGTGTGTCTATAACTTTCTTTCTGATCTCCTTAGACAACTCTCTCCTTTACTTTCTCTAGTCCATGTTCAGTGTGAGACACACAATGATGCCAAACAGCAGAGTGACTACTTTACTCCATTTAAATACACTAAATAACTGATTGCACGATTGGAGAGATATGCGAAGCTAATTAAAGAAAACAGCTAGTTTAAAAAATCACTCAAATCCAATTACTTATGATCTTTTCTACGGGTACAAAACCAATGTGTCAAGGCCATTCTAGAATATCTTTGTAGAATATGCAATACTTTATCTCTTTTAACATTTGGTTTGCTTTATTTGATGACATGTCAAAGGCATGCAGGTATGCAGAGAACAACTGCTTTTCATTTAATCACTTTTCATGAGGCATACAGCACGTTTTCAATGAGCTGTAAGCGTGCCAACAAATTTGTCCATGTCTGTAAACATACTGTGTGTATTTATATATATATTTATATACATTCATGCAATAATTCCCACACGAGTTTTGTGCAGATTTACATTGCAGAAGGCCATCGTCACTGGCACATGGTTAAAAAACAATCCTTGACAGAGTGCCAGTACAAGACAGACCCACGTACGCACACATTTACATTCACATAAGGCCAATTTCAAATCCCCAAATAACCTAAAATAGATGTCTTTGGGGGTACAGTTGTGAAAGAGATTAATAGAACAAATGAAAAACAGTTGGGATTCCATGATGAGATCTCAGTTAATTTGTTATTTGTTGTAAAAGGAAAGGGTAAGTCTGCGATGGGCTGGCACCCTGCCCAGGATTTGTTTCCTGCCTTGCGCCCTGTGTTAGCTGGGATTGGTACCAGCAGGCCCCTGTGACCCTGTAGTTAGGATGTAGCGGGTTGGATAATGGATGGATGGATGGATGGCTGGAAAGGGTAAGTACCCTGACTCAGTCACTTTACCTCTATTATTGGTTCTGATGTATACTTTAAATGCAGGCTAGAATGCCTCAGTGGGCAAATAAAGTTTAGGGTCACAGGTCTTCTTTCAGTTTAACAGTTTATATATATATATATATATATATATAT
>JANRMT010062831.1:26578947-26602305 GCA_026402145.1 Polypterus bichir lapradei
AATAGTAAAAAATAAAATAAGGAATTTGAATTACACTATTGTAAACATAACATGTAACATATCATATAGGAAAAGGAAAAAACATGCACCAATGTGTGCAGTATACAGTATGGATTGTTTTTGTTTATACAAATCAGTTTCATGTATAGCTAATAAAGTAGATAGCATAATATATTTATATACATATATACAATATATAATATATGTATAATATACCTTTTTAAAACTGCTTATTCCAATACAACATAGAAGGGACTTAGAGTCCATTCATGCAAAATCAATCAATCAATGAAAAAAATCAAAAAGCTTTTTATTGTCAATTCACTATATGTACAGAACATACGGAAGAAAGAAAATACTATTTCTCTCTCATCTTCGTAGTACAATAAAATATAGAATATAAAAAAGTATATAAGTATAACATATAAGATAAATAAAATTAGAACTTGTAAAGTAAACCTAAGTACAATGTGCAATAATCTGTAATGCAAAACCAACTTACAGTAAAAAGTGAGAAGGTGCATTATAGAGTAGCTTATGAGATGTACAAAAAGACAAACAGTTAGCAGCAGATGTAATACTGAGTCTTTATATAATACCAGCTGAAGTAGGGTACTTGGTAGATAATGACTCTTGTTACAGTCCAGGGGCAGGGGGAAAGGGGGGAAGATAGTGGACAGAGTTCTGCATCCTGACAGCTTGGTGGATGAAGCTGTTTGACATCAGACAAGGAAATAATCAGAGAATAAGCACCAATCTCTTGTTTTCATGCCCACATATTACCCCCCATTCACTCAGGTACCATTTAAAATTATCAATTACCTTATGTGGATGTCTATGGGTACACCACACAGATAACAACTGGTGGCATTTACTGCACATAATAGAAAACATTGGAATAGCAAATAAGACAGTTGTAGTAAAAGCATTTCTGAGGGTCACCATTATTGTTATTGTATATTTTTATGTGTTTACATACAGTATGCACATCGTGAGTCACAATGCAGAATCTTCGGAGGTTAGATGGATTCAAAGCCAAAGTGCATTAGTACAGTATGTGCGGTGAACACCAGTTACAATTGGATAACTTAAAGTCACATGTGATCACGTTATCACTTTCTTTCCTCCATCATAGTGCTTGACCACCTCCATTTTTGTGTTGAGATCAATTGCCTTTTTTCCTGTAATTGTAAGACAAATGTAATTGAACATAGTCAAAACCACTGCAGGTAATAAAATGAGACTGAGATGAATGAGTCATGGCATATTAAGCTGGTGTGGCAAAAATGTTGTTTGCCTGCGAGTCGCGATAGAGATCGTAAGTCGAATGGTCATTACTCATGTGAAAGAACCAGCCTCAACAAACACAAGAAGGTTTGGGGCAGTTACCCATATATTGTCCCTGGCTGCAAAAGGGTATGAAAATTGACACTGATGTGCATAGGTTGAAGTTCCAGACTGAACTGAGGTACATGGAATTTGACTGGCCTTTTAGGGCAAGATCCGGAACCAGAAGTGATGTTCTTGGGGACGGAACCGGAAATTATGTAATTCCTGGGCCCAGAACCGGGAATGACATCCTTCATGGGGACAGCACTGGAAGTTATATTCTTAGGGTCTGGATCTGGAAGTGACATCATCCTTGGAGCTGGAACCGGAAGTGGTGTCTTTATGGTTAAATCATGCAGAATTTTACATTCCGTATTTGGTCTGCAGAAATAACAGAGGAAGGTTTAGTGCACCTTGTCACCCCTGGCCTGGCATGGAATTACCATCATTTGGTCCATTCAGCTTCCTACTATGCGCACGTGTGTGATACACGCATAGTTTGTAAGTCGACAACTACCTGTACAAAGTATATATATACAATGTAAAGTAGTCAGTGTACAGCTTGTATAACAGTGTAAATTTGCTGTCCCCTCAAAATAATTCAACACACAGCCATTAATGTCTAAGCCGCTGGCAACAAAAGTGAGTACACCCCTAAGTGAAAAATGTCCAAATTATGCCATGTGTCATGTGACGTGTTAGTGTTACAAGGTCTCAGGTGTGAATGGGGAGCAGGTGTGTTAAATTTGGTGTTATCGCTCACACGCTCTCATACTGGTCACTGGAAGTTCAACATGGCACCTCATGGCAAAGAACTCTCTGAGGATCTGAAAAAAGAATGGTTGCTCTACATAAAGATGGCCTAGGCCAGGGGTGTCGAACTCCAGTCCTGGAGGGCCGCAGTGTCTGCAGGTTTTCATCCTAACCCTCTTCTTAATTCGTGACCAGTTTTTGATGCTAATTAACTTCTTTAGCCTTAGCTTTAATTAGCTTCACTCAGGCCCCTTAGTTGTTTTTTCCTTAATTAGCAGCCGGACAGTAATGAGGCATAAAACAAGCAGGACATGACCAGCTCACCTGTACCCATTAAACAAAATCTGAAAATAAAGATGAAGGGCTCAGTAAGGTTGATCCCTCAGGTTACCAAAACATTATAGGAGTTCTTAGAAAAAAACAGTATATCAACAGTTTTGGAAATATTTGCTGTGGCAAAGAGAGAGCAGCAGCAAGCCATGGAATTGAATAACGAGTTTAATTAACAGCAAGAATCAGCATCTCATTAAGGAACTGGTTGGAGTTTGAAGCCCCAATTTAGCTGGTCATCTGTTGGCTTGTTTCATGTCTCATTTCTGTTTGGCTGTCATTTAATTAGGAAAAGAATCAATTCAGAAGACTTTATCCTTAAAAACTGGGCTATTAAAATAGAGGGAAAAGAAGTTGATTAGCAGTGAAAACTGGACACTGATTAGGAAAAGGGTTAGAAAGAAAACCTGCACCCACTGCGGCCCTCCAGGCCTGGAGTTTGACACCCGTGGCCTAGGCTATAAGAAGATTGCCAACACCCTGAAACTGAGCTGCAGCACGGTGGCCAAGACCATACAGCAGTTTAATAGGACAGGTTCCACTCAGAACAGGCCTCGCCATGGTTGACCAAAGAAGCTGAGTGCACGTGCTCATCGTCATATCCAGAGGTTGCCTTTTGAAAATAGACATATGAGTGCTGCCAGCATTGCTGCAGAGGTTGAAGGGGTGGGGGGGTCAGCCTGTCAGCGCTGAGACCATACGCCGCACACTGCATCAAATTGGTCTGCATGGCTGTCATCCCAGAAGGAAGCCTCTTCTTAAGATGATGCACAAGAAAGTCCACAAACAGTTTCCTGAAGACAAGCAGACTAAGGACATGGATTACTGGAACCATGTCCTGTGGTCTGATGAGACTAAGATAAACTTATTTGGTTCAGATGGTGTCAAGCGTGTGTGGTGACAAACCAGGTGAGGAGTACAAAGACAAGTGTGTCTTGCCTACAGTCAAGCATGGTGGTGGGAGTGTCATGGTTTGGGGCAGCATGAGTGCTGCCGGCACTGGAGAGCTACAGTTCATTAAGGGAACCATGAATGCCAACATGTACTGTGACATACTGAAGCAGACAATGATCCCCTCCCTTCGGAAACTAGGCTGCAGGGCAGTATTCCAACATAATAACGACCCCAAAAGAAAGCTAAAGAAACTGAGGTAAAGGTGCTGGACTGGCCAAGCATGTCTCCAGACCTAAACCCGATGGAGCATCTGTGGGGCATCCTCAAACGGAAGGTGGAGGAGTGCAAGGTCTCTAACATCCACCAGCTCCGTGATGTCATCATGGAGGAGTGGAAGAGGATTCCAGTGGAAACCTGTGAAGCTCTAGTGAACTCTATACCCAAGACAGTTAAGGCAGTGCTGGAAAATAATGGTGGCCACACAACATACTGACATTTTGGGCACAATTCGAACATTTTTCACTTAGGGGTGTACTCACTTTTGTTGCCAGCGGTTTAGACATTAATGGCTGCATGCTGAGTTATTTTGAGGGGACAGCAAATTTACACTGTTACACAAGCTGTACACTGACTACTTTACATTGTGTCAAAGTGTCATATCTTCAGTGTTGTCCCATGAAAAGATATAATAAAATATTTACAAAAATGTGAGGGGTGTACTTACTTTTGTGAGATACTGTATATATATAATCAAACTCTAAGGTCTGTTTGTCATGTCTAGGTTTGTGACGCGACAAAAGAGAAAATACGAGGAGGAGTAAAGGCTTACACTGAGAGTCACCATCAAAGACAAAAAGTATAAAGCTGGACTGGAGGCAAGAAATGCCCCACAAAAATAATGACCGAGTCTGAGAAGCAGTTTTGCAGGAATTATTTAAAACACTCACATAGCTTCATCCTGCTCCAGCTCATTGTGCTTGCTCTCTTGCTCCCACTTGTCTCTCCCATGATAGATTCTTTACAAAAGCCAAGTTATCAGAAAGCTTTGATCACAGCCACAGTATGTCCCATTTCTTCACTTCATGAAACTTTTGTTTATCATTGATCGAAAGCAGCACCTTGATTTCTGTGATTCCTTATTGGTATCATTTCATTTAAAAGATGATCTACATTAGGAACAATAAGAGTCCTGTTTGCTGAAAGTAAGATTCTCTTGCATTGTTTCTTCTGAATGGTGATCAGGGATCAGAATAATCAGAATAGTCCTGCTTCACAAATAACTGGTGTTTAACATTTTCTATAGTAAAACTGACAAAACCACACACACACACTCAAAATCACACAATGTTGGTCACACACACTACTGATTTAGCATTATTTGTAAGCAACGACCCATAAAACTTTAGTTCATCACTGATAGAAAGCAGCACAGTGATTTCTGTTATTCCAAGAGACGGCCTTAGGAGTGTGTGGGACCTAGAGCTGACTAACACCACGCAGGCCGGTTACGTCAAACACTGGTGCCGTGTGGACTGTATAAACTTGCACACGAATTTAATAAAAATAATGTTAACATACACCAGATTTTCTCACTACAGTATTCAGCAAAATTTTTGCAAGATAACACGCAGACTTTATCAAAATATAACAATATAATCTATTAAAAAAGTGCAATTCATAATTCATAACAATACCACGATAGTGCAAAATACGATGCGGTGTCATGCGGAAATTAGCAGGGCCTCTTCTAGAAAAGTACCCAAATTGCAAGTATACTCTGAGTGTCGATATGCAGGATGTCATAATCATAACTCACATTGATGTCATGTCAGCTGGTTATCATTAGCAATGATTTTGTGCATTAATATTTGGACATGTTTATGGCCTACAAATAAAATGTGAGTTTCAGGGTTTCGACAGAAAGTGTGAAATTAACGTAGATGTATCATCATGAAATCTCTTACTGGTTTCCAGGTTCAGACACAAAAATCCACTTTTCTTGCCTTCCAATTGGAAAATTCGTTGATGACATTTTCTTAGTCTAATCTGTATGCAATGTCTTTTTCTATAGATAGGAGAAGCCAACCCAGCGACTAATGGGCTATACCTATTTTAGGAAGGGATTATACTGGCAACCCTTTTCGGATGATGAAGGTGGACTATGGAACGTTTTCAAATACGTACATGTATGGAATTTAACTTTGAAGAGGGATTTTAAAAGGGTTCCTCTTAGAAGCATCTTAAATATATATACAGTGCATCCGGAAAGTATTCACAGTGCATCACTTTTTCCACATTTTGTTATGTTACAGCCTTATTCCAAAATGGATTAAATTCATTTTTTTCCTCAGAATTCTACATACAACACCCCATAATGACAACGTGAAAAAAGTTTACTTGAGGTTTTTGCAAATTTATTAAAAATAAATCACATGTACATAAGTATTCACAGCCTTTGCTCAATACTTTGTCAATGCACCTTTGGCAGCAATTACAGCCTCAAGTCTTTTTGAATATGATGCCACAAGCTAGGCACACCTATCCTTGGCCAGTTTCGCCCATTCTTCTTTGCAGCACCTCTCAAGCTCCATCAGGTTGGATGGGAAGCGTCGGTGCACAGCCATTTTAAGATCTCTCCAGAGATGTTCAATAGGATTCAAGTCTGGGCTCTGGCCGGGCCACTCAAGGACATTCACAGAGTTGTCCTGAAGCCACTCCTTTGATATCTTGGCTGTGTGCTTAGGGTCATTGTCCTGCTGAAAGATGAACTGTTGCCCCAGTCTGAGGTCAAGAGCGCTAGGGAGCAGGTTTTCATCCAGGATGTCTCTGTACATTGCTGCAGTCATCTTTCCCTTTATCCTGACTAGTCTCCCAGTTCCTGCCGCTGAAAAGCATCCCCACAGTATGATGCTGCCACCACCATGCTTCACTGTAGGGATGGTATTGGCCTGGTGATGAGCGGTGCATGGTTTCCTCCAAATGTGACGCCTGGCATTCACACCAAAGAGTTCAATCTTTGTCTCATCAGACCAGAGAATTTTGTTTCTCATGGTCTGAGAGTCCTTCAGGTGCCTTTTGGCAAACTCCAGGCGGGCTGCCATGTGCCTTTTACTAAGGAGTGGCTTCCGTCTGGCCACTCTACCATACCGGCCTGATTGGTGGATTGCTGCAGAGATGGTTGTCTTTCTGGAAGGTTCTCCTCTCTCCACAGAGGACCTCTGGAGCTCTGACAGAGTGACCATCGGGTTCTTGGTCACCTCCCTGACTAAGGCCCTCCTCCCCTGTTCACTCAGTTTAGATGGCTGGCCAGCACTAGGAAGAGTCCTGGTGGTTTCGAACTTCTTCCACTTACGGATGATGGAGGCCACTGTGCTCATTGGGACCTTCAAAGCAGCAGAAATTTTTCTGTAACCTTCCCCAGATTTGTGCCTCGAGAGAATCCTGTCTCGGAGGTCTACAGACAATCCCTTTGACTTCATGCTTGGTTTGTGTTCTGACATGAACTGTCAACTATGGGACCTTATATAGACAGGTATGTGCCATTCCAAATCATGTCCAATCAACTGAATTTACCACAGGTGGACTCCAATTAAGCTGCAGAAACATCTTGAGGATGATCAGGGGAAACAGGATGCACCTGAGCTCAATTTTGAGCTTCATGGCAAAGGCTGTGAATACTTATGTACATGTGCTTTCTCAATTTTTTTATTTTTAATAAATTTGTGTGTAGAATTCTGAGGAAAAAAATGAATTTAATCCATTTTGGAATAAGGCTGTAACATAACAAAATGTGAAAAAAGTGATGTGCTGTGAATACTTTCTGGATGCACTGTATATTGTATATACTGGAGAATATAACTTGACAAATCTGCTCGAACAGGACACGCAGACCTTAAAAGTGGGGCCCCCTTAGGCACGGGGCCTGAAGCAGTCTCCCAACTTGCCACCCCACAAACACCACTCTTGGTTATTCCGTATTGGTAGTGTTTCATTTAAAGGTGGTCTACATCAGGAAGAGTAATAGTCTCGTAATCTTTTTAGGTGTAAGCACTTGCACATTTACGCACTGATGTACAAGTACAGAATATCTAAAGTGGTGTATCTGAACAGATTTATATACAGGTATATCTAAACCGCTCTATCCTTAATGGCTAAATATCCAAATTGGTGTATATATATCTATGAACAGGTGTTATGAAGATATCTGTGCTCCATGGAATTCAGTGTCTGTCCCTTTACATTTGGTGCAAGCACCCTATGGTGTGATTGTTGCTGATCTTCTCGTGTTTGTGCATCATCGAGCAGGAGTTTCTATTTTGAATTAACACATGCAGAATGCCGTCCTGTCTGTCTGTAAACATGCATGCACAGTCGTCTGCCTGCTGTTTCCTCACGCACAGCGATGTCATGATGTCTGCATTCTAAAGTTGTAGGTGTGTTACAAGTTATGGTCGTTTTACCAGGGTGCTCTGTGATTGGCAACAGACAGAAAACTTTGTTAAAATGATTTTGGCATGATTACTATATGTTCTGTTCCCAATAAATTCTTGAAATCGAGCTTCAAAGGGGAGGAATCTCATTTTCACAGCAGGTGTCATTATCCTATAAATTTCTTGCACAGTTGTTTATGGGAGATTAAAACATATCAAATGTATTTAAAAAAACTTGCAGGAAGCAGTCTATGGCATTCCTTATCTAATGGAGTCTCTTACAAAATGAACTCCAGGTAGTTAAAATTGTGCACAGTTTCTGTAGTAATCCTATCAGGAAGTCTTCTATACCACTTTCGTATCTATTGTGCTCCTTTATCTTTTCCACCAGAGTGAACATACATTTCCACACCTTGGTCTTTGCTGTAGAAATATGCATCCCCTGTCTTTTGATTACAAAATGAACACTAGACAGCAAAAATTGTTCCAAATTTATTTTAAGAGACTTGTTCAAAGCCTTTTATTTATATAAATTTCATGTTTAATGTGCCCCTCCATCCCATCCATTGTGGGGAACACTCTTTTCCATGGCTAGAGCAAAACAGTAGTGTGCCCTCTGACTGCTGCTTACAAAATAAACACTGGAGAGGTAAACTTATGCAAAATTGCTTTAAAAGATTGTAGGTAGTCTTTTATATCATTCTCTTCTCCACCATACTACTACATCTCATCCACTGGAGGGGACACTCATTTCCATGGCTAAAGCAAAATCGTAGAAATGTGTGCCCCCTCTCTTCTGTTTACAAAATTATCACCAGACAACTAAAATTCTTCCAAATGTATTTAAAATATTTCAGAAAGTCTTTTAAATCACTTTCATGTCTAGTGTTGCCTTCTATCCTTTCCACTGGAGGGAACACTCATTTCCATGGCTGGATCACAGCCAAGCCATAGAACTGTGTGCCCCCAGTCTGCTTCTTGCAAAATAAACCCTGGACAGCTAAAACTGTGCCAGATCTAGTTAAAGTGATTGTATGAAGTCCTCTACATCACTTCCATGTCTTCTGTGGCCCTCTATTCCATCCACTGGAGTAGAGTTACAGAAATGAATGCAACCTGACTGCTGCTTGCACGATAAATACAGAAATAATAATAAATGTACAAAATTGATTTAAAAAGACTGCAGGAAGTCTTCTATATCATTTTCTGTCTATTGTGCCCTTTCATCCCTTCTGCTCAAGGGGACACCTATTTCCTCGGCTGGGCCTTTGCCATAGAAATGCATGCCCCCTGTCTTCTGCTTTCAAAATGAATACTGAAATTATAAAATTGATCAAAATATATTTTAAAAGATTGCTCAAACCTTTCTATATCATTTTCATGTCTACTTTGCCTCTATGTTTCATCCACTGGTGGGGACACTCATTTCCATGGCTGGAGCAGAGCTGTAAAATTGCATACTCCTTGACTGCTGCTTACAAAATGAATATTACAGAGACAAAATTATGCAAAATTGATTTTAAAAGATTGTAGGAGTAGGTAGTCTTCTTTATCAATTTTTGTTTCCACTAAGGCACTGCATCTCATCCAAAGGAGGGAACACTCATTTCCATGGCCTGAGCAAAGCCATTGGCCCATGTGCACCATGTCTGCTGCTTTTCCAAATGATCCCTGGATAAGTAGCATTATCTAAATCCATGTTAAAAGACTGATGAAAGTCTCCTACATCACTTCTTAAGTATACTATGTCCCATTGTCCTCTTCACTTGACGGGACACTCATTTCTACAGCTGATTGCTGCTTACAAAATTAACACTAGACGGCTAAAATGGTTGTTGGATTGTTTGTTGTTGTTGTTCTTCATTATATAATATTTATTTATTTATTGAGTTTCTGTAAAAAAAAGAAACATTTCCTTTTGAGGATTCTATCTACAAGTAGATATCAGAAATATAATGTATGAGGCTTTGAACTATTAATTTTATTTGTCAAATGATGTACCAATTATCCACTGATGCACATGTGTATGCATTTCTATGACAAGTCAACATAAGAGCCGATAGACAAACAGCAATCCAGATGTTAAACATTTTATTGAACGTGTTTTGCTATTATAGTCTTTTAATTAAAAACAATGATTATAATTAACAGAAAACTTTGCCATTTTTAATGTCAACATACGTACCAGGCCAGTAATATCAGTAGTTTTATATAGTAAATTCCAGAATGTGCACCAATAGCAGTGGCATTAACTTCTTTCTAAGTATCCTTTGTCTCCTAAACTGAACAAATAACTTTCATATTCCTCTTGTTGCCCTACTTGTCTATTTTGAACTAGTACAGGCTATCCCCTTGAAAAATTATATTCACACAGCAATCGATAATATGGTGCGATGTAAAACACTTCAAACAAACCACCTAATGGACATTTTCTTTATTTAAGTTGACTTCCTCAATGGATCCAAAGCTTATAACATGAGACACTACAGAACACATACACAAATATTTTCTCTATCTTGTTTTAAATTGCCTTGAAAATTGGTAGTATCCATCCTCTATCCAAGTCCTTGTTTTGCAAAAGATTTTTACAGACAAGGTCCAGAAGACAAAAACTGAGACTGGAAGAAATGTCAGTCTAGTGCAGCGTTTCTCAACCTTTAAATATTTGGGACCCGAGTTTTCATAACAGTTTTAATTGCGCCCCCCAAACGTTTGTTTGAAAGGAGCCCACTATTACCAATTTTATTATACCTACTTAACTTTTATCAACATTTATCTAACTCTATATTTATTTTTCTACTATCAAAATGTAGTTTAAGTTAATTTGTTTTGGTTTCAATAGATGTATTTTTCATATTTTCGATTCTTGTTTTCTTTTTTTCACATCTTCGCGCCCCACTTTTTGTTATTCCATGCCCCCCTAGAAGGGCCCGCCCCACAGATTGAGAACCACTGGTCTAGTGCTTGCCACACTCACCCTTTCTCACACTACTACAGCTTAAAATTCCGATATAAATTGAGGCTAAAATTATAGTACTTAGTGCTCAGCTTGAAGATCTTAGGCAAATGTTTATGACTCGTATTGAAATAGTTGAACAGTTGACATTTACCACTGATGGAAAAGCAATAGCTGCGAAATCAGAATGCAAAGTATTCAGTGGCAAACTGGCTATGCTGGAGGACAGATATAGAAGGAAAAACTTCAAAATTGAAAAGTCTCCTTGAAAACTGTGAAAGTCCAAACTCTGAGCTATACTCTAAAATAACTGGAGAGGACTTCAAATCGGACACAGAGATCTCAGCAGCTTACTGTATATGTGGATTGAATGCCTCAAAACTGAAAAAACAGATTGTCCATTTCAAGAAACTACAGGTTAAAGAAAACTTGATGTAATTTCTGAGACCAAAAGAGGATATCTCTCTATTACAAAAAAAAAGACAAGACATGACTTTGTCAGAGAGACACTTTCACATCCCACAAGGCGAGACTTTCTGCCAGGAGATTCAACCATGCCCAGGGCCGGAAATTAAAGACAAAGATTAGATTACAAAGTAAAACGTCGTAAAGAATTCAGAAATATTGTCGTGATACACATGCAGAGCAGATTAGAGATAATGGAAGTACGAAAATTCGAAAGTTTCAAAAAATATAGCAAAGATCGGATTAGCACAAACAAATGGAAATTATTACTCAGTAAAATAACGGAACAGCAAAAAGAGATTGAATATATTGTTCGGATTTAAACTTTTAGTCAGAGACTTGTAGATCATCTAATTAGTGTTGCCATCAGGGAAAAGTAGTGTTTCTTCCCAATGAAGAGGAATATCCGCGAGAATTAAAAGATTTGTTGTTTGGTGAAAGTGAAATCCTGCGAGAGAAGACATTATGCAAAGAGATTTGGAAAAGTCCTGTCCACATCTAAAACATTTACAACCACGCACACAGTTCAATCATTTCTCATTTGTGTGAATGCTATTGTCAGACACAGTTCATGTAGAGAGAAAGAAACAATATTCACTCATTGGCAGTTATATGTTGCATTGTCATGATGTAATTCCAAACACGGAATCAAAATTCAATGTGATATAGACGAAAAGGTAAAAGCGAAAAGAGATCAAATATATGGACATAGGTGATATGACTGAAGTATGTAGATATTGTTTGGGATTAAACCTTTAGTTGGAGACTTGTGAATCGTCTAATTTGTTGTATCCATCAGGGAAAAGTAGTGTTTCTTCCCAATGAAGAGGCATATCCACGAGAATTAAAAGTTTTGTTGTTTGGTGAAAGTGAAATCCACATACGCGAGCTGCAGAGACGCAAAGTTGTTGCCGTGTAGTGCAGACAGGGGGGTTGGAAAGCGAAGCGAGCAGGGGGCAAAGCCCCCTAGTTATATTTGAGAACAACTGCATTCACATTTTCCCATTTATGCCCTTCAACAGCTACTAAATGTGTCACATTCTTTAGCATTAAACAGGAATTATGCAAAGCCAAAATCAGATACGGCCTCTTCTTTCCAGCCAAAATGAAAGTGTTCATTGAAGGTCACCTTTACAGTTTTAGTTCTCCAGATGAAACAGAAAAAGAGCTAAGAAGATTGATCCTGACATCCTTTTGAAACATCATTATTAGCGATATCATGCCCTAGCAAGGCAAAGAAAATTCTTCTTGCAACTTGGTGTTGGACACTTTTTTTTTGTTAAACTACAGTTATTAATTCGAAATTTCTTCCATTGAATATATGTACGTTTTTGTAACCACAAAGTAACTAGTTATTTACAGAGAGTGTGTGTGTTGTTTTTTTAAATATAAAACCCTTGGTTTATTTTATCAGAAATGTTCTACCATATGTTACCTCAGTTTCCATGGGAACTGTTTAACCTCATTCTCTAAGTTTATTGTATTGGAAACGTTTAAGATCATATTCTGGGTTTAGTGTATTTGGACTGTAACATATCTCAAATTTAATCTTTTCTGTACTGCTGCTGGGAGGGTTCATTTGTTTTGGACATCCTCTGTCTCTTGGCACATCAGAGGACCAGGACGCCTCACTTGGGGATAAAAAAGGTGGTGGTGTTGATGGGCGGTTTGAGGGAAAGAAAGAGACCCATAATAACTGTAAGTGCCAATACAACAATATGCTGCATAGCCAACACCTGGAAATAATATGAAATCTAGGTCAAAGCTATCATATGTAACAATATACTATCATAAGACTACAAAATGTCAACAAAGGTTCAGAAGCAATGTCTCTATGACCAGTGAACTTTGTGATCTGGAAAGTCAAAGGTCTCAATCACGAAGTAAAGAGAAAAAAAAAGTTGTCTCTCACCTAACAGGTACAATTGTCATAATAGTGCTTTTACAGGAGGCTCACTTAATAAGTAAGGACCAGTTTCTGTTACAAAGAGGTTGAATTGTCCAAAATTGTCATTCCAGCTATACAAAGAAAACTAGGGGTGTGGGAAGCATAATACACTGAACAATTCCATTTGTAGTATCAGATGTAGTATCTGATCCTGAAGGGCAATATGGATTACCAATTGTGATGGGTAATTTATTTAATGCTAAAGTAATTATGATAAATATATATACACCAAATGAGGATGACCTAGATTTCGTCCAAAATATATTTGCATCAATTCCCAATGTGAACACTCATAAAATTACAATGGCTGGAGACTTGTATTTTAAATCGAGACCTGGATAGACCTTCAGCTACATTTAATACTGCAAAAATAATTACACAGTTTGTAATGGATCATGACTTATCAGACCCATGTAGATTTTTAAATCCAAATTTAAGAACATATTTCTTCTTCCTACCAGTACATCATTGTTTCTCAATAATTGATTATTTCTTCACAGATGATAATTTTTGGCCACCATCAAACCATGCAAGTACAAAACTATTGTTATCTCCAATCATGCCCCTCTGATCATGGAGCTTAAATCATTATGCCCTACACACTCATGTCCTAGTTGGCATCTTAACCCCTTGTAGCTGATGAGAACTGTGTAGAATTTACATCTAAGCAAATTGATTATTTTCTAGAGACAAATGCATTCTCAGAAGTCTCTGCAGGAATACTTTGGGACACTATGAAGGCATTATTAAGAGGATAGATTATAACAAATCTTTCTCACACAACTAAATTGGAAAGCAAGAAGGCATAAGAATTAATCAGTAAAATTACCAGAACAGAGTCATGATCCATTACAAACTGTATAATTATTTTTGCAGTATTAAATGTAGCTGAAGGTCTATCCACGTCTGGATTTAAAACACAAGTCTCCAGCCAACTGAGACCTTGAAAGGTACCCTTTTTCCAAGAACTTGGCCTAAGAGCAGCAGACCTCAGCCCAGCCTCTCTCCAGGGACTGAGCAGGTGGGAGGCAACACTTTCTAGCCAGATGTCCAGACTGGCCACAGCAAAAGCATCTGTTGTTAGTCCTGGCTGCAGAATTTCCCCGACAGTGTCTTCTGCGTGTGTCGCTAGACAGTGGGGCCTCCCCAGCGGTGTGGGGATGTGCCAGTTTTACAGGAGTCAGAGCCAGACTAAGGTAGCCCCTCTGCCTCCACGTGGCATGTGCCCCTTCCAATCTGTGGGTCAAATCCAACAGAGTTTTGACATTGCTCCAAATCATCTCATCAAAGAGTTCATCGCTTATCCCAGTCAACACAAAAGAGCTTTTCAAGCTTTTCCACAATGCGCTCAAAAGTGTCTCCACGTAACTAATTTTGGATTAGGTCTACTAAGTCCTGCACCTGTCCCCGGTTAGGGCGATCAGAATCTATTTTCCACAGCTGGAACCTGTGCCCCCTGGCCAAGGAGCTCATAGCCATACACAGAAGGAATTGCTGCTTCAGGAAATCATAATCATCTAGTATCTCGGAAGGGAGATTTCACATGATCTGTAGGGCCTCCCCAGTCAAAAAAGGGACCAAGATAGCCACCTAGCTTCCCTTGTCCAAGAGAAATCAGTGTATCTGTGCATTCAAACCAGAATGGGAAATACTCAGGGTCGTCCAAAGGAACCATCTTCAGGAGCACATCTCTGGGATGTCTAAGGGCAGGAGCCCCTGCAGGGGTCTCATCTCGGGGAAAAGGAACGTGTTGTGGCTGTTGGGGATCGATCTGTTCAAGACCCATTTCTTGTACCAGTTGTGATGTGTGGGTCACAGACTTACAAAAGAGAGAAGGAGGTGAATTCGGGTTTCTGAAAAAAATCAGCTTTATTGTTGTAAAAACAGGAACATTCTCAAGGCATTTTGTTCAAACAGGAGATTTCACGTAAGCACACAGCAAGCAAGCAGTGATGATGACGTTGTCTTGCATTTGCTCCCTTCTCAGATTGAAAGAACAGATACCTTCCTGCATAAGAGAATCAAAAGAAAGTGAGTGCAAGGCCAGGTCAGTGGCTGGTTTTAAATGTTCCTCATATCAACCTTCGGGTGACAGACGCATTATGTGTTAAGCCTGTGAACTTGGTAGTTGCACCAATCCCTGCCTGTGGTAACAGAGTTTTGACCTACATTGACGGGTTATCAGTTTCTCAGAAATCTCACAGTATACATACATCAACATACTGAATGAACAAATTTGCATTGTAACATGGACACAGCTCACCAGCTCTTTACTTCAGTGGCCCTTCATCAGGGAGATGTAAAGCCACAGTACCATTTACTCATATACTTTGAGCAGTATAAAAGTTTACTTTGAAAAGCCCATTTATTCATCATCCACTAGTTTCTTGGATATGGATCAGTTTGTGTTAGTAAAGAAAACAAAGAAAATTTAAAAATGACTTTTAAATATTTGAGTGTTTCAAACACTGGAAAATAATACAGGGTGACACAGAAAAATGGGAACTTTTGAAAAACCCAATAAAAATAGAAGAAATCCAACAAAAAAAATTTATTGACAGCAATTGAACCACTACAACTTGCCTTTTAAGAGACAGTAATCCAAATTATCAATGTCTGAAAATTACGTCCTGTAGATGGCGTCCTCCTGTACGTGTGCATTCTTCCAATCTGCTGTTGAGGTTCCCCATTGATCGCTGCAACATCTCAGCTGGGACCCCACGAATTTCGTCTTGAATTCTTTGTTTCAGTTCATTCAGTGTCCTTGGCCAAGTTGTGTAGACCCAACTCTTAAGGTATCCCCACAAGAAAAAATCACAAACTGACAAATCCGGTGATCTTGAGGGCCAGGGAATGTCACCGAATCTTGAGATGACAAGGTTACCGAAAAATTCTCATACGGCTGCCTTTGATTGCCTTGCAGTGTGCGATGTCGCGCTATCCTGTTGAAACCAGGTTTCATGAAGTTGTGGAAAATGGTTCAATGCAGGTGCAACAAAAGATTGCAACATCTCAGCATTTCAAAAGTTCCCATTTTTCTGTGTCACCCTGTATATGTATATTTAGAGAATTGCAGGACATCATTTAGAAAAGCAGCAGGGGATCCTCAGTTATTGCAAACAGTTATGTGTTCTTTTAGAGTTAACTTCAGGTAACTCAAAAGAAGTTCATAGTTCCATATTTCTGCAAGGAATACAGGATGAAAAATTCAAAAAGAGGAGGGGTGTGCAGTTGATTTATTGACATTGCATGGCATGCATTTATTAACACACACACACACACACATATATATATACTTATCTATGTAAATGAGAAAATCATTAAGGGCATAAAAAGCTTGTTGATCTTAGACTTGTCTAAACTCTTATTTATCTTCATCAACACACTAGTAACACTTGATACTTTCTACCAATATTTCTTTAATTTTAATTGTCCTCTGCATCTCAGAATGATAATTATTTAGGCCATGATGGCATATTCTTCCCGACTGGACTGTAAAATATATACTTCACATACTTTCAAGTGCAGATGTGTCAGTGGAGCTGTAAAGTTGCAGAACTAACAACAGTACCACACAAAGACTCCATGTTAAAACATGCAAAAAGGCAGAAGCAATTAAAATTATTGAGAAAAGATATTAGCTTTGAGTTCATTAATTGGTTAAATACTTATAATTTATTGAATTAAAATTAGTTTTATCTAATTTATTTAATATTTATTGAATGATATAACAATGTTCTTCAAATATATATTTAATAATACTCTGTTGGACTGGCAAGGAGGTGCCAGGATTAAAAGAGGCATAGACAAGTGGCTGTATGGGTGACTGACCTGGGTAAAAATCTTGGAAAACAATCAAAACTTGTGTGCAGCAAAGAATCTTTAGGTGCTTGTGTGGGTAAGCAATCTACAGGAGGATACTCTCAGTACAGACTTAGAAGAAAAAGCCATTGTCAGGATAGTGCAGGTTCAAAGCTGTTACTGGGCTGCAACTCTCTCACTGCCATCGTAATGGGAATCCACAGTGCAGATACTCTGTGCTCTGTAGGTACAATTTTAATGTAAATGATAGACAGAAGGCTGAAAGTTATGTAATAGACTGTTGAGAGGCAGCAGAAATCTCCAGTATGGAGCATGTGTGGCCTTGCTGCATGCTTTGAGGGGAAGGCTAGATTTATGCGATCAGGTTTTTCTAACATATGAACTATATATAAGAGCTTAGAAGTGCAGAGTGCCCTTGGCCACTTGGGAGAGCTCTGGGACAATGATACTAGACTGCATACCATACCCTAGAGGTATGTCCAGGGATTGCCCCATATGAGGTAGAAACCTTGCCCTTAGTCAGTAGCTGTTTGAATTTGAATTAGGTTTAGAGGTGAGTTGTCAAGGGCTCAGCTGGCAGAAGTTAATGTGGTCTGAGAGTTGGGAGAGAGAGCAGAAGTGCGCTTGAAAGTGAGTGGGAGGTTCTGTGCTGCTGACATACTGTTTTTTGGCTGGTGGGCAAGATGATGTGTCAGCCTACCTTATAGGCAAGGTCATAAACTTGTACAGTTAGGTTCATTGATGAAGCAAGAGTTTAATTTATTTTAATCGCATTGTGTATTTTGTGTTCTCTCATTGTTTATTCCTCTCTGACATCCATTTGTGTAATAATAAAGCTATTTTTTCATATATATCTCATTTTGGCATTTTGATACCAGGTTTGGACAGCACAGTGGGTTGTCTCCTGTCACAATATTATTATAAATGTTTACCTGTGGGCAGGAAGGTTCCACAGTGCATGTTATGTATATATATTGTGACGGACAGCCGGGTCCCATGCCCGGCCGGGACGCCTCTGCTGCATACGTCCCGGGGGAGCCATCATGGACATTGCAGTACCTTCCCCGGGGCGCTTGGGGGCAGTCTCCCTGGCCATGGATCCCTCCTCAATCTCCCCCGTGGCTCTATGGGACATGGAGTCCACCACAGCAGCCCAGTTGGGAGATGGGGTGGCCGCTAGGGGGTGCTGCGGAGAACCAGCCACCACACTGGACGGTTTATCAGCCCCACCCGGAGGTGCAATTAAGTCCAGCTGGTCAGGCACCTGGAACACTTCCGGGTGGGGTATAAAAGGGCCTGCCTCCCAGCAATCAGGGCCAGAATCGGGAGGAAGAGGACGAGGTTGCCTGGGAGGAGTGGTGGTGCCAGGAAGTGTTTGGTTTGTGTGGGGTTTTGGTGCTTGGACTGTGTTGGGCCTGTGGGACACGGGGAAGAAATAAAAAAAAAAAAAACCCTTGAGTGTGAACACATGCCTCTGCGTGGTCTGTGCCGGGTTGGGCGCTATATAGCGCCTTTTCACAATATATTAAGAAGAAGCTCACAATGCTCACAAAGGTCATCAAAAAAGTTAGGTAAGCTATGAAGAGGCAGAGCAAATCTAGAAGAAGAAGAATATACCAGAAAGAATCCATGATACTTTCATGGAAATTTTTGTTAATTTGAGGTTGTTTTGTTACAGAAAAAAAAGCTTCAATTCTTCTTTACTATCTCAATAGCCTTTTTATGTGATACACTATGATGGTCCTTTAACAGATTTTCTTCCCCGCCGTATCCTCTGTGCATGGCTGTAATTACTTCAGCATTACTCTTCTCCTTCTCAGTAAAATGAAGATTCTTTTCGATGATATAAAGCTCTTTGTGTCCTTTTTTTTTTTACTCCGTTTATTCTTTAAACACTGCTGGCTGGTAATACAGTATGTGCTGGTAGATCGATGCAGACTGGAGCCACAGTTCTATCAGTATGTATATCCGTGGAGCCTAGGTGGCTGGTAGACATACTTCTGCCAAACAGGTTAAGCTGGAAGGTCAGAGGACACTAAGACACAGTCTGGAAAGCTTGTGGTAGCAACATTTGTTGGTTTACCATTAACAGTACCAAACACTTTACTCTGCTTAAGAGGTTTTAAAAATACAAAAATAGCAGTTATGCCTTTTTTATTTTATTTTGGCATTGATCTTGCTTGTAAGACATGTAGAAAATGGACAGTTATGAATGCCTTGGTTAACTTTGCTTTTCTTCATCTTTTCTGTGGACCAAAAACACTTAACCAAGATTGACTTGAAAGAATGTGTGATAGTTTCATGAAAAAATGTAAAGAAAGTTCGCACCATTTTTGATATTGCCATCACTTCATGGGCTTGATAGCTAACATGAGCACAGAATAATGGAACATCTGGGACAAACATTTGTATTATACTTTTATTTATTTATAAATAAAATATCAAAACTTAAAAAAATGAACATTGACATTTAGATTATCACAAAGTCCCTGTCTCCTTAAATGTTCATAAATTTTAGGGGAGTCTGTGTCTAGTTGAGGAGCTCCTCAGGATTTTCCACCATGTATGTAATATGACTGAAATGCTTTAAATTTCTCATTTTCAAACTTTATTTCAAATTTAAGAGAGGTTTGGGAAAGGCAGGAAATAGAATAACACAACAGCTAAACTTTACTCATAAGTAGTGCTTTACAGCTTGAAGACTTGCTAGGACTCAGTCAAATCATCTTTGGAATCAGTATCAGAGTTCTTGGCGACCTAATATTCATAGTCTTTGGTTTATTTCTCATGAGAGGTTGGCGGTCCACACAGTCTTCAAGAAGACTGCAGTTTTGTTTTCAATTATAACTTTTAACTTGTAGCAGAGTTAACATTTTCTATGGGCTTAAACTTAAAACTGAAGATGGAAGCTGCCAAGATAAATTAGCAGAACCTGTAAACTACAGTACTGGGTCTTCCTGTCAAGTGTCAGTGTGCTGCACTGAACTGAAGTGGGCACAGCACATTTTGGCTTCTGACAAAATGGCTTACCAGCACCTTTACTTCCTGAGTCATTTCAGGGAAGCATGAATCTGTTTTCATAAACTTATATAGGTACACAGTGGAAGCCATCCTCACTGACTTCATCTCATCCTGGTACAGCACCAGCTTAGCTGAAGATTGTAAAGGGTGTTGAAAGTGGCTCAGAATATTACCAAAACCAAGCCGCCTTCTATTCATGATACTGTATATCCAATACTCACTTCTTTAGAAAGGCAAACAGGGTAATTAACAACCTTGGCCATCCTGCCTAGTTGTTTCTTTCACTCCTTCCTTCTGGAAAATGATACGGAGCCATTGGCACTTGCACTAGTAGATATTTACTCCATATTGCATGCTGTATTGTGTACTTTTTACTTACTTATTTATTCTGTATCATAAGAATTTCATTGTACTATGCACTGTATACATGAAAGTAAACTTGAATCAATGGCAATTTTCTATGTTACTAAGAAACACACAGATCCTCTTAAGATCAAGTTTCCAGCCCCTGTAGTTCACGAGATTCAGCAGGTTGCCACACTGCAGTGGATGTTGAACCTCTCATTGCTTTTCTTACTATCACATAATCAGCACCTGCAGTTTACTTCATGCTCAGTAGATGTTGCTGCTCTTTTTTTTTCTTCTGGCCATGTTACCTTCTCGTTCAGTTTCCCAGTGCAGTTTGCCATAAGAAACATGCAATCCCTGATAATTTCACTGAGATTGCCAGTAGCCACATTTGTTGCTTCACCAGGAACACATCACTTCTTAAGGTTGTGATTAGGTGGAGTTGTGGCTCTGTGGCTAAGGATCTGGAATGGTATCTGGAAGGTTGCCGGTTCAAATCTCATTACTGCCAGAAGGGATCTTACTCTGCTGGGCACTTGAGCAAGGCCCTTAACCTGAAAATTGCTCCAGGGGCGCTGTACAATGGCTGACCCTGTGCTCTGACCCCTAAAGGTTATGCGAAAGGACAATTTCCCGTCAGGGATTACAAAGTATATAAAAAAAAGTAAGACCAGTAGTGTGTGAGTAATCATCTGACAGCCAGACACAACCTTTAAAATCTTATGTATGCAGTGTGACAGATAAGGGTTTGCTCGCACCCTTGTACCCTCAGACCACACGTCAGACACCAGGTAAAAGTCCAATAATAAGATTTATTATAATAATAAAGTGCACAAAGCATGCTCCTCTCCACAATACTCAATAATCAAATAAACAATAACAATTCCTCCAAACTCCCAGACTCTTAGCCACCCTGCCTCTCAACTCAGCTCGTCCGTCTGTGATTTCCCACAGTCCTTTATAGTCCTTGACCCGGAAGTGTTTGTCCCTCAGTCCATGTGACTTTCTATCACTTCCGGGTCAGGTAAAACTTCTCTTTTTCTTCAACCTGGAAGTACGTCATTTCTCCCATTCACATGACCAGGACGCACTTCCAGGTTATAGGGCACATATGAGTCTACGAGCCTCGTTACAGCGGCTCCTTGTGGTCCCCAAGGTATCCAGCAGGGCTGTGTATAAAAACTACAAAGTCCATGAGGCCCTGCTGGAACTCGGGGCACGTCCATGCTGTCGGGAGAGCTCCACCTGGCGGCCTGGGGGTGAGGGCCGGCAACTCTTGCCGGACATCCATCACAACAGATAACTAAATTATGAGTATTACCTTATATCATTTGTTGGAGAGTAATAAACTTGAGTTAAATTACTAGAAGACTATAATTCATTAAAATAAGAATTAAAAATAATTAAAGAGGTATGTTAAATTAAAACCATAATATAAAACAGGGACATATATTTTAAAAGCAGCATTGCTACCTGTATCAGGCAAACAATAAACAGCAACATTTAAAAGAAAGGTGAGCATACTATTATACATGCTGTGTGAAAATGCTAAATCAGTGTAAAAAAAATGAAATTTATAAACAAAATAATCATCAGTGTGTCTGAGACTTGTAACACAGGAAATAATACTGATGAGACAAATATAATCCAAGTCAACTCAACCTTACTTACAGGTCTTCTGTGTCATCCATATACCAATACAGTAAATAGAAGAATGAACCCTCGACTTGGATTAAACAGGTTTAATAAAAAGATGTATGGAAAGTCTGTATTAGGGCTTTGTGGTGTTTTCTCACGTGTTAACATTTCCTCTAGCCATGTATTGACTGTTTGGACTGAATATCAAATTCAGTAACTAATCGCTACATTTTAAAAACTGCTATGTTACTTGCAGTGTTCCAGTATAAAGAACAGTAAAATACCCAGAACCGTTTTTAATTTGTACTTTTACTTGTTAACTTGGATAATTGAAAAAAATGTTGAAAAAAGTAATCAAATGATAAAATATTACAATGAAGATTTGTGATGGTGAATCTAGCCATTATATCTATATCCATTATGTGTATAATATACTATACCTTAATGCATGTGATATCCTAACAGAGGGAAGATGCTACTTGTCTACTGCATGAGTGAAGCTAATTAATACACAAGATTCTCTTTCACAACATGCAGTCACATGGTGTGGTGTTTATATGTGGATAAAATTACATCCTGCTGTTAAATATAACTGTCAGCTTTAAGGACATGTGCTTAGCTTGAAAAGATGGATTTGTCTGTGAATAATCTCCTAAAAAAAACAAATGATATATCAGGAATTTCTGATTTTGCCCTGGATTTAAGATATAAAATCTATGGGAACTTCATCTGTCACTCATTTCAGGGGGGTAAGTAATTCAGAAAATATACATGGCTTCGCATTAAGCTATTGTATTGAGCTCAGCAGTAAGTATATGAATAATTAAACATGTATGCAACATGGCCAAAGACTGACAACTAAGAGTCAGGAGAAAAGTTACAAGGAATAAAATGAAAATTGTGAAGCAGAATTCAAAATCCTTACCGGGGAAAAAAATCAAGGTACAGTAGAAAATAATGTTTTTGAAAGGAATAGACAAGTTGTTTTTAGACTGCATATGAAACTGATGACATTTAGTAATTAATGAACATGTTTTATATACCATTATTTGTAGTCAGCTATATGATGTTTTGTACTTTATAAGACATTACACTGTAGTTCCCTTTCTTCAACGTGTCATTTGAAGAACAATCAAATGCGAGGTTTACTTTTCTAAGACGTCTGAAAATATTTTCTGCCTAAGTTTACTGGCACTCTAGTCAACAATGAACTACAGAGCTAGGGACCTAGGTTCAATTCCCAGTCCCAGATAATAATGATAATGATACATTTAATTAATATAGCGCTCAATCATTGTTTGTGTGCAGCTTGCGCAACTTTCCTTTTCATGTGCAGATTATTGCTGTATATTAGTTAACGTAATTAATTGACTGAAAATAGATAGATAGATAGATAGATAGATAGATAGATAGATAGATAGATA
>JANRMT010062831.1:26606227-26627485 GCA_026402145.1 Polypterus bichir lapradei
GATAGATAGATAGATAGATAGATAGATAGATAGATAGATAGATAGATAGATAGATAGATAGAAACACAGTATACAGCCATCACTGCTCACTGCTTTTCTGTTACCGTACATGTGAACCGTATACATTGGAAAATTACTCAGTTCTGCTAACAAGTCTAAGCAAGCTAATTCTTATGGCATTATCTAGATTTGTCAACCCAGTAACTTCCTGGATTCCATATGTAAAAGAGGTTTATGGTTACCAGTGTTACAAAACAGCTCTTTCTGTTAATGAGGTCAATAGCGGGACTGTTTTTGCATATTAGCCTATGTCTGAGATATGAACAGACTTGTCACAGCTCTTGTGCAGAGGAGAGGCTCGCCTCCCAAGCTCATCAGCACTGTGGTCCAGTGTCAAAACAAAATCTTGTTATAAAATATATGCAAAAAAAAAAAAAAATGAAATTACACTACCCTTTCAAGTGCTTTCACTTTTTTCCACCTTTTTGGAGACATTTTTCAAGATTACACAGATATTTAATTAAGTGAACAAAGGCACAAGATTAGCAAGAAGCGTCACAGATTGCATGGGCACCAACAGCAATACCCTGGTTTGTACAGGCTCACTTGTGCTGCATAAGTTTCAAAATTTTTCCAAGATGAATGAGATGAAATGTGCCTTATAGGAAGAAAATGGCCCAAGTGCTGAATTTGTAGTATACAAAATAAGAGGTGTTACTGTAAAAAATTGAATAAAGACAGATAAAATGAAACATCCAAAACCATGGATTGTTAGCACATGCAAACTTCTATCCATCAGTCAATTACCTGAATTTGTGTTTTTTAAATCACAGTGTTGAAAGGTGCTAAAACTTATTATCCCTGTAGCACTGGCTAGTAAGACAGAAATGAACCTTGAACAGGATGCCCATCCTTTTAAGAGCACACTTACAAACACGCACAAAGACACAGACACACACACGCACACACACACTTGCACACTCACTCATGCCAATTTAAGATAGAGGAACCAACCAAGTTAATCTTCACTTCTTTGGTGTCATGATCTAGCTTTTGTTTTTAATTTTATAAAGTGACCTGTCAAAGTCAGGTTTTAGAATTAGTCAGTCAGTCAGTCATTGTCCAACCCACTATATCCTAATATAGGGTCGCGGGGGTCTGCTGGAGCCAATCCTATCCCACACAGGGCGCAAGGCAGGAACAGGTGCCAGTCCACCGTACGGTAATAGAATCATTTAGAAATTTTTTAAATCTCTCACCCTAAGTGTACCTTCGGTGCCTTTCCTCAGAATCTTCATGTGTCTGAATTTCTCTTGACCGGTGGTCCCTCTCTCAAGTGTGCTCCTATATAGCCTGCTTTTCAGTCATTATTTTCATCATTGAAGGTGTTCCTCCCATGCCTTTACTCCTCCTCTTGTGTCTCACTTTTGCACTTCCTCTTGCGTCACTAAAGCCAATTGATCATTCAGATTGCTTGGAGAGAATGGACACACACACAGACCTTAGTGTTTTATTATATAGATTCCTTGGCTTCTATAATATTTGAGATGCTTTGGGGATTTTGCAGAGCAATGAAAATAGCTGTTAATTTATTTTTAGACTTGAGGTGTTTTTGCTATGTTACAAACAAATAACTTTCACCTGCTTGCAATTTTGTGCTCTTTGTTGTCTCTTTTTCTAAACAGTTGCTAGGTAAGGCCAACTGGAAGTATGGCATTTTTGGCATCACTGGTCATAGGTATAAAGCTTGGACACTTTCAAGTTTATGGAAGTGCTAGTTTCTTTAAATCTTAATTTGAATTTTGGTTCTGAACTTTTTTCTGTCCTTTTGACCACAGTCTTTGACTTTTATGTTTTGGCTCAGTTTACATTTAAATTCTTGGATTTCACTCTTTTTTGAATATTGACTAAGACTTTTGTCTCATGCTCTGGGCCCTGCTACTTGAATCTCACTCTCCTGGGTTTGACACTTTAGCTAGTTTACTGTATCACATTCATCGTCAGATTCCATTTCTCTTTCTAGAATGGTGTTGGTTGTAAACTACTAAGTGAAAACCTACATAGACATGGTGAAAATGTGCAAAGAGCTTACAAAGACTGGGTGGGCAACCTAATGAAGGTTTCTGGGGCTGTGATGCAGTAGAACTAACCAGTGGGAACTGGGCGATCCCTTTTGATTTATAGCCTAACTGTTTTAAATTTTTCTATTTTTACATACACATTGGTTAGTACTGTTGCTTCACAGATTCAGCATCTTAATTGGACTCTTTTGCCCTGATGATGGCCATGAGGAGTTAACATATTGTCTCTGTTTCTGCAAATGTTTTCCTCTAGGTAGTTCATTTTCCTTACACATCATCAAAGATGTGCAGGTTAGGTGAACTGGAAATTCCTAGTTGACCCTGTAATGGACTGGTATACCATGTGACATTGTTTCCTGCCTTCCTGTTGGGAGTAGGCATGTTTGAAAATGATGTGATATGATATGATATGATGGATTATTGTGGTGTCACCATATCCTTTTAAAATTTATTCTAAACCACTGTCTCAAGACAATTTACCATAAATGGCTATTTTATTATATATAGCCTTTCATATATGACCTTGATTGTCAAGAAAGTGTGCTAAAAAGTAAACAGCTTTACAATTTAAGTTTCTGTTTAAAACTGTTCTCTTCTGTTATATTTTCTTGCCATTAGTCTGTTTTAGCAGTATGAGGACAAGACTGGTAGGTACAGCTTATGTTAATGAACCTGTTTTTTAAATAATCAGGCACTAAAATAAAGTATTTAATGGTTTATTGCCTGCAAAATTACATCATGCTTAAATTTTTTCACTTAAGGTAGTACTCTTTTTTTAACGAATTAATACAATGAGCATAAACTGAGAATCACATACATGAGAATGCAGTTTAGTATAACACCAAGTCCCACTTCTAAAATATACTACTGCATTTTAGTAGCCATTGTGTCCCTCACAAAATACTACACCCAATGTATTAAGTTATCCTTATCAAAAACGACTTCAACTGAGCAAGAAATACTGGAAATTCCAGTGATCCATTAAGATTAGGGCTTGACTGGCTGACCTGTGGGCTGGGACACATTTGGGAATAAAAGGACAAGGCTACGCCCAGCATTTACATGCATTTTCTAGGAAAGGGTATGTGCTTGTCTTTAAACTTGGCAATTGTATTTTCTTCTGTTTATTTTGTCTGGGATAATAATTCATTAGTCTACTTATCTGCCAAAATAAGGTACACATGAATAAAGTAAAATCTAAAATAAAAAATGTTTAACATGGAGTATAGGACTTTGGAATTTTGAAATTGTCTGTTCATATTCCTCTGTTTCTCAAACAAGTAACATGGTATGAGGTAAGATGTGTTATTGTTGCATGTTATCAAACAATAGCATGTCATTTTTAAATTTCTAACAAGCCTTATTTATTATTTTTAACTTTTATACATATGAGACTGTAGGTACACAAGGAAATGTTTAAATTTACTGTTAATTTTTGACTAAATTACTGTATGTTCTTACCATGTAATTATTATGTATTTAGCTAAAGTCTTAATCCAGGATAATCTATAACATCAGGATAAAGTGCAGTAGTTTACACATGAATTTAAAAAGTGGATTCCAAGTTTGTTATGTGACTTTGTCACAGTCATAAAGAGAGACAGAGACAGTAGTTGAATTGTCAACAACAGGGGTTTAAGGTCTGGTTAGCCACTACACCACTGAGCCCTTTTGGGATAACCCTAAACCAACCCTTATCTTAACCTCTTTTAAAAATAAAGAATTATAAAAATAAAACATAATTCTAGAAAATTGATTTTAATTGTTTGGCTTGTGTAAAGATTTTTTTTTCAAAGTGACTGCAGTCAAAGTTTTTGATGTTAAAGGAGAGTAGGATTGTTATCACTTAATAAACTGCTGATTATAAACCATATGGTAGGTTCAACCATTACAGTACCTGCTGGGTCCACTCCTATGCAAATGATAAATGTCAATGATTAATTCAAATGAGTTGTAAATAATAATAATAATAATAATAATAATAATAATAATAATAATAATAATAATATGGAAAAGAAGAAGAACACCCTGAACTAAACAAGGTGAGTTTTTCACCAAGGTGAGAATTAATAGATCAGTACAAAAAATAATACAAAAATACAATTATTTAAGCCAAATAATTCAGTACTGATGCTAATAAATAATAAATGTAGCTGTTGTAATTACAAAGATGACAATGCACAATGTTGTGTTATTGGTGTTGCCTATTCATTATGTATTCTATTAATATTAAATAAACATCAAAATAACTGAAGTGTATCATCTTCCAAAAAGCTGCTGTGTGTGTTCTCCTCCCCCTCTCAACACTTCTGTCTTTCAAAGACAAGATAGCCATGTAGGTGTGGTCAGAAATAAGATAAAGCAAATAGGAAGTCAAGACATGTCGGGTCAAACTGGCAGTGTCTGTGAGCAGTGTCTTTGTGGAAGATGCAAAGAATACTTACTAAATTCACACCTTCAGAAGAAAGCCGGGCACAACAGAATTATATTTATAATGGATACATTTGCAATACACTCATGAGTGGTAGGTCTCAGTCCTTTTCCTGTCTATCTATCTATCTATCTATCTATCTATCTATCTATCTATCTATCTATCTATCTATCTATCTATCTTAGATATAAATTTCACAATATAAGGAAATATAGATTTTTAAGTTTCAGATAAATAAATATGAGCATTCTTTTTAAAGGCATTGAATTTTTTTTTATATATATCTCCTTTAAAAATGGCTCATCTAAAACTGTAAAATAAAAAGTGAAACTGAAAAGAATGAATTAATAGGAAAACCACATCATTTTAAACCATTTACAGTTTTGCTTAAGGTAGCTGTCGAAAATGACATTTTTTCTATTTGGACCAAATTGATAAAGTTAAATTTTAAACTTTAAAAATCACTGATTTTTAATTGTGTCTTTCTAAATGTATTTATTAAATATTAAGTTCAGTTTATTATCATCATATGGTCATTTTTGCTGCATTAATATTTAAAGCTCCATTGTAGTGACCAAGGATTTGCTGGCAGAGTCCCTGCATAACAATTTGTCTCTTTAAAATGTACTTTTTTCAGATTTTGGTACACCAAAATCTATGTGGACCCTTGTTAATATTTAGTAAATTATATCTCCTGATGTATTTTGTCAAGAAAACTGACAAACAGCTCTGAAGAAAGAGATTGTCAGAGGTTTCCAATAACCTAATACTAAAACTTTTGTTTTATGACAGTGTAAGTGAAAAGCAACAAAACTGTAATAAAGTGAGTAATACTCATGGGAAACTTGAAACGTATCAGCTGGCACTGTGGAGCACTTTCTTTTCAAATAACAAATCTAGTCTTTATTTATTATCTCAGCTTTAATTTACAGAAAAAAAGCTTGTTCATTATTGTCACGCCACTGAATAAAATTGCATAAAAGAGCTACATAAGAAAAAAATTTAAATTGAGATACAAGTGAAATTCTGAGTCAAATGAGGTAGAAGGAAAAGCAGATAGCTGATTTTATTCTGGTAAGAAGACTTTAAAATGATAATAATAATGCACTGTAAAAGAATAGCCCATTAAATAACTACCTTGTCAGATTGTCCATGGAAAACAGGGTCAAGATCCTTGAAGATAATGTGTGATATAGCTGGGCAATCATCCTGATTTTTAAAAGTTTTAGATTCTTTAGAAAATTTGCTGCATTTGATTACTAATTTACAAAATAGAATGAAGGGTCTCTTGAATATTTTCTGAATGACCAATTAGCGGAAGCTTGCTATAAAAAATAAACATACTGTATCTGTTGAAAAATAGAAAACCTTGTAAACAAGTGCAGTTTTAGAAGTGCCGTATTGCTACTTTGATCTCATTGGTCTGTGCCCAGAAAACAGTGAGTCAAGGAGTATTGCCACAAAAATGAATCACTGTTTGCCAGGTATTGCTATCTGGTTGTCAACAGTAATTCAACTGTTGTCACATTTAGTCACTGGAGAGTTTCCATTCAACATCACAGCAGGATGTACTATGCTGATGTTCAAAGGGAGAGCTAGGAAAGAGCACACACTTTTATGATGGACTCACGATAGCACTGTTAATTGAGTATTTTCACTTAAAATTCTCCTCACCATAATATGTGGTATAAAATATTTCTGCATTTTACTATCCTGCAACTTAAAATGTTTGTTTTCATTTAAGTATTGAAATATTTAAGCATTCTACGTTATATACATTGTCTTAATTATGCTATTGACATTAATACACTGTTTTAAAAATAGCTATTTTAAATTATGTTTTTGCGATTTTGAACTGTTTAATAATGTTAATGAGGTTTAAAGTACATTTAATAACTTGAACTGTATGTTGAGAAATTAAATGTTACCAATTTATTTTAAGCCATTTGTCCTTAACCAATATATGAAAAATATTCTAAGATTTAAAATGGAATGTATCTCTTGCATGTTTTATAAATGCTTATATTTCTCTATTTATAATACTGTTCTTTTTAATTATGGAACAGGCTTTTCTTGCTGAATTTGAAGTCTCATCAATAACTTCTGGCAAGTTTATTGAGCTGATGGTATAATTAATTATAAAGCATTCAAGTATTAGATAGCATTATTTATTTATCATACCACTTTACATTTAGAAATGGTGGTGCAGTGGTAGCGCTGCTGCCTCACAGTCAGGAGACCAGGGTTCACAACAGGAGTCCTCTCTTGCATGGGGTTTTTATGTTCTCCCCATGTCTGTCTGAGGTGTTTTGATTCCCTCCCATAGTACAAAGACATGCAGTTCCCAAGGTGGATTGTCGATGTTAAATTGGCCCTATTGTGTGGTTGAGTTATGTGTGTGTGTGTTGGACTGGTGCCCTGTCCTGGGTTTGTTCCTGCCTTGTGCCCTAAGCTACCTGGGAAAGACTCCAACACCCCCTGCGACACTGTTCAATACTACACAGGTTAGAAAATGATGATGATAATGATGTTGACAGTTGCTCATAGAATTGGCTGCTTATAAATAAAGTGTCACCACATTCTGCTCCATAGACTGTTTAGTACAGGCAGGAGGCAGTGGGATCTGGTGGCGAAAGCATTGAACTTTAAACCACAGGGAAGCCAATTCAGTCCTCCCCTCTGACTTTCTGACAGACACTGATCATGTCTCTTCTCTTGCCTGTTCTCTAGTTATGAAAGATACATGCAAGCAATTGTACTATGCAATATCTCTGTGACTGTTATGTGCTTCAAAAAGAAAGTGCTATATAAAATACAATTTTGTCAACACTAAGATCTGGGGTAATGTGTTATGTTACTCTTCACTGTTGACTCTTAGTTCATACTACATATAAATTAACTTCAATTTGTTATTATTGTCTTACAGCACTATAAAAAGTATTTGTTGTTAGTCCCAAGTGCAGAAACGTGAAGTGACAATACATTACAAAAGGCAATGACACAGTAAGCACAATTTACTAAACACAACAATGGCAATTAGACTAGGGTTGCCAGACGTCCCTTATATATGGGACATGTCCCATATTTGATAATTTTGTCCCCTGTCCCGGACTGACCTTTCAGGGACACCTAAATATCCCATATTTAGTTCATTTTCGCATTTCGGAATAAAAATATATTTTTACTACCTTCTTACGGTACTTAGTTGTAACTTTATAAGTAATTATACTTTATTTTCTCAGATTCTCTTAATGAAAGTAACACAAATGTAATGAGGAAACTAGTGTTTCCTGCCTGTTTGCAACTTGTTCAGTTGCTATGGTTGGCTGAGGACAATGACACTGTTAGTGCGCTGCTGTGCAGTTCTGTATCTGCATTGCAACATACTGTGTCAACAAAGTGTGTTGTTATTACTTGCCACGGCCCAATTTTTTTCTAACTTAAAAACTAATCCATCCATCCATCCCAAGATGCCATAACCTAAGTGTAAATTTCGTGATGAATATTCCAGTGAATGAACGTTTATCAATCAAGGCAGAAGCTGTTTTGAAGCAAACTGTGGTATATGTAATTGCACTTTCAGTAAATAATTTGCAAATGATTTTACTTTTGTTGTCCTTGCTTTATATTTTTAACTTACGTCTCTACTTTTATATAATACATTGGTCTGGATGTGTAGGGGGCATGTATAAATTTATATGTATAGTAATACAGAAAGAGATTTTAAGAGTGTCCCATATTTCTAATTTTCTAATCTGTCAACCCTAAATTAGACAAAACTGCAGCAATATATATATATATATATATATATATATAGCACATATTTCATAAAGATATTCAGTATACTTCAGACAGAATAAGCAAAACCTACACAATATAAGCAACATAGTTATGGATGGTCAGTAACATTGGATCTATAATGCAAATTGATTAGTAGTGCAGATAGTTTTGGAACTATTAGTTTAATTGTCTCAAATAAATTAGCACTGCAATATAACAATTCTTTTTTTCTATTATAGTCATTTGCATTTCTTTAGGGATTGTAACATATACCAACAATGCTGGGTGCAAAGCTGGTACCAACCCTTGGCAGGCTGCCAGTCTATTATAGGGCCCACTCTCTAACACATCCACATTAGGAGTCAGTAGGAAACCAGGCTACCGGGAGAAAGCCAGGGAAACATTATGAGAACATACAAATTAACCGTAGGTAGTTTAGATTTTAATCCTGGACTCCTGAGCTCTGAAGCTCAAATACTGAGGATGTTCAAGTTAGGTTGACTGACAACTGTTAATGGACATCCATTAGTGGAGCGTGAATGTGTGTGTGACTATTCCCTGTATTGTATTCTAGCCCCATTCATGTTTAGTTCCTGTCTTGTGCCACATATTGTTAACCATGTTTAATTTTTTCCAAAAAATGTTTATTTATTTTACTTAAATATTGATGGTTACATAATCATCATGTCATGGTGGTACAGTGTTAGTACTGCTGCCTTACAACAAGAAGGCCAGAGTTCATGTCCCATGTCCTTCCTGCATGAAGTTTTCACATTCTCCTTGTGTCTGTGTGGGTTTCATTTGTGTGATCCGGTTTCTTCCTTCCATCCAGGTTAGGTGGACTGGCCCTAGAGAGTGTGCTTGACTGTATCTTTACCATGTGATAGACTGGTAGCCTGTCCAGGGGTTGTTTAAGCCTTGTGTGCTATGCTTGCTGGGATAGCCTCCAGCCTCCTCTGAGTCTGCTCAGGATAGAGCAGTAGATGAATGGGTTAAGCAATCTTATTAAATATGAAAAAAAAAGTTCTGACACAATTGTCTTAATATCAGCTTGTAACATCTGACATTTTTGTACTTTAGATATTCACTGTACAAAGAAAGAATAAAACTGATTACAAATTTAGAACAGTTATCTGTTCTGAATTTAAGTTATTGACTTTACAATATTTGTCCATATTACAGGTTCATGGGCAGACAGATCTCCCTTACATGAAGCTGCATTTCATGGACGTCTATTGTCTTTAAAAACCCTCATTGCCCAGGTATGTAATACTGTAGTCAGTGTATTTAAGTGGCTAATGTGTTGGTCATTGACTCACTAACAGATCCGCCAGCAGGCCCGCCGCCGGGGGGGACAAACGGGACTCTGGTCCGGGGCCCTAACGGAAGGGGGCCCCTTCACTCTTGATTTTTTTTATGCTGATGTTGTGTGCGTAGATATATATTCAAATAATTATTCAAGTTACATGTAATAGAAAAGTTAAATCATTTAGCTTACAACAATACAAGTGAGTGTTTTAATAGCCGCACGCTCCACGCAAGTAGATATCGTGCTCGTGTCGTGTGAAGCACGCTTGTCAAAGGGGGCCAGCAGCAGCACGCTTCTCAAAAACAAAGGAGAGCCGACGCCGACGTCCTTGAGCTTGACGTTCAGTAGTATGTTTGTTGTACAGGGTACGTGGATAATGGATTGACTTAGCCGCTGTAATTGAATACTTCCGTTTCACACACACAGGCGCTGTTCTGTCTCAGACAACAGCGATATTATTGTGCACTATCGTGGATGTTGACGTGTATGGTGTAGCAGAAGTCCATCTCCGCAGTTTGATAATTCATTGGCTTGGGTGTTTATTGTTGCTTTTAAAGCAGTGATGAGTGTGTGTTGGTTTTGTGTGTATCACTAAAGATTCTGGATCACCCGGATTTTTTGAAAACTTTGAAGTTTGATACAGCAAGTTACCATACTGATTGTACACCATGTAGATAACCCTAACCGTTAGTATATATTAAAATGTTCAGATATTGCTCCTATTCATTGCATTGGTATAATTGTACTGTTACACGTTAGATAATACATAGGCCTATCTCATTAATGTATTGTTTCAATTCCGCTATGAGCTTCCGTTAGCACTGGCTTTCCTTCTCGCAGTCAAACTTTGATGTGCGAGAAGGCTTAACTCATCAAGTATGGTATTCATAAATGCAGTATTGTCGCTGTCGGATAAACTACATTTCAATCATTTTGTATACGTATTTGAAGGTTTTGGCATGTGGGGATCCGGGGGAAGGCAGAGGGGCCCACACGTACCCAGTTGTCTGGGGCCCAAATATTTCTGGTGACGGGCCTGCCACTAGTTTTCAAATCAGAGACACAAAGAAACAGCTTCTATCTTCATAGCACAAAGCAAAATGTAGGCACCGGTCTTAAATGGGATACCAGCACATTGTAGGGCACACTCATGTACTCACCCACAGTCAGCCTAACACAATGGCTTTGGGTAGAAAAAGAAGTTAGAGTTCTGCACCAGGACATTAAGAGATTGTGGCTATGGAGGGTTTTCTGGTTCAAAATGTTGTAATATTTTCAACAAACCAAATGTTCAATTAAATCTAATATGGGATCTTGGGTTTGTATAAGTGTGGAATTGGAGTGCTTTGTTTGATGGCTAAATGGTAACATTAAGTAACACTCTCATCCAAATGCTTTCCAATTGAGAGTCTCAGAGGTTAGATCCCATCCTCACAGCATCATTTAATGCTGATTTAATGCCAAACGAGACAGTGTAGGCACCAGCATTTCTTTGTTTCATTGTTTTTTTTTCCCAAGAAATGCACATTAACTTGCACCTCTTGCTAGTCATTAGCATAACAGGCACAAACATTATTAGTTAGGTATGTTAATGTTTATGTTACGGTCTGCAAACAGAAAAGAAATTCTGATATGGCCCCACCAGAATTTTCATGCCAAAAAGAGTCACTGATTAAGCTCACTGGTAAATTATCATGAACAATAAAAATGATTTCTGATCCTTTTCCTACTAGTAACTTATACTATTATATAGTACCATTTTTTGTAAAGTGTTTAAATGAATTGATTAATAGTAATCACTACATATAACTGCAGAAAATGAACAAATACCAAATGTCAAAAACTGAATGCACAAAGTAGAGCTGGATGAGACTGAATTCAGAATGCAGTGCAGTTAAAGATGGTTTAATTACAGTAACTGGCTTCATGACATAAGATATCCAAAACAATAATATTTTCATAAACTGCATGACCATAAGCAAAGTTGCTTCTATTTTCCAAATGTTGGTTTTATAATTGCATCATTCAGTTGCTTCTGAATATATGCATTTTTATAAAATGTATCCACTCCTGTTTTTTAAATGGCAAATTCTTCATTTAAATTCAGAATTTTAGAATATTACCATGTAGAATAGAGGACACCGGTTTCCTTTCACTAATCAGTGATTTTTGTTTTTTAAATTTAATTGCCTTCTTGAACCAGTCACTCTTTTATTAAAAAAAATTGAGAGAGACAAGACAATGGCAAAACTGACTCATGTGTACTTACTGTCATTGTTAATTGTTATCAATAAGGTATTTGCAGAGCCAAGCCTCAAAACTCATGAAGGCAATGGAGAATATTATTTTGTGTAATTATGTAATACATAAAATTATTTACATTTAAAATATGCAATATATGCTTATGAAATTCTCACACTGTGTTTAGAGATGCCTTTTTGCAACTCTAAATAAGTCACTTAATCTTGTCTGTGTTTTAGTTTTTAAGAAAAAGTACAGTGCCTTCAGAAAATATTCAGACCCCTTCACTTTTTTCCTATTTTGCTGTGTTGCAGCTTATGCTAAAATCATTTAAATTCATTTTTCTCCTTATCAAATAACACCCGATACCCCCAAATACCAAAGTGAAAACAGGATGTTAGAGGTTTTGTAAATGTATTCAAAATAAAAATTGTAATAACACATTGACACAAGTTTTCAGTCCCTTTACTTCATTGAAGCTCCTTTCGCAGTGATTACAACCTGGAGCCAATTTGTTTATGACACAGAAAGCTCCACACGCTTGGATTTAAGGTTTTTCTGCTATTCTTTTCAGGTTGGATGGAGATCTCCAGTAGACAGCTATTTTCAGGTCTCTCCAGAGATGTTTGATTTGGTTCCAGTTCAGGCCAGGCCACTCAAGAACATTCAAGGAGATGACCCTAAGCCATTCCTGTGTTGTCTGTGCTTTGTGATTAGGGTTATTGTCCTGCTTGAAGGTGAACCTTTGGCCCAGTTTGAGGTTCAGAGTTCTCTGGAACAAGTTTCCCTTAAGGAAATTTCTGTGCATTGCTCTGATCATCTTTTTCTGTCTAGTCTCCCAGTCTCTCTCTCACTGAAAAACAGCACACAGCAAAAAGTACCTACCTCCATACTTCCCCATTGGATTGCTATTACATAGTTGGTGAGCAGTGCCAAGTTTCCTCTAGATGTGACGCTTAGAAGTAAGGCCAAACAGTTTAATCTTGATTTTATCCGACTAGAGAATCTAGTTTCTCACAGTATGAGTGTCCTTTAGATGCCTTTTAGCAGACTTGCATGTGTTGTCTAGTTACTCTGTCGTAAAACAGTGATGCAGTGATGGTTGTCCTTCTGGAAGTTTCTCCCATCTCCACACAGGTTCTCCTGAACTCAGCCAGATAGACCACTGGGTTCTTTGTCACCTCTGTTATCAAAGGTTTTATTCTTTGATTTCTCAGTTTGGCTGAGCAGCTAGCTCTAGGAAGAGCTGTGGGTGTTCCATACTTTTTTCCATTAAAGAATTATTGAAGCCACTGTACTTTTGGGAACCTCCAATGCTGCAGAAGTTTTTTGTAGCCTTCCCTAGATTAATTCCTTGACACAATTGTCTGCAGGCAATTCCATCAACCTCGTGGCTTGGTTTTATTCTGATACACAGTGTCAACTGTGGGACCAATAGCATCATTACCAGGCGAGTCGCTAGCTTTAGCACCCTATCATTAGTCCAACAAGTATGACTGGAAAAGTAGGAGGGTTCCCCATGGAGTTTCTTCCACCAGAAGAGCGGTAGGGGAATCCCCCATTGGTGTTTCCTTTGCACTAAAAAATGTGCGGTGTGGTTTCACAGTTCCTCCTGGGTTGTGCAGTTGAAAGGGGACATTGCCAGTAAAATTTGCACACTTGAATAGTGGGGAGGGAATCCCCATGAGTTTTCACACAGAACGCAGAACAGAAGGAAGGGGGCTGGGTTCTTGAAGATCAGGGACTGGATACCTGAGATTAGGAACTACTGTCCTAGAAGCCCCAACTAATGATGCCACTGGTCATTTCAGGCATCCATCCCCCATTCTTCTATTCTGACACAAAAGCCACACATTTTCATCGTACATACTTGTAAGACAAACAGCATTACTGGCACTAAGCCCTTAATAAGTGTTAAAGCTATCAATGCCCCTGAGTGGTAACTTGTGTGCCTTTACTTTTCAAGTCCAAACACATGAACTGAGCACAGGTGGGATGTGCCTGAGTCAGAAACCAAGTGCCATAGCAGAGTCTGAACACTTGATCTCAATGAGATATTTCATTTTTTTTATTTTTAAATCCTGTTTTTCAATTTGTCATTCTATGCTATCGAGCGTTGTTTGATGAGGGAAAACATGAATTTAAACAAATTTCACAAAATGTGTAAAAAGGTGGAGCTGTCTGAATACTTTCTGAAGGCACTGTATGTAAGAGTAATTGTACTATATTGCATATGTCAATTTTCTGTCTCCTTGGATAAAGATGTTGATAAAATGTATAATATTAAGAAGCAGGATTGAGAAATATCAATGACACTTTACTGATTTGATTGGTAAATGAGCAAATGAGAACTGAATACTAAAACAGTGAAGCCAGAAACAATTTTCCTTCATCATAACTTAAATAGATACATAAAGCCCTAATGCTAAACCAGTATTATTTCACATCTAATTATCTTGTATGTTAATTTTCTTTCCTTAAAGGGTTTTAATGTGAATATTGTCACTATCGATAGAGTTTCTCCTCTTCATGAAGCTTGCCTTGGAGGCCATGTAGCCTGTGCTAAAGTGTTGTTGGAGAATGGAGCCAATGTAAGTGAAGAAAAATGTTAAGATGCTTCTCACATGAACAAGTGCTTTTCAAAGCATTATTATTATTATTATTATTATTATTATTATTATTATTTTGATCTTTTAATTTCTGGGCAATCCACTTAGGTTGATCTATTCCTTTGATCTGAAATAATAGCCTTATAATAAGTGGAATACTTATCAACTTTTTTTTTTTTATTGTACCTCAGTATGCTCTAGGCTGCTAAGAAACTGCATGTTACACACAGGTGTAGATATTGTATTTTATTTAAGTCAAACATAAAACAAGCTGGAGCAGCTTGGCAGATTTTTGACCAACCAGTATATACCTGGGCAGAAAGGAGAAGTAATCACACCGGTAAAGTGATGTGACATGTGACCCTTTTTTAATATAACTGAACTACATAAAGTTAATACATAAATCTTGTAAAATAACTATAAAATAGAACACAATATTTGATAATAGTAAATATTAATACTACTAGTTATCAATAGAGTGTTATTCAGTTTTAATAATGCACTTTTATTTTGACTTTTGCAGGTTTTATTTAAAAATTATCTTATTTTTAACAGAACATTTCAAAATAGCTTATTTATTTCAAAAGGTTTCTTTCAGCCTGGTTTTGTTATCTATCAATTATTCTGTTATGTATATTGCTGCAAAATAATGGACTCATGTTAACTCTCAAAATATTACAAGATGTTATCTCATGGCTTTGTTGACTCATTGCAACCCAATGGAGCTGGCTAATTAGATGACAATTTAACTACAGTGATAGTGAATCGCAGAACACAAAAAGTCAAGATAAAAGCCCTACGCTATGGATTTTCAGAGTAGCTGTTCTATATTCTGAGTCAATCATATTATTTTTTTTTGCTTCTTTTGCCCCATTATGTAAAACTACTGGTTGCTCCAAAGATACTGCATGTATGTGCAGCATAAAACATAAAGGGTATCTTATGAACACATGTGCCCATATTATGTTTTGTTTTTTTGACTGCTAGCAGTTTAGGGTAGGTCAAAGGACTTGACTGAACCCACCCAAGGACTACACCCCTGCATGGAGATGCAACCTTAGGGCTTGTTTATACTTCACGCTCAGAACACGTACATGCATACATCATGGCTGCCATGCGTTTCCAGCGCTTATTTGACGCGTCCTCTGAGCAGGTCCTCAGAAATTAACACAACGCGTGCGCGAGTTGCAGTACCAGCAAAAAGTTGGGGGGCGCAGTGTGATAAAAGTTGGAATGTGACGTCAGAGTCTCTGTTTACTATCTACATGTGACAGAAACTTCACAACAGCAACATAATGTACAGCTATAGAGAAAAAAAATTAAGGACATGGTGAAAAGGTGTATTTTGTGATTAAAGTTGAAATTTCAGCTTTAATCTCGAAATGTCCACTTTAACCTCGTAGTTTACTTTATCATTAAAGCAGACCGTCGTAAATATCCCAGTACTTAATCGTCCCAGTATGAGCTTCTGGGACTTCCTCCTGAAACTGACAGCAGTGACAAGCAGCAATAGATCACCACACAGAACACATTAAATGTATGATATTACAACTCTCTGCAAATTTAGAATCTTTAGATTTATACTTGATATCACTTTCATGCTAAATTGTTAATTTCGTTTAAATAATGAATACTGTTAATAATTACACACATGGGGGTGACACCGTGGCGGAGTGTTAGCACTGCTGTCTCACGTGGAGTCACGTCACTGGTATTCCCTGCCTGGAGTCTGCATGTTTTTTTGTTGGGTTTCCTCAGTGGGCTCCGGTTTCCTTCTAAAGATATGCAGATTTGGTGACACTAAAATGACGCAAGTGTATGCGAGTGCTTATATTCACCTTACAATGAGCTGATGCTCTGTCTAGGGATTGTTTGTGCCTCATGCCCAATGCTAGCTGGAATGGGCACATCCCTGGATTGATGGATTTAATCATTAAACATCCTTTTCAGAGATATTGCGGTAAGGTGTCATCGGAATTTAATGGGTGTTCCAGGCAATTCACAACACAGCAAAGCTGAACCTGTTCTCACCCTGATTATATCTCACACCTGGTGGATTCTTCCAGATTTACATAAAGTTCATACGCAAGTATAAACAGTAAAATGCTTGCATAGCAGGAGCGTCCACTGCAGCATGTGTCGCGTTGCGTGAAGTATAAACCTGGCCTAACATTCACATATTACCATTTTAGAAAGACACTAGCAAGGGTACCCAGTGCTGCTTGGGGTGGAATAGAGCAATGGTGAAGTCATTAAATAAATTCCCCAGAGTAGGTTTGTAAAACTGTGGCAAGTTCCAAAGGGGAACTTCCCCAAGAAAGCACAATTGTGGTCACTAAATAAATTTTTAGATTGAAGCATAGCTTATGCTCTTACCTTTTTCTATTATTAATATATTAAGAATAATATATTTATATATTAGATCTGATTGTTGTGCAGATGATGATTCAAATCTTTTCTTCCTTTATGCCAGGTGAATTCAGTCACCATTGATGGTGTAACACCCTTATACAATGCTTGTTGTTCCGGAAGTGCTGCCTGTGTCAATGTGTTGCTTGAGTACAAAGCAAAGCCACAGCTTGAATGCCAGTTGCCTTCTCCAATTCACGAGGCAGCAAAAAGAGGTAAGATTATTCCACAAGTGGAAAGAGGGGTGCTTTTAGCCATCTCTGAGGCCACAGTGAAAGGCAATTGGGGTCAAAGATATTAAAAGGGGCATCTTAACTGAGATAAACACAAAAAAGGAACAAAATGAACAAAAGAAGTAACATACAGCGGAATATAGGAAAACAACATATGTACTGCCTCACTAGTCATCATTATTCAGGTTAAATCTCCCTATATATTAGTTTGGGTGGCTGATTCTCTTCCCACACCTTTACCAAGCTAAACACTGCCTCATGTTGCATATCTTATTCTATAATTTTTTTTGCCCTAATTCCTCTCACTAGCCAAGCTCTTGTTTAGATGTGTCACTCCAGCGTCATGCTCATTAAAGTAATGGCCTGAGAGGGATCTTAAGTGCCGGTCAAGGCAAGTATACTTTCCAATCACTTTCTAGGTTAGGAATGCCTTCTTAGACTCATGGAATTTTCATTCCAGAAACACATCCATCCTATCCCCAGGTACTCCTGCAGTACTGTGTCCCAGTACGCACCTAAAAGGTCATGCAATGTTCAGGTAGCCTGGCCATCATACTACAGAACAGTGGGCAACATACCCTGCAACAGGTCTCACTGCCACCACCTGTAAGACTTGAGAACTTCTGTTAAATTAGTAAATATACCCCATCAGTTTATACTTCCAGGTCAGGGCTGATTAGTATGTGCTCTACCACCTCCAGTGACGTTAAATTTGTCATTCTCGCCCCCAGTTGCTTTCAAGGCTGGTCCTGACGCAGAATCCATCCATTTTTAAAACTTGAATCATTGTATTAATCACTTGTTGATTTGTTTATTAAGTAGTTTCCAGTTTTTGTGTGTTATCTTGAGAGAATGATTACTCAAATAATCACAGTAACTACATGCACAGCAGTGGGTGTCAACATGACTTTCTGCAACATATGGTATAAACTCTTTGTATTGTAGCTCTGGGTAGAACATTGACACAAGTTCAAGTCACATCAGGTAACTATACATGTATATACTGTACTGATGGGTAAATGGTCAATTGTAATGGTGGAACAGTCTTCAGCGTGGCTGACTCACATCTCCAGGAACCTGGGATAAAATCTCAGTAGTTTCATTACATGCAATAAATTTGTGCCTTTTCCCCATGGTCTTGTACATTTTTTGGTTAATTCCGTATTACAAAGATGCATGTGTTTGATTTACTGGCAACTCTTTATTTTTGTTTAATGTTATACTTTTCTTCCATTAACCTTTCTTCATTCTCCACTTACGTCAGAAATTTGTCATTTGATTCTAAAGAGCCCAAGAGCCAATTGTCCATCTTTTGAACCTGAATTTTAGATTACATATTTGTGTTGCTGCTACACTTCAAGTAAACATGAATGCTTTAAGATATTTATTATGTTGCTTTACACATTACGTATTAAACTATTGGAAATGTTCAAAAGGAAATATCTCAGGAAAATAGCCTGTGTTTCTCCAAACCAAAGTGAATAATCTCCATTTATATGAGTCAGGTAAATAGTATAAACAATTGGTATGCCTAAAATCTAAAAATGGGTAGCCAAAGACATGTGGAAAGTCAAAGGATGCTTGTCTAAACTGAAGCCTTTTCTTTATGGACTCCCTGAATGGGAGTTAGTCCCACTCAACCATTTCATACAGGCTGGTACTAGTATGTGCTTTTATAGCTGTTAGAAAATATCAGTCCCTTCTTCTTGTGCAAGGATTTGCTTCTTTCAGTTTTCATCATTGGAACAAAGTAACAGGGCTGTGCCACCACTCCACTGAAATGTGAATGGCAACTCTTGGCACAAAGGAGAAAGAAGAGGCGTCATTGAAAATAATTTTCCTTTTTTTCAGGACACAGGGAATGCATGGAAATACTGCTTGCACATGGAGTAAATATAGACCAAGAAACATCCCAGCTTGGGACTCCTCTTTATGTGGCGTGCAGCTTTCAGAGACCAGATTGTGTGAAAAAACTCCTTGAGCTGGGTGAGTTTATTATTAGGTTTTAGAGTTTAATTGGTATTAAAGAGTTACATTTTTAACAATCCATCATGCATATAGTTAAGTCCCGGAATGCTGTGTGCAACTTTACATTATCACCGCCTGATGGGGTTTAGAGGAAAATGGTTGTTCCTAAACTACAAAAGCAAAGCAGGTGAAGATCAGACAATGGTTTGTAAAATGTATGGACCCAATCAAAGAAGTAACCATTGAGCATGTTAAAAAGAAATTAATTTCAATGATCATAAATATTTCTCCTAAATGTTTCATCTAATAATGAACAAACTGAATAATGATCTGTATTGTAAGATCACTAGCTTAAAATCGTGTGATCTGATGAGCGTGTGATCTTGCTGTATAATTATGTATTCCGTAGACATAAACAGGCCATCCCCTTTTCCTTGAATTTGCTTAATCCTGTTCTGAGACAGCAGGCAGTTGTCTGTCACTGAGCTGTCATACACAAGTCAGAAAGAAGGCTGACTTGATTCTGTCAGATTGCATTCATCCTTTATATCCTAAGTTTCATTTGATGTGATTCGACTGGAGATTTAGTTTCCCAAACCTCATGAGCAAAAGATTTAAGAACTTGTGATGTATATGTATGCCACAGCTAGCATCATTCCCCTAATGGTATAGATGGCAAATCAAGATGGACTGGGTAACGAGGACACATAGCAGCAAGATTAGTTTAAATGTGCAAAAGTTTTTGTTCCATGCAAAGTTTATAAAATCAAATAAAGTGCAGTGCAGTATTTAGCATTAAATACATAATTAAAAAACAAGTGGAGGTTAAAAGTCACAATAAATAATCAATAAATAATTAATCAAAACAAGATAAAACCTCAAGGTTAAAACATCCAAGATTAGTCTCTTTAAAATCATTTCTGAGTCCCTGTGCTTCACTCACTAAAATCAGGGCCACTTGTTCATACTACTGTGTGCATCTATGCCCACCTGGACCCTGAGTGCACACTTTTTAATTAAACTACCACGGACCCCTAGCATGCATCACCACAGATCTCTTCAAAAGCATTTTTAATCTTAATCGCTCTAGAGATCCTGCAGAATTCTGAATTAGTATTTTGTAATGCTGGAGTAAAAGTACTGATTGTAGCAATGATTGTCATATACTATCCGTTGGCTTCTTTATTCGTTTATGAGCTTATAGGGTACATTTCTTTTACCTGTGTAAAAAATTTTCCTGCTGCAAACAAACTTCTCTCCTGATGGCAAAATTCCATTTACCTCCTAAACTAATAGCAATAGCAATGAGTATCATGTTACAGTGTGTGAAAGACAGCCTCACCCCAGCTGGCTTAATCCTAGATCCACTGGCCTGCCTTGACCTTGCAGGCCTAACGTTTCTAAGCCTCAAAAAAAAAAAAAAGTTAAATAACAGCTCGCAAGTGACAGAAAACAGTAAAATAGCATTGGTGTGCAAAGGCCAATCAACCAAAAAATCTTTACAAATGAAGTAAATCTATTAATCAAAGAAAATAAGTAGAAAAAGGAGTTGTCTAAAAGGCAATCCACAACAAACAAGTCCCAATACACAAACCAAAAGTATAATCCAAGAGCAGAAAGAAAAAAACTAATAAAATAAAACAGTATATCCAATAAGGAAAAAGTACTCACATAGAACAGTTTCACAACCTGAATGTGCCACTGCTGAGCTTCCTTGACTCTGGGTTTAGTAGTGGTGACATCAGGGTAGCCCTGCCTCTTGGTGAACCACCCACAAAACATAAAAGAACACTCTTTTACACACAGGAACACAAAAGTCATAAATTAAATAATGAATTAAAAATAATGAAATAAAAACATAATTTTACATAAATCTAAATATGAAGAAACTTGACCGAAACCATATCAGTAATAAATAATAAATAAACATAGCAATATTAGCAAAAAATACATTAAAATAAATAATTAATAATTAAAAAGTGACAAAAACAACAATAAAATAAAAAATAAAATCAGGAAATAAACCCTGGCTATAATATAAAGCTACACCTTTGCAAAGATGAAGAAAACAATTTCTTAGAAAAAAAATAATTTTTAAATATATATATATATATATATATATATATGTATACAAACACCACACCAAAACAGTCCCAGGTGCAAAATAAGTGATTTTATTTCACAAAAATACCCTTTT
>JANRMT010062831.1:26627885-26641373 GCA_026402145.1 Polypterus bichir lapradei
ATATATATATATATATATATATATATATGTATACAAACACCACACCAAAACAGTCCCAGGTGCAAAATAAGTTATTTTATTTCAAAAAAAATACCCTTTTACAGACCAATCCACAACCTTCCAGTTCAAATTTCTCCTTTTCCTCTTCCAGGTTAGCTTTGCCTTCTGCCTCCCGACTCCAACTCAACTGAAGGAGACTGGACGACTTGCTTTTATGTTAGACCCGGAAGTACTTCTGGTACCTGGATATAGTCTAACTGAAGCACTTCTGGATCAGAAGGAAATCTCCTGAAAGGAGCACCCAAATAGGGTAGCCCTTCATGACTACATTTGCCATGTATCCCTTCAGGATTCCATACTGGGTCCACACCAGTAGAGCACTGCCATCTATCATACTCAGGGACGAATTGTTCTTGATATGCAATCTCCCCTATTTCATCCACTAATCTTTCTCTTTGAGTAGGATAGCAGTCCAGCCCTGTCCCAGCCAAGTTATGGCTCCTTCCATGCTATCCTTCAGTTACGGATTTCTGGCCAGGCAAGGGTCCAGTGTTCCACTTACATGTGCCATTTAAGAGTAATTTAATTGTATTTAATTTCTCTTAACCTCATGTCAATCCTTCCACTGTTGCATAAAAAGGAAACATATTACTTGTATTATATTCTATTCTTCTTCTTCTTCCGGCTACTTCCGTTAGGGGTTGCCACAGTGGATCTTCTTTTTCCAAATCTTCCTGTCCTCTGCATCTTGCTCTTTTACACGCATCACCTTCATGTCCTTTCTCACCACATCAATAAACCTTCTTTTAGGCCTTCCTCTTTTCCTCTTGCCTGGCAGCTGTATCCTTAACATCCTTTTCCCAATATACCCAGCATCTGTCCTCTGCACATATCCACACCAACACAATCTCGCCTCTCTGACTTTGTCTCCCAACTGTCCAACCTGAACCGACCATCTAATGTACTCATTTCTAATCTTATCCATCCTTGTCAAATCCAATGCAAATCTTAGCACCTTTAACTCAGTCACCTGCAGCTCTCTCTCCTATTTTCAGGTCAGTGCCACCGTTTCCAACCCATATAACATACTGTAGCTGGTCTCACTACCATCCTGTACACCTTCCCTTTCACTCTTGCTAATAACCGTCTGTCACAAATTACTCCTGACACTCTTCTCCACCCATTCCACCCTGCCTGCACTCTCTTTTTCACCTCTCTTCCACAATTCCCATTACTCTGTATTGTTGATCCCGAGTATTTAAATTCATCCACCTTCGCCAACTCTACTTCTTGCATCCTCACTATTTTACTGACCTTCCTTTCATTTACACACATGTATTCTGTCTTGTTCCTACTGACTTCATTCCTGTCGTCTCTACAGCATATCTCCACCTCTCCAGGGTTTCCTCAAGCTGCTCCCTACTCTTGCTACAGATCACAATGTCATCAGAAAACATCATAGTCCAAGGGGACTCCTGTCTAATCTCATCTGTCAACCTGTCCATCACCATTGCAAATAAGAAAGGGCTCAGAGCTGATCTGTGATGTAATCCCACCTCCACCTTGAATGCATCCGTCACTCTTACCACAGACCTCACCACTGTCACATTTCCCTCGTACAGCTCTTACATACTTCTCTGCCACTCCTGACTTCCTCATACAATACCACAACTCCTCTCGGTACCCTGTCATATGTTTTCTCCAGGTCCACAAAGACACAATGCAACTCCTTCTGGCCTTCTCTAAACTTCTCCATCACCACCCTCAGAGCAAACATTGCATCTGTGGTGCTCTTTCTTGGCATGAAACCATGCTGCTGCTCACTAATCATTGCCTCACTTCTTAACCTAGCTTTCACTACTCTTTCCCATAACTTCATTCTGTGGCTCATCAGTTTTATCCCCCTGTAGTAACTACAGTCCTGCACATCCCCCTTATTCTTAAAAATCAGTACCAGTACATTTTTTCTCCACTCCTCAGGCATCCTCTCACTTTCCAAGATTCAATTAAACAATCTGGTTAAAAACTCCACTGCCATCTCTCCTAAACACCTCCATGCTTCCATAGGTATGTCATCTGGGCCAATGGCCTTTCCATTCTTCATCCTGTCCTTACTTCCTCCTTGGCAAACTGTTGCACTTCCTGATTAACTCCACATCATACAACCTTCTTTATCTCTCATTCTCTTCATTCATCAGGCTCTCAAAGTACTCTTACACCATCCTCACTTGTGTGTATGTTTCCATCTTTAACCTTTATCACCCTAACCTGCTGCATATCCTTCCCAGCTCGGTCCCTCTGTACTTGTATTACTTGTATTCTATTCTAGACTCCTGAATTAACAAGCAGAAAACAAATTTTCGATTACAGGAAAACAATGGCTTATCAGGCTAAGTGAATTAATCAGAAAAAGGGGTCTAGATTCACAATAGGACAATATTTTATACTTGTCTTTCATTATATGTTATTTATATATATTGCAGTATTACAATATTTAGACTATTACAATAATATTTTAATATTCCCCATCATAACAAATATTTTCATTTTGTAGATGTCTTTTTTTGCTTGAAGCCAGCCATAGTCTGATTAATATTAATTATCCAGCCAAATGTTTCAAATTACAGTTGCTCTTTTGGCGGGCTGTCAGAGTGGAAAACATTTTAAAACTGTTGCTGATTACTTCTGTGGATTTCAGACGACCAGCCTTTTCCTGTTAACATCAAGGGTGGAATTAACTGAATAATCTGACAACATGGCCTTGTAATTTATTGATTCTAAGGTTATGCCACATGTGTTTTGAAAATTTTCGGGTAGTTAACACAGAAGTTTTAGGTAAGGTAGTTATACTCGCTGAACATGATGCTGCAGAGAGTCAATGAGTTGCATGACGATTTCCACATGCAAATAAGAATTTCACTGTACTGGGCAGACATGACAATAATGGCTCTATAAACCTATAAACTGCCAGCAGAGCTTTATGAGGGAAGGGCCCTGGTAAACTAATCTATTAAGCATTTCAAAATAGACATGTTGGGCATAATTCGACTTTCTTGAAGACTTAGTATGGTATTGGTATGAGAACTAAATTACAAAAGTTGAAATCAAGTTAATATCCTGGAGGCAAAGACTATATAAGAGCAGAATGCACTACATGAAGTTAGATCTTCAGTGGTGTACTTCAGGGATCTCTACTTGGGCCTTTACATTTTCAAATTTATATTAATGAAATTGAATGAGATATAAACTAAACAAACTAAACAGAACAACAAGGGGGACAAGAAATTGCCTTGAAATATTCCTCATTTGATAGCAATGTTTATTGTCTTGATGTGGCCTCTGGTGTAATAAAGACTCATTTCAATCTTCCATTCTTTCATGGATGCCTCAACAAATCAAGTAATAGTTGGACAAACTCGATAGATCTCCATGACTGCTACTATCCAGGTATACAGCAAACTGTCAAATGCCTACCTGTAGTCTATCCATGCCATAACTAGATTTTTTAGATGTTTTTTCACTATCAATACTACCGTTTTACTCACTAACAACTGATCTTTATGTCCTCTGGAAGCCGTTCTACAGCCGTTGTACATCCTTTCTGCAAAACCTGGGAGGATACCATTTTTGAATAAGTAATTATATATCCTGTTTTTCAGAGTAGCTGTCAGGATCTTGTAGGTTGTTGGTAGACAAGTAATCAGATGATAACTGTTTGGATCCTCTGAGTTCTTACCTTTTGAGAGTAGGAAGGTGGGTCCAGTTGTTAACCATACAGGAATACCTCTTGGGTCATTCATAATGTCATTAAGAGCTCTTGTCAATGCTTCATGAAGAGCTGTGAATTTTTTAGACCATAAGTTTTGAAGTTTATCTGGCCCAGGATGTTTCCAGTTGTGAGTTTGCTTGATGACTTTAGCTATCTCATCAAGAGTGAAGTTTTTCCATGCCTCTGGTCTTACATGTTCATAGTTCTTCCTCTAATGTTTGATCCAAAGCACTTTGTCATTGTGGATGATATTATCTTTAAGGATTCCACATCAGAAGATCATAACTTGTTCTTGATAGGGAGATTCAGCAATATCAGTTTTTTGGTTGTTCAACTAATGATAAAACTTTTTAGCATCTACGTTGAAGATCTTATTCTGATTACAGTGATTACTTCTCTTCATGTACCTTCTCAACCATTGAGCTTTGCCTGGAGTTTCATTTTTATGTTTTAGTGCAATGTGTCAATGATTTCTTTGTCTGCTTTGTGCCTATTCTTAATCTTGTCTATCTTCATGCAGACCTGGCATGTTGGGACTCCTTTTTTGAACTCATTTATCATATAGAAATCTTTCCTGTAGGATTTTCTTGCCTTCTGAATCCTTTCCTTCTATGCCGGTTCCTTATGAGCAGCCTTTGGCATCTATTTATCCTCACCAGCAATAACTGCAGCAGCTGCATAAATAAGCTGATTGACTTCACTGAGATTCAAGAAGTTGCCTCATGCTATTCCCCCTAAAGTGATTTGATACCTTACAGCTCTAATGGGTTTAACCTTATTCAGTTTCTTGTGAAACTCTTTATATTGAGCAGTTTTGATTGATACGCTGCTCCACCTCTAATGCTTCCTCACTGATGTTGCTAACTGATATTTTTGTGTGTTCTAGTTAGACTGTTATCAGTTGTTGTATAACAGCAGAGTAGTATTGGAGGTATCTGAGGCCTCAGTTTGGAGTGTTCGTTTGACATCAGCCTCAATTTGTTCAAGTTTGATGTCCGTGATCTTCTTTTTGTTGACTATGAACCACTGTTGAATCACTAAGGTATCAGGGTTCAAGTTTGTGAAGATGTCTTGGTTTCTATTCCTCCAAACAGTATATGTACCTTTTACAATGCCACCTTCGATCTTTGCCATATCAGCATTGTAAAAGTACCCCATTAATTCTTTATATTGCTCTATGGTCCATTGTTGTCCTGATTTCTTTTCTTTAAGTCCATACAATGACGACGTTTGATCAGATATGCCATTTTGAACCGTAGTCTGAGTTAGGGTACTATCTGATTTGTTGTGAGCAATTGATTGTTTAGCTGGTTGATGAGGATTTCTTGGGATCATGACCTGAGATACCAAACTTACTCCCATGCCAAATGCAGCATCATTCTCTCTATTTAGAACAATCTTGTTGACACTATGTATCTGATTTCTTTAACTTTGTGTATTCATGGTTTGCTAATCTAGCTCAAAAGCCAGTACCATTACTCTGTTAACCATTCTCAATTTGATAATATCTCTCCTCTGAGTATGATGGTCATCCAAGGTATTAGTGAGACATTGACAAGAACATTGCCAGGTCAACACCAAGAGTAGGCAGAGTTGGGATTTTGAAGACATTATTATTGTTATTATTATTATCATTGGTTTTATAAAGTTACATTATCAAGAATAACAATAATTAATGACGAATACAATCAATTCTATATTTCATACATTTGTACTTTATATCAGTATCAATATCCATCATATACTTGCACTGGAGAGCTGTGTGATATGAACATCTAATATGCAGAAATCCCCCAGGGGTACTAAGACATCAAAATGGTTAGCAGATGCCCAGTTTGTTTATTTTAGAATAGTGATAATAATTCTTGCCAGATTGTAACAAAAAGTTTGAATTTTTCATCAAAGAGATGAGATTTTTTAAAAATTTAATCAAAATATGATTTTATTTTCCTGTTGAGTTATGAAGATTGGATTTGTGTCTTGTCAAATATATTTTGAGTAATCTTAGTCAAAATAAGTGTGTTTTTCCTAATGTGCATCTCACTTTGCATAGATTGCTGAAAAGTGTTTTGTTAATGGTTGAGTTCCATTTATTACCTGAAATTCTAATTAAAAGATCCTATCTCAATGTTCTCTAGATCAGCTCAGGTATAGGTAATACTGTATAGTTTCAAACCTGGATGTTGAAGAATGATTAGGAAAGCTGTGTAGGTTTCTTTAAGAAAAATTTACAATTTGTAAATAGTAGAAGAACTGTGGTACTGGAAATTGTGTTTAAGAGGTAACTGTTCAAAGGATGCAAGCATATTATCAGTCAACAGATCTTTTAATGTTCATATGCCATGTGATTTCCCTTAGTTAAATATCATATAGGTCAAAGACAGAACAAGTGACAGTAACTGTAAAGTGTTCTTATTTAGTACCATATTTTAAGTTGGAGATGACCTACTAGATTACTGGTTAGGTGGCAATAATTGCTACTGGCAGGTGCACAGATCAAAATATAGAACTTGAGAAGGATTTCCTTTCCATTGCCTAATCAAGCAGGTACAGTTGCACTGCCTTATAATTCCTTCCTTAGCTTCAGAGTACATATCTTTATTTGTGTCCCATTTATAAATTTGAAAACTTGGTAGTACCATGGCTTAAGTCTTTGAAGTGAATGATGTCACAGTTGTAGAGAAGAATATGTTATAGTCATATAGCACTTCAGTTGTTCCCATATTTTAACTAATGCGAAAGATGTGTGTCAAGTGTCTCTTTCAAGCAACAACAACAACAACAACATTTATTTATATAGCACATTTTCATACAAAAAATGTAGCTCAAAGTGCTTTACATAATGAAGAATAGAAAAATAAAAGATACAGTAAGAAAAATAAGTCAACATTAATTGATATAGAATAAGAGTAAGGTCCGATTGCCAGGGAGGAAAGAAAAAAAAAAAAAAAAAAACTCCAGACGGCTGGAGAAAAAAATAAAATCTGCAGGAATTGCAGACCAAGAGACCACCCAGTCCCCTCTGGGCATTCTACCTAACATAAATGAAACAGTCCTCTTTGTATTTAGGGTTCTCACGGAAGGACTTGATGATGATGGTCATGCAGACTTCTGGCTTTTAGTCCATCAATGTTGATGCTTTGAGTAGGTGGTGGTGGCGCAGGCTGCCACCACAAAGAAACTGGAAAAAGAAACAGAAGAGACAGTAGAGGTTAGTACGGATCTTAGCTCCACCATGAATAGTTATTATAATGAATGGAACATTCAGAGTTTCAGGATTAAATTAAAGTGAAGTTATGAGAAGGCTATGTTAAAGTAATGTGTTTTCAGCAGTGTTTTAAAGTGCTCCACTGTATTAGCCTGGTGAATTCCTATTGGCAGGCTATTCCAGATTTTAGGTGTATAACAGCAGAAGGCCGCCTCACCACTTCTTTTAAGTTTTGTTTTTGGAATTGTAAGGAGACACTCATTTGAGGATGTAAGGTTACGATTTGGAATATAGGGTGTCAGACATTCCGATATATAAGATGGAGTGAGATTATTTAAGGCTTTATAAACCATAAGCAGAATTTTAAAGTCAATTCTGAAAGACACAGGTAACCAGTATAGTGACATCAAGACTGGAGAAATGTGTTCGGATTTTCTTTTTCTAGTTAGGATTCTAGCAGCTGCATTCTGCACTTGTTGCAAACGATTTATGTCTTTTTTGGGTAATCCTGAGAGGAGTGCGTTACAGTAATCTAGTCAACTGAAAACAAAAGCATGAATTAATTTCTCAGTATCTTTCAATGATATAAGAGGTCTAACTTTTGCTATGTTCCTTAAGTGAAAAAATGCTGTCCTAGTGGACTGATGAATATGCGATTTAAAATTCAGGTTACAGTCAACAGTTACCCCTAAGTTTTTTACTTCCGTCTTGACTTTTAATCCTAATGCATCAAGTTAATTTCTGATAACCTCATTGAATCCATTATTGCCAATCACTAAAATTTCAGTTTTCTCTTTATTTAGCTTGAGAAAATTACTATTCATCCATTCAGAAATACAAGTAAGACATTGTGTTAGTGAATCGAGAGAGTCGGTGCCATCGGGTGCTATTGATAAGTACAGCTGTGTGTCATCAGCATAGCTATGGTAACTCACGTTGTGCCTTGAGATAATCTGACCTAACGGAAGCATACAGTATAGATTGAGAAGAGCAGCGGACCCAGGATAGAGCCTTGTGGAACACCATATAGAATATCATGTGTCCTTGAGTTGTGATTACCACAACTAACAAAGAATTTTCTCCCTTCCAGGTAGGATTCAAACCAATTTTAGACACTGCCAGAGATACCCACCCATTGACTAAGGCGATTTCTAAGAATATTGTGATCAATGGTGTCAAATGCAGCACTCAGATCGAGGAGGATGAGAACAGATAAATGGCCTCTGTCTGCATTCACCCGTAAATCATTTACTACTTAAACGAGTGCAGTTTCTGTGCTGTGATTTGTTCTAAAACCTGACTGAAATTTATCAAGAATAGCATGTTTATTGAGGTGGTCATTTAGCTGCATAATGACTACCTTCTCTAGAATTTTACTTAAGAAGGGCAGGTTAGAGATGGGTCTAAAATTTTCAAAAGCAGAGGGGTCGAGATTATTTTTCTTGAGCAGGGGTTTAACTACAGCATTCTTAAGACAGTCTGGGAAGACCCCTGTATTTAATGACGAATTTACTATGTCAAGAATATTATCAATTAGCACGCCTGATACTTCTTTGAAAAAACTTGTTGGTATTGGGTCAAGGACGCAGGTGGAGGGTTTCAGTTGAGAGATTATACTATGTAAATCAGGTAAATCTATCCTGGTGAAAAAATTTAATTTGTTTATAACGGAGTGCTGGGGCTCAGGAGGATCCGCAGTGTTGGGGAGATGTACTATGTTATTTCTAATATCAAGCAAGGAAGTTTTAGATTATAAAGTGTTTTTCCAAAGTGAGTAAGAACTTTATAGTGACATTATTATTACTTCTGTGTTTCTCCATTTGGAGCAGTACTTGAAGTGGGACAGTACTTACTGGTATGCAGTAGTGGCACCTCTTTGAATTTCTACTTAGTGTACTGTCAACATTACTTAGTGTACCAGTGAGAATCCCCTACCCTGCTAAGCCTACATAAGCCAATACACCCCTGGCTCTTCAGTTAAATGTAAAAATATCACTACTAATTTGATTTCATTTCAAGCACTGATTTGGTGTCATAGTCATTACAGTATAGCTTGCTGTCTCATGAATCCAGTGTCGCTGTTTGACTGTGACAGTTTTTCTCCCACAACCCAAAGAAGTACAGCTGAGCCTAATTGTTAAAAGTGAATAACTACATGCAAGTTAACTGTTCTGCAACTGTCCTGGATGTAAATAATAAAGTAAATAATAAAATAAAGTGTGATGGTAAGGAGTCATTTGCTATAATATTGCTCCAGTTTTGTTCCTGTTTTTTTGGGTCTGAGATAGTTTAACCACACATCTCGGTGAGGCTTAGTGTTTAAAGTGAGATTTTACATGTGAATTCACCAAATCTGATAATGTGTGGTCTACTTAGGAGGGAGTCCAAGGTACATGAGGCTCACTGATAGCTTCAGGGGATGATGGTTTCAAATTCCAAATTAATGTTAAGCAGTATTCTCCAATGAGTATTGTTTTGCTTGAGGTATGTGTCTGCTATGCTTATCTTGATATGTGCTATGAGCAAATGGTTAAAAAAGCATTTTGTAATGTTAGGGGTGAGTACTAAAGTTTTTTAGCTTGCGTGGTTCTTTTCTAGACAGAAATGCAGTATGATGTATAAAGATGCTGCTTTATTGCTTCAGAAACCTGTATTTGAAGCCTGGCCTAATAGCTGTCTGTGTGAGTACTGTAAGGTTTCCATGTGCCCATCTGTGTTTTTTTGTGTCATATGCTTTCCTTCGAAATCCAAATCTAAATAATGTTTATTTGAGGTAGTTGGTGTCTTTAAACTCAATTGTTGCAATGGATGTATGACTGACTTTGCCTTATAGTGCACCAGAGTTGGCAGTGCCAGCTCTTAGTGACACTTGCAAGGCAAATGTATTTAGAAAAATAATGTGTCAGGAATACAAATAGTAAAAAAATGAGAAGGAATATTTAACATCTCTGGATTTACCTAAGATTGATAAAGCCCAAAATCTGTCTTTGTATTTTAGCTAAGGGCTAACATTTGCACTTGTAATATGTTTCTATCATCCGTCCATCCTTCCATCAACTATTGTATTCATTTATCCCCAGTTCATTGATGCATTTGCTGGAGCACCTTTCTGTAATATTTGGCTAGGAACAAGTCCATTGCAGATGATCATAAAGAATGTAAAAAAGGCATTCAGTACTGTATATGTTTCCTTGCAATTAACAAAAAAATACAAACTTTCTCACTTATGTTGATATTAACAATAAGCCATCTGTATTTTTATTTACTTTAGTTTTCTTCTTCTCATCTTTTTTGCATTGCAGCATACATATTTTCCCTTTTTCTTAAGGTTTTTCTAAGGCTTGGCACATTCTAAACTAACTTAACCTGACCAGAATATATTAATATTAAACAGTTGCATAGTTAATCTGAACCCAACACTATGAAAATAACTGATTTCTAACAAAACCGAACCTTAGCCAACAAGTCATCAGAGAGCTTTTTTTTAAAACCTCATATTATAAGTGAACCCAGTTGTGTTATTCTCAAATTACAAATGTATCTGCCTTATTGTTGTAGAATTTTTTAATTTTTTGCTTCCTTCAGAATGGAATCTGCTTCTTTTCCTTTGCATTAGAATTTCTGGTCACTTTGTGATTTCTATTGACCTTCCATATTCTGCAATATTCTGCTGTTTTGTTGCTCGCTTTCCTTGTTCTACAACCCACAAATAATACAGCAGATAACAGTTGTCATTGAGGGTAGAAGGATGTTATATTTCACAAATGTGATTCTATAAATAACTTCTCTATTGGAATTGCTTTTAGCAGAATTTCAGGCACAGCTCAAGAACTTTCACACTTTTCCTTTTGATACGCAAATCCTGACATCTAATTCCATCATCCTCTGTAAGTAACACTGAAGTCACCCATGGCAGCAGCCTGAGCTATAAATCTTGCAACACTTCCTTAGTCAATCATTTCTGTCATTCATAAAACATCATCATTGCTGCAGTGCTGCTCCATTATATGAAACGTAGATTTTTATGCTTTTATCAAATTCTACCTCCTAGGATTATCTGTATGATTTGGTTGCTCAGATGCCTGCACTAATCTCAATTCCTCTGGTTTTTGAACTCTCAGACTTATTAATAAAGTATTTAGATTTAGGCAGACCTGAATCCCAGTCTTTAGTGTTTAACTTGTTTAAGTCCATGAGACATCCAAGGACTTCTGATGCTGACAGTCTTGCCTTAATAAAATTGTACTTCCATACTCTTGGTAAAAGGTCACTCATCTATGTGGAACTTACTTTTTGATAAGTGATGAATGAAAGAGATATGTTTCTGCTCCCTGAAACCTCGCTCACACTTTTGTGTTTATCTATGCTTTTCTGCATCTGCATAATGCATGCAATCTGTCTCACACCAGTAAATTCAGTTCCGTTTATATCACTTAATAATCATCAAGTAGTGCAGTACCATTTTAAATGTGACATGCTGCATATTTTTCATATGAAGATGACACCTGAAATCTACCATTGTGAGCAGTAATGTGTTTTCTCCACTGGCAAATCTCATTACGTGATAATGAGGTTTGCTGAGATGAAATGACCACTTCTCCCACTCTTCCACATAAACTCTGCCATTACCTAGCAATTGCCCTTTCCTCTATCTTTATACCTGAAGAGGAGGTTAAGGATATCCACTCTCTAAGCCCTGTGAAGCTTTAAGGTACTTTTCTGTCTCCAGTGCATCTTTAGGACTGTGATTGCCAAGAATGGCATCATAATTGGAAAATAGGAGATTTTACTACTGAAACATGTCTGATAGCTCATTAAATGAGTAAACGACAGGCAGACATATGTGGAATAAATGTAAGTAAATGGTTCCAGACAGGACTAAACACTTTTCTTATGTAAATGGCATGAATTTTGCTAGAAGCATAAAAATTTGTTTCATGAATTTTGCTGTGAATTCTGTTCCACCTGAATCATTTCATTCATTAGTATTTCTGATATTTTCGATCTAAGTCCGTCCATGTTGTCTCAACAGATTCTGAAGAGTCATGTCCCCTTTTGTATCACTTTTTTTAACATGTGATATTTCATTCTTGCTTTTCTGTCATTTAAAAGCTATCTTCATGTTATGCATTGTTTTATTAATTTCTGATTGTTATGCAATACATTTTTATTTGAATTTTCAACCTGACTGTTTTTTCCTTATTTTTTATGCAAACCAACTCAGTATACTATTCGATGTTTAAAGTTCTCTGGAAAATAAATACAGATGTATTATCTTTGTTTAAATCATCTATTGTAGAAGTTTTTTAAAAGACTGGGTATAGTTACAAAGTAAACAGCATAATCACTGTACCTGGTATCTATCAAAAAACAACAAATGAATGGCAATATGGATCTTTATCGCTCTATGGAGTTTAGGTTAGAGTCTAAAAACTGACAGGGGCAAAGGTAAAATAATATTAGAAGGTAGGCTTAACTTCCTCAGGAAACCTCCCAACAAGACATACAGCAGAGCCACACAGGCAGTAAGGGAGGTGCTACATATGTGAGAATGGAAGTTCAGGAGCACCAGGATACATATGACAAGGATGCATGTAATTATTCCCACAGAATACTAGGTCTGACCACTTGCAAAACAAGAGAAGAAGAGAGAGAGAGAGAGGGAGACCAGTGTCAGAGCACCTGACATGGATACACTTCTTGGCACTAGAGGACACATAGTATCAAAATTAAAGGTATGAGACAGTGCTGTCCATCTGATAATTCATTCAACTTGAAGCTACTTTTGCAAAAGTAGTCCTTTAAGAACAAATGGGATTGCTTATATTGAGAAGCTGATTTATATTCTTTTCAAGGACAATATTCTTTCCTTCAGCAATCTCCAATAGCTTCCTAGGATGTAAACCCCAGTCAGTAAGGAACCAAAACAGAACTGTCTCAGATAAAATCAGTTACCAGACTTTGTATAAATGGACAAAAGAATGACAACTTCCAACTCCAGAAGTGGCTTTGTTGGAATTACTTGGATCATTCATTACAGAGATCATGACAGTATCATCCATGACAGAGATTTATTGAGTGCAGATTCAGGAGTAAAGCAGGGCAAGTACGCATCTGGCAGGAGAAAGAGAAGTAAGGGGACTGGAGAGAGAGGGAAAAGGTCCAAAGAAAGATGGGAATTGAGAAGGGGAGTGAAGGTTAGACAGGGATTTAAGATACCTTTAGGCAAGCTTATAGAGGAAGCAGGTTTTTTTAAAACATTTATTGTGTTTCGTTTAGAATATCCATCCATTGAGTCTTTCTGTTTAATAAAGATGCCATTCTTATTTAACATTTACCTCCTATTTTACTCAGTAGGGAGTGGTGCCATGTTCTCTCCCTAATATCACAAGACTTAAAAGGTTGTAGTGCCTCCTGTGTAGATATACGATTCTGGAATCTATCTATCTATCTATCTATCTATCTATCTATCTATCTATCTATCTATCTATCTATCTATCTATCTATCTAT
>JANRMT010062831.1:26641383-26665351 GCA_026402145.1 Polypterus bichir lapradei
TATCTATCTATCTATCTATCTATCTATCTATCTATCTATCTATCTATGTGACTACACAATTCATCTATGCCAAAAAGGGTGAACAATAAGAATGACTCTGTACACTGATGTTTTCTTCCCCCATCCCAAAGATATGAAGAATGGGTTTCTAGTTGTCTCTACATTTACTCTTTGTCATGGAGTGAGTGATGGTGTATGCATTAGTGTATTCTACAGTGGACTTGCATCTCATTTGGGATTGGGTCCCATTTTGCACCCAACATAATTGTAACCATTTGTGACTGATAAATGATTAGAAATTTTCTTGATGGTGTGGCATTTGTAGCAGAATAAATTAGGGCAGCGTGTAATATATTGTTATCACTATTATAATTACAGTATGTTTTGTCATTACTTCGACAACTGTTATTTTATCACTAATATCAACATACCAATATCAACATTTTATATTTCCTCTCTCTGTATTAATATTACACATAGTAAAACAAGTGGTATGAAAACAATAGTAAGAAATATGAAGTAATATGAAGTTGCTATATGTGTTTTTATCACATTCTTGTTTAACATGGCGCTACAAATGTGTTTTATTACATTATTCTTTTTTTGGTGCTACAGAGTGACAAGATGTTTTATGCTGGTCAGACATGAAAGTGATCATTCAATTGTGCTCATGACAATACTACTACTGCCACTACAGCAAACTGCTTTGATGTTTATTCCCACTGAATTACAGTATGTAAGAAATTAACTCAAAGTATTTACTATTAAGTGAATACTGTGCCAAATTTCTCCTTGTTTATTTTCACAGGAGCAAATGTTGAACGAGGAAGATTACAAGATACTCCTTTACATGCTGCTGCACGAAAATCCAGCGTAAAAGTTGTGGATTTGCTAATTGACTATGGGGCGGATGTCAAATGGAGAAATACTGAAGGAAAAAGGCCAATAGACCTAGCAGCTCCAAACAGTTCAGTGGAAAAGGCACTGCTATTAAGAGAAGGTACAGTATCTACTTACAGACAATGTACTTTTTATTTTAAAAAATCCAAGTTGATTTCAATAAAATTGATATAATTTAAAAATGAGAAATGAGTGCTACTCAGTGCTTGTTTTTAGGGAAAGTAATAATTGCAGGTTGACCCCTACCAAGCTGTAAGTATGAAACAAATTCCTGAATGGGTATCAGACACGAGAAGAGTTCATTCTCTTCTCCCATCTTTTTGTCCTTTCTTATTTTTAATATACTGCAATCTTTAAACCATAGCCCCATCAAAATAGAGTAACATAATCCCATTTGCATGTGTTAACTTGTGAGGCTAACTTGTGACAAGATGAAAGACCTGTATGAATGAGAGAGAGAATGTGTGTGTGTGTGAATATACCCTGCAATGGATTTGTGCCAGAGAGTAGGTTACCTTTTCTCTTGCAGCTGTTGTTGCTGGCCTAAGTTTCACTCACCTACAACAATGGGCAGAAACTTTTGCAAGAAGACAGAAGGCTCACACATCACAATCGAGGTTAAGAGATCAGAAATCCTCTCCGACATTTGAACAGTGTTCTTGCAACAGTCTGTTAGCCTTGGAAGTGTTGACATCCGTAACTGTGGTGGGCGGCCTCCCCGAACATCATTCACTCACGTGTTGCCGACCTTAAACTGCTGAAATACAGTAGCACAGCTAATCATTTCATAACCATATGCTTGCTGTAACATTTCGAGTGTTTCATTACTGCTCTTCAAAAGCTTAATGCTAAATTCAATCACCCACCATGGGTGTATTCTCACTGGAGCATCTTTTTCATCCGCCATGATGACACGTACAAAGTGCTTCCACTGGCTGTGACAGAATGCTGAAGAATATGTTGGTCCAACTGCAGTTTCACACACATCGATATATGCCGTTCACAAACACCTGCACAGTATTCCCATGTCTACCATCATGAAAGAGAAACAGAGACAATCTCATTACTTTGCCATCAGCCCTCATACCTTAAATTTATAAATAATTATAATATATTAGACGTCAAAACAACTTGTGATTTAAAACTTTATGGACCGTTTTCAGATTCAATATAAATTCTTTGTTTTATTTCAATTCCTTCCCTGCTGACCTACCATGGTGTAATTTGCTTCATGGGTAATCTTATTTACAGGTTATAAATTAGAATATATTTAATTACAAATTGGTGGTGTATGTGTGTGAGAGTTCCCTGTGATAGACTGTTGCTCTCTCCAAGACTTGTTTCCTCGTTGCACAGAGTGCTAGGATAGTTGCTGGCTTCTCATAACTATGAACTGAATAAGTGGGTTAGAAAACAAATGGATGGATAGAGATTTTCAGTTTTGCTGTCTACTCAGTGACACTGGGGTTAAATTCCAGCTCAGTCAGTCTGTATCAAGCTTATATGTTCTCCCATTATCTGTGCCAGTGTTTCTCTATGCACTCTGTTTTTTCTCCCCTGGAGATTAAGGGTGGTTTAATTGGTGGCATGCTACTTTGGGCTGGTATGAGCGGCTGTGGATTATTATGAACTGGCACTCCTTCCATAGTTGATTCTTAGTTTTTGCTTTGCATTGTCAGGATAGGCAGTTACCTTGAATTTGTAAATCGATGGATGGCTGGCTAAGTGAAACCTTTGATAGAGCTCCTCTGCTGTAACAACACAAAGGCTCATAGTTTTGACTAGCTTGTTTACGATGAAAAAAAATTGTTTATATGCATGAGATCAATGACCTGAAGGCTAGACACCTGTGGGACTGCAACTTCTGGGCCTTTCACTATGTAATAATTCACTTTATGACTTTATGATTGAACAGCTGTATACTTAAAATGTTCTTTGCTTTAATAAACATTATGGACTATCTAATTTTCATATCACAATTAAACAGTTACACATTTCTTTTAATATACCTTTGACACGATTAAATATAGAGAAAAAAAAGCAACATTTATGGCTAATTTTTGTGAATACCAGTATCAAGACCTGTATTACAATATTGAGATGGAGTGGTATAATTTGATGCCTTAAATATAAAATCATTAAACATCATTATTGGAGAAATTGTAATTTATGAATAGACAAAAGGCAAACATCATAGTAAAGAAGTTAATATACTATTAATGCAAATATAAAGGATAAAACAGAAGAATATTGGTATTAATTAAACATAAGTGTCTAGTATATTAATGAATGAATTTAAGAAAACTATTTGCACTGTAGAATATTTGCAGTGAAAATGGCTGTTGCTATTCTGAATATAACCTCCAGATGGCAGTAAAACCCAAAGTATTAAATCATTTTTATTGGGTGGTCTTCATGAATAAACTGTAATTTTATTTTCATTTCCTCTTGAAATAGTTTGAAATTTTAACAAAAATCACAGGTAGATATAATATTTATTTTAAAATTATGTATTATATTTTGTCTTTTGGGCTTTAATAGCATTACAATTTTGCTATGTTAACATATTTCCAATGTTAGGAAGAGTGGCACAGTCTATTATATATACAAGCATAGCAAGAACATTACTTTTATTAAGCAATGATGTCTTTTTTTTTCCACATTTTAAAGCTTGAATTTATGCTTTGATTTCTGCAGAGGTTTCATCCACTCTGACACCTTACTTTTAAGCTTATTTACCTCTTATGTCTTATTTTGGTGTATTGTTCTTTTAGAGGGTAATTATTATTATAATAAGTAATATCAATGTTTCTAATTAGGTTATTTTTATTCCTTATTAACTAATACATTTAGCCATGGCATCTTACAAATATTACCATAACTATGATGCATTTGTGTGGTATACTATAACAAATTGGACATTGGCTTTAAATACAAATTATATTAAATAATAGTTACACTACCTGTCAAAGACAGGTAATAGAATATTTAAAAAATACTGTAGATGTACTTTCTGTGTCTTTTCTCAGTATCCTCATGTGCCTGAATCATTATTGCCCAGTGCTTCTCCTCTCAAGCTTGTTCCTGTAAAGCCTGCTTCTCTGACTGTATCATTATTTTTGAGGTGTCTTTTGCCCCTCCTGTCAACTTTTATACTTCCTGTCTTTGCAGGCTACTCTCTTGGCATGGCTTCTGTGTCTTTTCTCCTCCTCATTTGTCTAACACTGGCACTTCATCTTTTGATCATGTCACCAAAGCCAAACTGACCAATCACACCAAAGCCAAACTGACCAGTCAGATTGCTCTGAGGCAACAGACACACAAACAGACCTTAATGTTTTTTTTTTTATATAGTAGAAGATAATTACATCTGTCTTCTTTCAAATGTCAAAAAAGTAAGAAATAGCCCTGGTATAAACGTTCTTCCTTCACCTGAAATTGTGGTCTTTTCTCTTTCAATTAGCAAGCTACGTTGTGGGTGAGTGCATTGGCAGTTCCATTTATTTAGTTTTGAATATAACATGTTTGGCAATGGCATCCCATCAAGGGATGGTTCCTGGATTAGGTCTTCTAAACATTGCATGCTCAAACTCATTTATTCCAATTCAGACTCAAACTAGCATATTGCACAAAATGAGACCCAGGCCCGGACTCATCCCCAGTTCATTCCAGGGCATAATTGCCTACATGCCTATACTCGCAAAGGCCCAGTTTTGTGAGCCAGTAACCTTTATCTAACATGTCTTTGAGGATATAGAGGGGCACAGTGGTAGAGCTGCTGCCACACAGTAGGTAGATCATGGGTTCATGGCCCAGTGCCTCCCTGTGTGGAGAGCACTTAAAGTAGTGAGAAAAGCACTGTATAAATATAAAGAATTATTATTATTATTATTATTATTATTATTATTATTATTATTATTATCAGAGTAATAAGAGGAAAACCCATGCAAAGACAGGGTGATGGTGTAGACTTAACAAGGGTGAGCTTCCACAGCAAGTTGATATTGTTTTCCATAATACATGGTTACAAGATCACAAACCGTGAAACCGGGTGGGCCAGCCTAGCCCAGGCTAATCTTAGCCTACCTAATATTAGTGATAAGTCAGCAATTCAAGAGCAAATTAATTGGTTTTGCTTCATAAAAAGAACTGCGAAAATATGCCATTGGGAAAACAATTAAATTTGTGTCTTTAAGTCGGGAAGAATAGTCTTTAGTATATAAAACATTTTTTCACCTCGATATATAGTTGTCTTATCTAAAGTCTTGTCGCAGTGCCAGTAAGAGGACGAGACTTCCCATCAGGCAGCAGGAATGCACTGTGGCTGAATGGAAAGGCCATGGGTATTTTTTTTTCTTCCCTCAACTACATTGCACAACAATTTTATTGTGTCACTGGATTAGGGCTTTTTTTAATAGTACACCTTTTGTCTCATGCTAGCTGGGGTTGGCTCCAGCAGACCTCTGTGACACTATTCAGGACTAAGCAGGTTAGAAAATGACTGACTGACTGACCTTTTGTCTCATTGCGTGTTGTCTTTAGCCATATTACATTTTCAAAAAAACACTGTTCCCCCACTGATTATTCATTTGGAACCTTTTCTAATAATAACTAAAGGGTCTGAAAAGGGTGTACAGCATTGCTCAACCCTTAAGGAGCAAAGTCACATGTAACATGAATCTTGGTGTCAGTTTCACAAACTTGTACTGTATGTGAAGCAAAACTCCGGTTTTTGGCTCATTACTCCCTACTATGTTGTAGCAACACAGCAGACTGTGTCACTGCCCACCTTGCCGGCACCAACAGCCCATATATTCTCACTCTTTACAGTACTCTTTTAGGTAGCTTGCTGTTCTTAAAAGGACTGCTTGCTTTTCCCGCACAAGTTTACATTTTTAAGTGACTCTGGCAGGTTTGCTGTTTTTCTAGGCTTCCCTGCAGCTGGCTCTGTAGCTGATGATTTACATGATGGAATGCCGGCTCATTTTGTTGGCGACTCATCCACAGACTAATGCAGCTTGTCAGCCTTTTACAATATTTGGACCATCTATCCATATTTCAAATCCACTTATCCATAGCAGGGAAGCTACAGCCTATCCCAAGAAACATAGGGCAGAAACAATCCCCAGACAGGGCGCCAGTCCATCTCAGTAATGTTGTTATATTTTACATAACTTATGGAGCAAGATTTTGAGTGCTAGACAAGGAAAGTGGCAGCATGGTGGAGCTTGTTGGTCTTCTGGGCAAATAGGAATGTCATTGTACTGTGTACACAAGACAATAAATCTGAAATGAACTGATAACTTTATATTATTTATCAAAACAATGCTTTACATGACAAAAACAAATTGCCATTTTTATTTGTACATTGAACATTGCAAGAGTGCAATGTCAATCAACGCTCAGCATTATGTACCTTTTGTGCATGTTGTGTGCATGCATGATAAGCAAATTAGAAATAAAGAAATGGGAAAAAGGGGCAAAATATCTGCTATAGCTAATCCACAGTGGAACAGAATGAAGCACAATTTTTTTTTTATTAACACACGCCAACTCAGTTTTCTTCAGAAGATGGTACAAAAAGAATAACTGTAGATGCCAAATTTGAGTGAGTAAAAGTAATTTATAACTTTTACTGGTTCTTGTTTGTAGACATTCAAATCCATTTTATAACAAGACGGATCATATTTTGTAGTTTGATGCCAATATGCCATCGTTATTTGTAGCAATATGCAAATTAACTTGGAATGAAGCACCTTTGAATCATCTTAATAACATTACCAAACACCACGTGTTACTGACCTGCAGCAATCTCTGTGAAACACAAAGCCCTCAACACCTTTTCTGTCAAGTTTACCCCTCAATACACTGTGAATGCTTTGCATGTGCAGGACTATGTTAGTTTTCTTCATTTTTAGGGTGATTGCTTGAGAATTTTAGGGAATGTTATAAAGTGGTGTCCAGGATAAGCCACAGTGACAATCTACTGTAAATGCTGCCAAAAGGATAACAGCATTAGCATTAATTCTTCCATCATTTCAACATTAGCAATCATTTAATTTTTGAACAGGGAGTACCAACGAACATCAGGTGACTGAAAAAAAACTATTGTTCAGAATTCCAATAATTCATTTTAGAAAATAAAACCTAATAAAAAGTGCTTTATCCGAGCTTACTTTACTCTACTCTTGCCTAAAAAGAAGCTGGCAGAAAAGTAAGTGTTTACATAGACAGGTGAATTTCAAGCTTTAGCATGTGGTGTTAATACTCAACTTTAAATTGGTCTGGCATTTTCAGTCAGACTGGCACAATTTAAGTGTGCACTGTGATGGACTAGACTGCCAGTTGAAGTTGATCCACTGAGCTCCTACAACTCAGTCATGTATTAAGCAGTCTCAGGAAACAATCACTGAATGAATACATTTTTCCAGTATAAGTAGCTTTGGGCTTGTGCCTGAGTGTGCCCAGTGATGGACTGGCATGCCATCCACAGTTGGTTTTTGCCATGTGTTCGCTGCTGTTATAATAAACTTGATTGCCCTATGACCCTGTAATGGAAAATGTTTGTTTAGAAAATTGATTGATGCCTTGATCTATAAGGTGGAAAGGTTGAGACTTTAACTCTGATGTCTTCAACATTATTTTTCCGGAAGCAATTTTGAAACTTATTTTACTCCAAAAATCATTATTTACAATTGTATTTACATTTATGAAATAAATAACATCATATATTGTATGACAGGCTACGATGGTGCATGAGTCTAAAACAGCAAATGTTAGAGGAACTAACCTTAGAGGCTGGACAGGCTAAAGCTCTGCTGTGACTTACTATACATCATGGCTTAGCCACATATCACAATTAACAAGGATTTTGAAATTAGATAAAAAAGTACATCACATCAGCCTTTAATTTTCACCATACTCTGCTCTACACTCTTAACATTCACATGCTGCAAAAAATTATATTTTGTTTGTGTATAACATATGACATTTATATGCATGTGAATCACAACTAACATATTCAGTGACTATATGAATACTGTAGTGTAGTCCTGAGTGTGACATACCATGACATTATTTCAGATAAAGCACTGCATCAAAGGAATGTATTTGTTTTAAATCACTTTAAATTAGTTATAAATAGCTATAGCCGATACATTTCTAATACATATTCAAGTCCATTTAACAATGTTAAAGAAGTGATCACAATAGAAACAAGAAAAGCTCATTCTGGTTTAAAATTCTCTGTGCATGTCTTCTCATTCCATTGATCTTTGTAATTAAGTGATTGACTTTTCTTTAAATTTCTTTGTAATTAAGTGATTGACTTTTGTTTTAATCTATTCTTGTCACTTCTCAGGTCCTGCGGCTCTCACACAGCTTTGTCGCCTCTGCATCCGGAAATGTTTGGGTCGATTAAGACTTCACAAAGTGACCAGCTTAGAGCTACCCGAACGATTAAAGGAATTTCTTCTCTATAGGTAACTACTTGTGGGTGCTACAATATAATAATTAAAAATAAAATCATGTGCTTCAATAATTATTATTTTTTTTTTAATCTTTGCTCCTTTATAAAGATTACTGATGATATATATGACTTATTTGTTTTTGTCATGTAGCTCAAAGATTTCCCATTAGGTTTGACACTTGCATCAGATTAAATTAATTAGCCTTTTCTTTAAACATCCACTGAAATAGCCTTCATTAAAAGAGCTGTATGTTTAGATTAAACAAGTCTGACTTTAATAATTAAATATTTTACTTTCTTGCCAGCCATCTGATTGACTCTAGACAAATCTGTGACTGTGAGGGATTTGTACCAGTGAAAATCATGAGGTCGGGAGAGGTCCTTATGGGATGCTCAGATAGTTTATATCAGTGTTTAAATTATGTATGCTGAACATCATTTCATCCGTTCCTAAAATGAAAAGGCATATTCTGAATAACACAAGTCACAAAGTGACACAGTGGCACTTTTACTTTGACTTGATGTGTTTTGTTTACATGTTCTGCTGTGTTCGTATAAGTCTCCACTGAGGAGTTTCACTTTCGTTTAAGATATGCTTAGAGGCTGTTGGCAGCTCTTAATGTCTAACAACAAAAGTGTGCCATTAAACAAGATATGCTTCCACTCTGCTATGCACAGACGTGGACAAATTTGTTGGTACCTCGCTCCACGATAAAAGAAGAATCCACAATTGTCTCTGAAATAACCTGAAACTGACAAAAGTAATTGACACCCATCTTTGTTTATCCCACATTTAACAAAATTCAGACATTGTTGTAGAATTTTGATTCAACAGAATATTTCAAATAATAACTCAAATGAGAATGGTATGGACATAAATAATGGGACCCTTAACCTAATATTTTGTTGCACAGCCTTTAGAGGCAATCGCTGCAAACAAGTGACTCCTGTAGCTCTCAAAGAAACTTCTGAACCCGTTAACAGGTAGATTGGCCACTCTTCATATTTCAGTTTTTTCCAATGATATTTGATAGGAGTGAAATCAGGGCCCATAGAAGGCCACTTCAGAATAACCGATGTTTTGTTCTTTGTCATTATTGGGTGCTTTTATCTGTGTATTTTTGGTCATCATCCTATTGGAGGATCCATGACCTGCGACTGAATACATTGTCACCTTCATGAAAGCAGTTAGGGACAACTAGCTCTGTGACATGGTGCATCATCATGTTGGAGTTAGCCATTAGAAGATGGGTAAATTGAGGTCATAAACGGATGCACATAGTCAGCAACAATACTCAAATAGGGTATGGCATTCAAGTGATGATTGATTGGTATTAATGGACCAAGCGTGTGCCAAGAAAACATTCCCTACACCATTACACCACCAGCCTGGACTATTGACACAGGACAGGATGGGTACATAAATTACTACAGCTGGCATTAGATTCTGACCCTACCATCGGTGTGCTTCAGCAGAAATTGGGATGCAAGTGGCCAGTTCTTCAACTGTCCAGTTTTAATGAACCTATGCCCACTGCAGACTCAGCTTTCTGTTTGTGGCTGACAGGATTGGAACCTGACATAGCCTTCTGCTGTTGTAGCCCATCTGCCTCATAATTCGACATGTTGTGCACTCTAAGATGCTTTTCTGCTCAACACAGTTGTACAAAAGGTTATCTGAGTCACCATAGCCTTTCTGTTAGCCTCAACCAGTCTGGCATTTTCTTCTGACCTCTCTGATCAACAAAACATTTCTGTTCACAGAACTGCTGCTCACTGGATGTTTTTTGTTTCTCACACTAATTCTAACAAACTCCAGGAGATCATCAATAACAAATACTCAGACAAGCCTCTCTGGCACCAACAATCATGCTACAGTCATGACATTCTGGAAGTTTGATTTGAACATTTACTGTAGCTCCTGACCTGTGCTTGGATGATTATATGCATTGCACTGCTGCCACATGATTGGCAGATTAGCTAACTGCATGCATAAGGAGATGCACAGGAGTTCCTAACAGTTTGCTCAGTGGGTTTATATGGATCATGATACTGGAGCACAGAAACAAAAACTACATACCTACAGAAACATGTCTCTGCATTTCAGAACGGGTCACATTCTTAATAACAGTTTTACAAAGCACTGAATAAGATGGTGAAAGCGAAATGATGATGAGTTCTGTTAACAAATATTCTTCCAGCCATTTGTTCTTTTTACTATTGCATTTAGTCGCACTTTGGAGGAAGTTGTGTCACAGTCTATAATCTAATGCCTTAGTTCACAAAAGAAGGATAAAGGTGCTTACAATGAAGCCAACTAACACAAGAACAGTGCTATCATTTATCAAACATGCATGCATATACTGTAAATTCTTGTGTATGTTTTGTATATAATTATTTTTTAATTCATGTGTGATATGTACAGTTTTAATATTAGAAAATACACACACCAATGGCCACAAAAATGATAATTTGTCATCATTATGTATGTCTTGTCAAGCAAGTTGAATATTGTACTTTTAAAAGTCAAAGAGCAAGCCCAGGAACTGTAGCTGGACTGCTCATATTAAACACCATTTGACTGGCACAAGATGGCAGTGTGACCTCCTCTTGTTTAAAATACTTGTAAAGACATAAAACAATATATACTTTTTTCTTTGGTATCATGTTATTAAACATAATATTCCAACTTCAACTCTCTGGTTGTATAAACAGTTTGCATTGTCTCCACACCTTACCCTCATAAAATTAAATCCATTAACATAATTTTAGTAGTGATGAAAAATAAGTATTGTGATGGTGCCCCAAAACACTCACATTATAGTCTACTGGCAGAAAGTCAGGTTGATTGGCAATTCCAGACTGCTGCTATGAGCAAGTGTGGATGTGTGCATAACTTTGCCCTGGTATAGATGGTGTCCAATCTTGATCCTGTTTTGTGGTCAGTGCCACCAGAATAGTCTCCAGCTGTCTGTATTCTCTGTTAAACCTTCTTCTTCTTCTTTCGGCTGCTTCTGTTAGGGGTTGCCACAGCGGATCATATTCCTTCATATCTTTCTGTCCTCTGTATTTTGTTCCTTAACACCCATCACCCACATGTCCTCTCTCACCACATCCATAAACCTTCTCTTAGACCTTCCTCTTTTTCTCTTAGCCTGGCATCTCTATCCTTAGCATCCTTTTCCCAATATACTCATCATCTCTCCTCTGCACATGTCCAAACCAACACAATCTCACCTCTTTGACTTTGTCTCCCAACTGTCCAACCTGAACCGACCCTCCAATGTACTCATTTCTAATCCTGTCCATCCTCGTTACACCCAATGCAAATCTTAGCATCTTTAACTTTAATTCTACCACCTCCTGTTAAATAAAGCAAATTAATAAAATATATATATTGAAGGCTGTTAGGGAAACACCATGAAAGAGTGACTAGCAAGATATTCTATAACTGAAACCACCATGTTTGCAAGGCGGTACAGTACAGTAGTCACAATGCAAACTCATATTCACTGAAGTCCTTTAAAATTGATCTCTTTAGAATATCTTCATCATCACCATCATTTTTATTGCTCTTTTCCTGCTGACAGTTGTAGTAGCAATATGCTGAGCTGGGCTGACCAGACCTCCCTATACCCAGCAGATTCCTCCAGATTCCCAGATGGTCCCAGGAAGAGGAAAGAGAGATAACACCCATAGTATGTCCTCTAATATTCTATTTCAGCTTGTCTTGTACACCTTCCACAGGAGGCACCCCATGTCCATCCTAACTACATGCCAAAAACACCTCAACTGGCTTATTTCTGCAACTGGGTCGAAACGATTCTATGCCAATATTCTCCCATATTGTACAGTTCTTTACCTTATTATGGAAAGTGAGCCTAGCAATCCTGTGCAGGAACATCACTTTAGCAAATTGTACTCACAGTCTGATTTTTTCAGTCACTAAAGGAACTTATGAACATAGATCAGGGGTGTTGAGCACCGGGCCTGGTGGGCCGCAGTGGCTACAGGTTTTCATCCTAACCCTTTTCCTAATCAGTGAGTAGTTTTCACTGCTAATTAACTCCCCTTGCCTTCGTTTTCATAGCCCTGTTTTTGAGAATTCAGTCCTCTGAGTTGATTTATTTCTTCATTTCACAGCTAAATAGAAATGAGACGTGAAACAAGCCAACAGATGACCAGCTAAACTGGGATTTCAAACTCCAACCATTTTCACTCCAACCAGTCTCTTAATGAGAAGCTGATTATTGCTGTTAATTAAGCCTGTTATTTAATTCAATGGCTTGTTGCTGCTCTCATTCTGCCACAGCAGTGGCTAAAGGTTTTCACTCTAACCATTTTCCTAATCAGTGCTAATTAACTCCTTTTCCCTTCATTTCAATAGCCCTGTTTTTAAGGATTTGGTGCTCTGAATTTATTCCTTTCTTTATTAAATGACAGCCAAACAGAAATAAGATGTGAAACGAGCCAACAGGTGACCAGCTAAACTGGGATTTCACTCCAACCAGTCTCTTAATGAGAAGTTGATTTTTGCTGTTAATTAAACTCATTATTTAATTCCACGGCTTGTTGCTGCTCTCATTCTGCCACAGGAGACCTTTCCAAATCTGTTGATTTTTCTGTTTTTTCTAAGAACACCATCAAAATGTTTTGGTGACCTGAGAGATCAACCTTACTGAAACCTTCACCTTTCTTTATTTTCAGATATTGTGTGATGGGCACAGGTGAGCTGGTCATATGGTGGCTTGTTTGATGTTTCATTATTGTTTGGCTACTACTTAAGGAAAAAGAGACAACTAAGGGGACTGAGTGAAATTAGTTAAAATGAAGGCAAAAGAAGTTAATTAGCAGTAAAAATGGCTCACTAATGAAGAAGAGGGTTAGAATGAAAACATGCAGCCACTGCGGCCCTCAAGGACTGGAGTTCGACACCCGTGAAATAGATGAACATGAGGATGTAGACCAACCAATGAATCAGCAGCTGCATCACATTTCATTACGAAGGTCTGGTACGAAGTTCATAAAACTGATGCTACTGTATCCATTTGTTGGTCAGTTTCATGATCACCTCTAACCTCACTTGTGAACAAGACACAGATAAATTAGGAGCTCCCTAATGGGGCAGCTGTTCTCCTCTTACCTGCATGAAACAAGCCACTCTTTTTCAATTGAAGATCATTACTTAAGATTTGAAGTTGCAAATATGCATGATTTCCACATACAATTTAGCAGGGTGGCATTCCACTGCACCAGAGATCACAGTTTGATGAGTCTAAGAGCACAATATCATCCAAAACTCAATAACCTCCAAACCTTGGCTGCACTCTAACATCTAAAAATCCTGAATAGGAGACAAAATAACACACATTTCTTGGAAGAGTCTAGCACCCAAATTAAGCAATTTCAGCTTAATGCCAAGTATGACTATGTAATTCACTTGGCACAAATACAGGGAAAATATGGCACGAAGAAGCAGCTGCTGAACCCAAGAATCTTTTAGCTCTTTCCACAAGGTACTGTGAGGTACAAGGTAATAAGTATTTTTCAAGTGCACAAAGAACATTTAGACAGAACTGTCAAACACCATGATCCCTTGTGTTTCTTTTCAAAGACAAAGTGTTGCTCTAGTGCCACACAGCCAGGATGGTGCTTCTCTTAAGTCTGAGTTTCACCTCTCAGATAGGACCTCAATTACATTATCCCAGGGAGGCCAAGAAGTGCAATCCCTCGGTAAACAGAACACACCATGGACACTAAAGAATTACAAAAGTCATAGGTAAAGGGTGAAATCCAGGAAGTTATCCCCCAGACCATGAAGAAGGTTCCAGGATGGAGAAGATGGGGCCTTGACAAATGAAACAGCCTGCACTAAGATGCCATTAGGCCAGCTTTGTTCTTCTTTAGTTCTGAATGGGAGAAAGGATGCAGAGATATCTGAGGCTACCAGAGGGTGCTCTGAGGGAAGACAACATAAATTTCAAGAGGTGCACCTGAATAGTACTTCCATGGATTGCCTTGCATGAGAGAAGAGTTGGGCAAGAACTCAATTTGCCATGGAGGTAGTATGGTCAGAGATCATAAGGGCAGTAAGAGAATTCAGAGGATTCCGAATCCAGCCCACCAGTGACATATGCACTGTTCCTGCCATGCAACTTTGAAGAAGCACGTTGGCCAAAAAAAACACCACAATATCTAGATCTTTGAATATCTACTCCTCCAGCTTTACAACTGTGTAGATTGTTTAATCACTGCAGTGACTTATGTCACAGAAATGGACCCAATTCCAACAAATGCTCTGGCTCTCCATCTTTTTAGGAGGATTATCCACCATGTTTAGGGATTCGTCAAAGTACCACTTCTAGGTTTTTATGAAGGTGTTGAAATATATTCTAGTAGCAAGTACAGGTGCAATAAACAATGCTTTAAAAAGTGTATTCCTTTGTAAATTCATGGAAAAACACAAAGCCAGCTATGGCCCTTTCTACATAAGCTTTAAAACCCTGTGTACTATATGGAATAGCTTACTTATTTACCTACCTCACAAGTACCACTAAACACTCATTTTTTCACCTAACTCTGGGTCTCTTTCATTACGTTGATCTCTCCCTCTTGTTAGTAAGACTATGAGATAACTAAGACATTATTTTTTGATTGATGGTGGCTCACTTAGAGGCAAGCCACAAGATCACATACATCATCAATGGAGGTCCTATTTTTGTTATGGGATACAGCTGATAAATTCCATTACAGATCTGTGTCACTGCACTTTTGAGCTTGCATTTACACTTAACAAGTAGGGTCCATCTGGCTTTTTCGGATGTTTCACTTCACTGGAATAACACAGTCCAACTTCTTACATTCAGAGATTGAGTGTCACCATCTAACGTACAGGAGCATTATAACTTTCAGAAGGTTTCAATTTTGGCATTAAGCACTTTAAGTGTTTGGATCACGTTTGTCTTCAGCTCCAAATGCAATTAACTGTGGAAGTCATTGGTTTGCTATTACATTTGCAAGTTAATCTCTCTTTAATTATTTTACAACTTAAAAACTTAAGGGCCGAAATGGAAAAATATCCTTGTATTGCACTTCATCTTCTCGAAAGATCTCAATTATGAAACACAGCAATACTATGCACTTGCACTGAAATAGAAATATGGCTTACTGCAGGTTTTTGTTAATGATACCACTCAATCATCCTTAGACATCAGTGCAAATCATGTGCATTAGTTTAAAAGCCTTAAATTTACATCTTATGAATTCTACAGCTTTCTACAGTGGTTTATGAGTAAGCTCAATGAAAAATAATTTTCTGAATCGAGGTTATTTTAAAGGTTCCATCCATTTCAGTTACCAGTTGAAGCAAGCCAAGCAATTTAAATTTAAAATATCTGCCTGATGACAAAGTTAAAGGTGGCTGTTCAGACTGTCATTTCCCTTCAGTTTCTTAGGAAACAAAATTTCCAGTATCTCCTGAGAGTTTTTTTTTTGGGAATATTAGAAATTATCGGTCATCCCATAGGAATGAAAAATCAAAAAAGAATATTTCCTTTTGGTTTCTCTTAGACAGCAAATGAGATCAGAAAGAAATAAAATGGAGACATCTTCTTTTGTCTCATGCTATTCAAATTTTTCTCTGGAGAAAGAAAATACCTCAGTGTCTCTCAAATGTTTCCTCTTAAATTTTAGCAGAGATCTCAGTAAAGTCACACAGTGGGCTCAGATTTTCCAAGTAGCGTCTTAACATTTTTTTGCAATTTGAAACTATTTGCATTGTGTGCTCAGTAATTTATGGTGAAATGTATGGCTAGTTGTTTGTCTTAATTAAACACATTACTATGATTACAAAGCTGTAGTCCTTGCTTCTGAATAATACTATTAGCTGCTCTACTTTATATTTCTGTGCTACAATAAGATCATATTCATTGAGGGAGAAAAGGCAGGTAGTGTGGCATAATGGTTAAGACTTTTGACTTCTAACTCTGAAGCTGTGGGTTCAGATCTTACTAATGACACTGTGTGACCACAGGCAAATCACTTCATGTGCCTGAGATCCAAATGGATCACGAAATGTCACTGATCCTACCTCAACTGTTGTTAAGTCATCTTGGATAAAGTTTTCAGTATAAAAATAAGTAAAACTATGGACTAGAAAGAGATCTCACAAGATATAATGTGCTTTTCAAATCAAACTCTCAATTCTGACTCCATTAGCTCAATTGTATCTCAAGTCTCCTTTTTGTCTATTTCTTCTAAGGAATTTTAGGAGAAACATCTGTGGCAAATGTGATTCTTAAATGAAACACCAATGAGAATCTCATCTCTCATGAGATCAACCTTTGAGAGCTAAAATTTTCCTAAAGGGATGGCAGCACCAAGTGCGAGCCAGGAATGAACCCTGCATTGAATGCTGGCGAATCTCAGGTTCCACGCAGGAGACACACTCAAAAATGGCCAGTTAATCTATTAACATAACCTGTAACCAAACTCCATGTACACATTGGAAGAAAGTGAAAACTCCACACATGTAACAAAGCAAGGTGCATGGATGTTTATAGCAATAATGCCTAATACTGTGCTTCCATCTTGTCCTAATCAAAACTGCTCTATGTTTTTCAAATGCTGTTGTGGAAAAGTGGCCAATGTCAATGTCAGTTTATTGAGTACATTTAAAATAACATCAGCAGTGTTGTAGCCAATGTGCTTTACATAGAACATGCAATAAACATAAAATAAAAATAAACAGAATAAAAGACAATAAAGCATAATACAACCAACAGTAAATTAAAAGAAACCACTGACTAAGAGGGGATAATCACCAGTATCATTAAAGATCATGGAAAACTAGACACTAGAAAGGAGTCTTCCATCTAGTTTAAAAAAGTTCAATGGAAGGTGGCTCCTTAATGTAGTAAGGTAAAGAATTCCACAGGCGAGATGCAGTGTCTGCAAAAGCGCTGCCCCCCTTAGTTTTACAAGAGACCACAAGAGACAACTGACTGGTAGATCTAAACTCTTTGGATGGCTGGTGTATAGCACACAATTCAGATAAATAAGCAGGAGCATAGCTATGTACTGATTTAAAAACCAGCAGCAAAATTTTTAAAATTCTGAAACTAACTGGCAGCCAGTGTAAAGAGGCTAAAATTGGAAATACAGAGGCAAACTTTCTTGCCCCAACCGAAAAATGAGCATCAGCATTTTGAACAAACTGCTACCTGCGTATCAGGGATTTGCTGATCCCAGAATACAATGAATTGCAGTAATCCAGCCGAGAAAAGAAAAAAGCTATAGTAACTTTCTCAACGTTTTTTGGAGGTAAAAAAAGGCTTAACCTTGGCTAAAAGATAAACCTGGAAAAAACCATTCTTGACCTTATCCTCCCTGGGATAATGTAATAGCGGTCCCATCTGAGAGGTGAAACTCAGACTCAAAAGGTGCACCATCCTGGTTGTGTAGCACTAGAGCAACATTTTGAGGGATCATGGTGTTTGCCAATTCTGTCTAAATGTTCTTTGTGCACTTGAAAAATACGTATTACCTTGTACCTCACAGTACCTTGTGGAAAGAGCTAAAACATTCTTGGGTTCAGCAGCTGCTTCTTTGTGCCATATGTTCCCTGTATTTGTGCCAAGTGAGTTACATAGTCATTCTTGGCATTTAAAAAGAGGTTACTGGCAAAAATAACCCCAAGATTCTGATCTTGAGGTTTACAAAAGTATAAGAAAATACCAAGAAGTTCAAAACCAATTTGAGCTTTGGCTGTACTCTTTGACTTTTGAGAAGAAATGTGTTTAAATATAAAATGTTCACAAGCGTTCTGTATGTAAAAAAGCATCACACAACCTAAGGAGAATGTGTGCTGATTAGCAAATCAAGTGAGACCTGTACAGTACTCTGTACCTGTGTCAATAATGACCCTATAAACAAACATTCTAATGCAGTGCCTCTAATATGCTCAATTCATTATCCACCTTATCTGCTTGATTTATTTGAAAATAAAAACAGCAAATTAATTAGTAATTAGTCTTGCCTAAATTTTACCTAGATGCCATTAAATTATGTATTATTGAGCTTTCTGAAGACAATTGTTTGTGAGATAGGGGCGGCTGCAACTTGTAGCTGGAATAGTATTTATAACTCTTTTGGCTATTTGATAGAGAGTTAAAAGAATGTAGCAGACATCAGACATCCAACAAAAAGTTTTGTCACTACTGAAACACAAAAGCAGAAGGCACACGTGCAGCATAACTAAGTAGTACATTTTTAAAATTTTTTCCAATGTATGTGATACAGCACGTTTATTACTCATCAAGGGGAACAAAGCATCATTGCTAACTAAAGTAAAATGACATTCATTTCCTTTTATCAGATAATCTGCTTTAAGAGTGAGATTAGGTATGCACAAGGGGGTGGTTATCAAAGGAATGCTACAGAGATGACAGGAAAAAAAACACAACACTGTGAAGTTCGCCCACTTCTGAGTGAGATTGGATTACAACTGTCAGTTTTGATTCCACAAGGATAATTATATAGTAAAGCCTGCATCAAATTTTTGTTTAATTAAATATGACACACACATTGTATTTAACAATGGTGATAATTTATGTGGTATCATAAAAAGCATATTTCAGATTTAATATGACCCATTTTTATATGTTTGCATACGCCAAGTTAATATTAATGAAGTTCTGAGAAATTCTCAGAATCTTGCAAGTGATTTCATGAAGCACTAATCAAAAAGCTAAGTAGTGCCTACAAAAAAAAAAACTTTACCCATTGTACAAGGGAGTTCTTTCAAGTATCAATTTGTTACGAGGCATACTTATTTAAGCTGAAGTTTGGGGGTAGAGGGGGCAATTATCATTTAAATGTTCAAAATCTCAGCAGGACAATTACTGTATTTATCCCAATGCTAATTACAAGTTTATTGCATTTCTTGGTAAATAATTAGCATACTTACAGAAGCACTCAGTATTATCTAGGAATATATGCATGGGTAAGAAAGCAAATATTTAAGTGCTTTTTAAATGCTGACCTTTTTTGTCATTACTGGCTGAAATGCAAGTGTCATATCCATCATTTACAGTACCTCTCTGATAATTAAAATCTCTTTCTCTGCTCTCTTGAGTTGAGAAGTTGTTCTTTTTGTGTATGATTGGATTCCGTCATTGTGGTAATTCCTTGCTGAGGTGAAATCACGAACAGCACCTCTTTATATTTCCTGGTTTACTGTGGTTGCACAAACAGTTGTTTAAGGTGTTAGGTGCCAAGCTGAGGAGCAGAACTGACAAGGTAGTCTTCTCCGAAGTTCTGCCTGTGCCACGTGCCAGTCCAGGTAAGACTGAGGAGATGAGAAGGCTTAACGCGTGGCTCAAATCTTGGTGGAGGGTAGAAGGGTATAGGTTTATGCGGCATTGGGACTCCTTTTGGAACATATGGGACCTGTTCCGCCGTGACGGGTTACATCTGAACTGGAGGGGCACCAATGTATTGGGGAGGCATATGTGTAGGCTAGTTGAGGATTGTTTAAACTAGGGAATGGGGGGCAGGGAGTTTAGGACAGGCCAGATTTAGATCTATACATGGAAGAACAAACAATGGTGTAGAAATAAAAATGCATAGTAATGTAAATTCCAAACAAACACGTAAATGTAGAAGGATTAACACATTAAAAATAGCTTGCCTTAATGCTAGAAGTATCAAAAATAAGGTAAGTGAGTTGGAGTTGTATGTAGTAGAGCATAATTATGATATTATAGCAATAACGGAAACCTGGCTAAATAACAAAGATAGGGATGAGTGTAACATAGAGGGATACACATTTTTTAGGAAGGATAGACAGAACAGAAAAGGAGGTGGGGTTGCTGTTTATGCCAAACAGGGTTTAAATGTAAGTCATCTTCAGTTGGATGATGAGCCCCATCTTAGTGAGGACATGTGGCTTCGCCTGGAAAATATTAGGGAAACAGGTCTTATTATAGTCATGGGGGACTTTAATTATCCAAATATTAACTGGGATAACCTTGCAGATGGAGAAGTACAAGAGCAGGAGTTTTTAGAAGTAATCAGCGACTGTTTTTTAAAACAGCATGTTAGAGCACCAACATGGGATGAAGCCTGTCTGGATTTAGTATTTTGTAATAATTGGGATAGAATTGAGGGTGTAGACGTGATTGAACCACTAGGGTCAAGTGACCATAATGTAATACAATTATCAGTATTTTGTAACAGTGCAGATCGAAAGACTATAATTGTTAAGTTGAACGTTGGTAGGGCTAATTTTGAGCAGATGTGACAAAGTCTAAGTAGGATAGACTGGGATAAGCTTTTAAATGTGGAGACAGTCGAGGAGCAGTGGAACAGGTTTAAAAATGTTTTACATGTAATGCAGGACAGATACATACCTAAATTTGGAATTAATAGGAAACTAAAAAAAACTCCACGGTGGATTAATAAAGATTTAAAAAAGAAGTTGCAAAGGAAAAAACTGCTGTATAAGGCATATAAGACTAATGACTGCAAAGTGAATCGTAGCGCGTATGAGAACATGAGGGCAACCATTAAGAAGGATATCAGGGAGGCTAAAAGACAGTTGGAGAGGAATATAGCAGAGAAGGCGAAAGAAGACACCAGGAGATTCTTTCAGTATTTTAGTAGTAAAAGAACAGTTAAGGAGGAGGTCAAGTTCATCAGGAATAGTAAAGGGGAATTAAAAGTTACAGACAGTGAAATAGCAGATGCCCTAAACTTACATTTTTCTGAGGTGTTTACAAGTGAGCAAGTGGATAACCTCCCAGAGGTAAACGCAACTACTAAGGAGGTACTGAGGGATTTGGAAATTGTAGAGGGAGAAGTGCTGCTCAGATTAAATAAGATGAAATCAAACAAATCACCAGGACCAGAAAATATTTATTCTTGTGTTCTTAAGGAGGCTAGTGAGTACATATATAAACCCTTGACACATATTTTTAGGAAGTCACTGAGCACTGGAGAGATTCTGAAGGACTGGAAAATGGCAGATATCATCCCATTATATAAAAAGGGTGACAGGGCAGATCCAAGCAACTATAGGCGAGTAAGCTTAACATGCATCACAGGAAAATTAATGGAAGGAATTATTAAGGATAAGATTGAGCAACACATGGCAAGGACAGGAGTTATTCTGAACAGTCAGCATGGGTTCAGAAGAGGGAGGTCGTGTTTTACTAACATGTTGGAATTCTATGAGGTTGCAACAAAAGCATACGATCAAAGTGGAGCTTATGATATTATCTATCTGGACTTTCAGAAAGCATTTGATAAGGTGCTACATGAGAGGTTGGGCATCAAGTTAAAAGAAGTGGGAGTTCAGGGTAATGTTTTTAGATGGGTGCAGAATTGGCTCAGACACAGGAAGCAGAGGGTGATGGTGCGAGGAACCTCATCAGAACTGGCCGATGTTTAGAGTGGTGTTCCACAGGGGTCAGTGCTAGGGCCGCTGCTATTTTTAATATATATAAATGATTTAGATAGGAATATAAGTAACAAGCTGGTTAAGTTTGCAGATGATACCAAGATAGGTGGATTAGCAGATAATTTGGAATCTGTTATATCGTTACAGAAGGACTTGGATAGCATTCAGGCTTGGGCAGATTTGTGGTAGATGAAATTTAATGTCAGTAAATGTAAAGAATTACACATAGGAAGTAAAAATATTAGGTTTGAATACACAATGGTAAGTCGGAAAATCGAGAGTACACCTTATGAGAAGGATTTAGGAGTCATAGTGGACTCTAAGCTATAAACTTACCAACAGTGTTCAGAAGCCATTAAGAAGGCTAACAGAATGTTAGGTTATATAGCACGATGTGTGGAGTACAAGTCCAAGGAGGTTATGCTCAACCTTTATAATGCACTGGTTAGGCCTCATCTTGAGTACTGTGTGCAGTTTTGGTCTCCAGGTTACAAAAAGGACATAGCAGCGCTAGAAAAGGTCCAGAGAAGAGCGACTAGGCTGATTCCAGGGCTACAGGGGTTGAATTATGAGGAAAAATTAAAAGAGCTGAGCCTTTACAGTTTAAGCAAAAGAAGATTAAGAGGTGACATGATTGAAGTGTTTAAAATTATGAAGGGAATTAGTACAGTGGATCGAGACTTGTATTTTAAAATGAGTTCATCAAGAACACGGTGACACAGTTGGAAACTTGTTAAGGGTAAATTTCGCAAAAACATTAGGAAGTTTTTCTTTACACAAAGAACAATAGACACTTGGAATAAGCTACCAAGTAGTGTGGTAGACAGTAAGACGTTAGGGACTTTCAAAACTCGACTTGATGTTTTTTTGGAGGAAACAAGTGGATAGGACTGGTGAGCTTTGTTGGGCTGAATGGCCTGTTCTCGTCTAGAGTGTTCTAATGTTCTAATGTTTCTAACTGAACGGTTTGTTGAATAATTTAATCACTAATACAGCACATAAGCTGGACAAAGCTTCTGGTTTTGTGTTGTTTGCTCTGTTTAACCACTATTCATAATGAAACTGTTTATGTCATATTAGATTAAATGAAATATACATGCAAAATTTCATGAACATCCACTCAACTATCTGGGAATAATTTGTGTGTGTGCTTTTTTTTTGTTTTGTTGGACCACCTATTACAACTCCCCAATGAAATCCTTGAAACTCCATGAAGCCTGGATTTTAAATTGCATGAACAATAAATGCACAATTTAGTGAAGTAGGCAACATATTCATTTTTTGAGTAATATACATTTTTTTGTGTTGGTCCTCCATTGCACACAATCAACCACTTCATCACAGCCATTTCCATTCAATCAATGACATGCAATGTAGCCCTCACTATAAGGAGGGCCAAAATCCGAACAACATGCCAAATTCATTACCATCAGCTGAACCGTTTTGAAATGATAAGTCGGCTTTGACTTTGATGCCCCCCCCCCCCCGGCTTTACAACCACCCTTAAATATTTTAAACACCATATGGATTGGATTTTAATTTGACCGTTATTCTACATACAACATTCAAAATTCATTACAATCAACTCAGACATTTTTGAATAATGCAGTTTTTGGTTTGCCCCCAAATTTAAAAAATTTAAGTTGGATCAACATTGAGCTATATGTAAAATTTTGTGAAAGTTTTTTCAACTGTTTTGGCATGATTTGTGAAGAAACAACCAGACTAGATGCAAACTGATGGTTCAAATTATGTCCTTGGATAAATAACATCAACTGAAGCTGTAAAATCCACACAGAGAGAGGGTATTACAATTTTATTTATATAGATGAGTTTATTATCACAGCTTTTAAGCTGTATAACTATTGTGACAGGGTGTAGGACTGGCAAGGCAGTCCCATGAACAGAGGGACAAAGACTAAAGAGGCGATGTAAGAAAACCCCAAATGCTATAAAGATTGACATAAAGAAAGATATAAAGGATATAAAGAAGGATATACACAAGAGAAATGACAAGCTGATTTAAGATATAAAAGATCAGGAGGTACGTTTACATAATAACTTTGATAGATAGATAGATAGATAGATAGATAGATAGATAGATAGATAGATAGATAGATAGATAGATAGATAGATAGATA
>JANRMT010062831.1:26681318-26719452 GCA_026402145.1 Polypterus bichir lapradei
ATAATAATAATAATAATAATAATAATAATAATAATAATAATAATAATAATAATAATAATACATTTTATTTATATAGCGCCTTCCCATGCTCAAGGCACTTATAGAAAATAAGAGAAAACAGCAGGGTATACAGCATATAGCATTGTACAAACCAAATAAATAAATAAAGAATATTAAGACAGTAAATTCAGAGAAAGCCTAACAGACAACAGAATTGATGGTCTAGCACACACACATACAGGTTACATAAGCATTTTGACAGAGAGGTAAACTGAGAGAAGGGGAATGAAGTCAAGTAGAGCTAAAAGCCTTCCTGAACAGATGAGTTTTGAGTTGTTTTTTAAAAGAATTCATGGAGTCAGCTGACCTGATTAATTTCGGTAGGTCATTCCAGAGTCTGGGTGCTATACAGCTGAAGGCCCTGTCACCCATGGAGTGTAGATTAGTGTGGGGCACAACAAGATTGCCAGAATCAGAGGACCTTAGTGGGCGGGCAGGCACATAGTGATGAAGAAGGTCACTGATGTAGTTTGGTGCGAGGTTGTTTAAGGCTTTGTAGGTTATTAGTAGGATTTTATATTCGATTCTGTAAGACACAGGGAGCCAGTGAAGACGGAGCAGGATGGGTGTGATGTGCTCGCTGCTGCTGGTTCGAGTAAGGACTCTTGCAGCCGAGTTTTGAATAAGCTGGAGCTGTGATATAAGATTAGAAGGGGCACCTGCCAACAGCGAGTTACAATAATTTATGCGGGATATGATAAAAGCATGGACAAGTTTCTCAGCATTAGAAAAGGAGGGGAAGGAGCGTACACGGGATATGTCACGGAGGTGAAAGTAAGAAAGTTTCTTAATGTGATTTATGTGGGCGGAGTAAGAAAGGGAGGAATCAAAAATGACACCGAGATTCTTTGCAGTGGAGGCAGGTCTGATGAGATCACCGCCAAGACGGACTGGGAAGGAGCTCATTTTATTAAGTTGCATTTTAGTCCTAATTTGCAGGAGTTCAGTTTTGATGCAGTTTAATTTTAAAGAGTTCTGCTCCATCCAGGTTTTAATTTCACTAAGGCAGGTTGTGAGTTGAGAAAGCTCTGATAAAGTTCCACTTTTAACATTGAAGTAGAGTTGAGTATCATCTGCATAAAAATGATAGCCCAGTCCATAGCTACGAATAATATGGCCAAGGGGAAGCATATAAATACAGAAGAGAAGAGGGCTGAGGACAGAGCCCTGAGGAACTCCTTGTGTGACTGGCGCCAAGCTGGATCTGCTGTTGCCAAGACTAACAAACTCTTGCCTATCAATCAGATAGGACTTGAACCACTGGAGGGCAGTGCCAGAGATACCCAGCATGTTCTCCATTCTGGACAGTAGAATGTCATGTCTGACAGTGTCAAATGCTGCACTGAGGTCTAACAGAATTAATATGCTGGTTTGTCCAGAGTCTGCTGCCATAAGCAAATCATTGGTTACCCATAGCAGAGCAGTTTCACAGCTGTGCTGTACCCTGAAACCAGACTGAAAGGGTTCCATCAAGTTATTAGAGGTTAAGTAATTGGCGAGCTGGGAGGCTACAACACACTCAAGAGCTTTAGACAGGAAAGGTAAGTGGGAAATAGGCCTGAAATTGTTAAGATTGTCAGCATCAAGACCAGACTTTTTTAACATTGGGGTTACAGAAGCAATTTTAAAAGTGAGCGGCACAGAGCCAGTGTCAAGGGATGAGTTTATTGTTGTTGTAGCAGTCAGGATTATGGCATGAAGGCAGGATTTAAGTAGTGTGCTGGGGATGGGGTCCAGTACACAAGTAGTCGGCCTCATCTTACAAAGCAGGTCATTTACAAATGCAGATGTGACTGGTGAGAACTTAGAGAAGGAACTGGATGGAGTGGGAAAACAGGGAGAGATATAAACAGATGATGTATTTATGTTAGTTGAATTATTTAGATCTTTAATTTTGTTATGGAAAAAGTGGAGGAAATCCTTACAGGCTTCAGTGGAAGAGGTAGTTGGGCCAGATGCAGGTTCGAGTAGTTTATTAACTACAGAAAACAAAACCCTTGGGTTATCGTGGACACTTTCTATTATTCTGCCATAGTAGGTATTCTTGGCAGCAGTTAGTGCTTCTCTGTAAGCTCTTTGGTGGTCAGAGAACGCCTGGATGTGCACGGTGAGGCCAGTCTTACGTGACATTCTCTCAAGGCGTCAGCCAGCTGCTTTCATAGATCGCAATTCTGAGTTATACCAATGAGATGAACGTTTAAAGGAAACCTCCTTATGTTTTAAAGGAGCTGTTTTATCTAATGCTGAATGAAGGGCTGAGTTATAGTGGTCAACAAGACTATCTAGTGTTGATGGAATAGGTGCAGACAGTAAAAGATCAGAAATGGATCCAGAAAGGATAGAGGGACAGATATTTTTAAGGTTTCTGTAAGGGATTTGTCGTTTACAGGTAAGAGGAGGTAAAGGCAGTGAGACAGTGAAAAATACTGCTTTATGGTCAGAGAGTCCCAAATCAGTGCTGTAAATATTGGCAACAGATAGTCCAGAAGTGCAGATCAGATCCAATATATGACCACCAGAGTGGGTGGGAAAATCAACATGTTGTGTTAAGTCAAAACAGTCCAGTAAGGAAAGGAATTATTTTTCAGTTTAGATGTAGTAGTGTCAATATTGATGTTGAAATCACCAAGAAGGATAATTCTCTGAGAGTAAGAGCTTAGGTGGGTTAAAAGTTCAATCAGATCAGATAAGAAGGATGCATTTTATTTTGGGGGAAGATAAAGAACAATGAGTGAGACAGGACCTGTTTCCGTTATTAGTTTAAGAGCCAGGCACTCAAAAGACAGTGGACAGTCAATTGGGATTCGTTTGATATTTAAGTCTGCTCTGATAATTACCGCTAGCCCACCTCCATTGTCTAGAGCTGCGAGGTTCTGTATGGAAAGTGAAACCAGGTGGAGTCGCCTCCGTGAGAGTCGTCAATTCGTTTGGTTTTTGCCAAGTCTCCGTTAAACACAGTATATCAAGTTTGGTGTCAGTGATGAGTTCTGACAGCACCAATGCTTTGCCATTAAGAGATCTCGAGTTAAAGAGTGCAATATTAGTTAATGAGGCATCTTTTTGCACAGAGCCGTGATCAGGGTTTATTTCCACACAATGTAAATTTGGCACACTGATACTTGTATTTCCAGGGCCATGAGAAGGAAGGCTTATTCCTGAGCAAATGCTGCCGGTTGTCTTTTCATTCGCAGCCCAGCGGTGGCGGCGACCTGACCCGCGATGTATATATTTGGGGCGCTGCAAAATACCGGCGTCTTTTAGGATGTTCCAGTCAGACCATTTGCTCTGGACAAACTGTTTAATAAGAAGGAGTTTGTCATGAGAGTATTTTAGCATGATAATTGGCAATACTTATCTGAAAAGCAGTGGAGAAGCAGCACAGCATAGCGGAACCATTAGGACAGGCGGGTGTGGTAGCGTAGATGAGGTGAACGGCGATAGCAAAGCAGCAAAAGCATAGCAGGAGGAGGTAGCAGGATTTGGAGGTTCCAATACACAGCCACAAACAGTAACGCTTGTTAATTTCATGCGTGATCGCCCCGGAGCCATAAGCCAGGTTAGTATGAGCATCAGATCAGATCCCAGACGTAGAGTATTGTAAAATGAATCGGGAGCAGATCAGCATAGCGAATATAATCATGGAGACAGATCATCCCGAGGTCATATATGTCAGGTACAAAGAAATGTTCGTAGGTCTCGTCCCACGATCCACAGACTCGGCTGTTCCCAATCAAAGTAAAGTCCATAAAATCTGTAAATATTAAGCCAAATCCATGCAATTCAAGTCTGCTGTATCCACGAACTATACGTACAATAAAAGAAATAAAACAAGCGTGAGAAAGTGTAGAATTAAAGCGAATTTTGCGAAAAGTGTTGTTAACAGGGAGAAGCGGCAGCAACTTGCGTGCGCCAGCGTCCTCTCACCTGTAAAGCCTTTTTTGGAAGACGATAAACTCATCTCTTGACCATTTCCTATCTTCAACATTCATTTACCTTTGAGTCATTTTTAAATGCTTATGCTCTGTATTCTGTTGGTAATGCCTATGCCCTGTAATGTCAAGATGGGCTCTCGTTTTGCATAACCCAAAAAATTAAATAAATGGTTGGCTGGATGAATATTCTTACTTTTCTGTATTTCTAAACCTGATCTATACTCAATGACAACTATTATTCACTAATGCATTTCAATTATTTTCTGTTGTCAACATATACTCCAATGCAGAGATTCACTAAGAAAATACCAAGTAATAAAATATTCTGTTCCATGTTTAAAAGAAGATTAAATTTATTTATATCTATTAGTGCACAATCTGTTCCCATCCTGTTGTTCTACTTGAAACAGTTCCTCAAAAAACAGTTAATTTCTAACAGACTGCATGGCTCCACTACTAAAATAACACTAATTTCTTTAGAGAAACTGAACTTAATGATTTGGAGGAATCACACTGTTGTCTGTGATACAAACTCTAAAACTTAAATTTACTGTATTTAATTAACTCTGCACTAAATTCATAATTTATAGTTAAAGTGTCTGCACTGAATATTTTTCTGCTAGAGGAAAATATATTTGATCTTTTCCAGTAAACATACATAACAAGGAAAACTCTGCTGTGAGAACTTAGTTTAATGTACCAGTGGAGTTTTAAGTTACCATAAGGTCAATAAATTATAATAATATTATTCTGACCTTGCAGAATTAGGTGGTGTGGTGTAGTGAAGCTTGTAATTATATCCAGGCATTAACATTGCAATGATAACAGCATATGCAACACAATTCTATTTCTCAGTAATAGCAAATTGAGAAGACTAAACCAACATATATAATAAATTATGAAAATAAATGGAGACGAACCTAACAGGAAAATCATACTAGACTGCAATATAATCATAATTAAAATCAGTCATAATTAAAATCAGTCATAGTGCACAGTAAAAAGATTTACTCAATATATAATGCACTTATCCCTTTCAAGTTCAAATACAACAGAGGCGATGCATGTCTCAGCACTACTTGATGCAAGATTGGGTACAGCCCTGTACAGGATGCCAATTCATCACAGTTAGCAATTTAAAATGTTTTAAAATTGCTAAAAAAAAGAAAGAAAGAAAAAGATTATTCTTCCTGGAGTAGCCAAAAAAACATCCGCCACCCACAGACCACAGCCTATGTTTAGGAAGACCAGGGGAAGGAGCATGAAGAAATATAAAGCCATGGGAGATAAAGGTAAAAGGTTTTGTAATGTTTTCAAAGTCAGTAAAAATACATTTTTATCAACCAAATGGGTACACACAGCTAGTTTGCACCACAGAATTCCTTTTTCCCCACTGCTGCAAATTCTGTGGACATTCAGCAACCATAACAGATGTGTGCTGTTGAATAAAACATGCTGTTGGGTGAATAGGAGGTATAAAGTACACTGAAGAAGAAAAGTGAAAATAGTTATGAATTAAAGTGAGATCAGAGTGTGACAAAAAGAAAGTGTGACAAGAGAAACAAGCGTTTTATTCATCTGCTGGCATCATCTTCTTGCCTTTACAAGACAAGTGGCAGAGACTATAGCAGCACCTTCATGCTTGCTTGTAAAATACAGTGGTCGTGTCTTTCATTCTGAGGGATGTCTTCCTATTCTTTTTGGCCTGTTTTGGGAGCCAAGTTAAAGTTTAATGGTCAGAGTAAAATGTTTTCAACATCTAGTGGCATCTTTCGAATATACGTATGTAATTGGGATCCAATAGGATACAACATTCAGTATAGCTGTTACACCTGCTTCTGTTCAGCATTTTACATCACTCACTGTTCTCTGAGACCTCAAACTGGTTATAGTTTTAATAAATATGTAAATTTTATCGAGTGTCAGAATCCTGACTTTTGATCTTGATCATTGTCTTTACGAAGAGTGTTTCTTCTACACTTGCCTAAATATGTCTTTCCAGTTACTCTGGTTTACTTGTCATGTTAGGTAATTGGTAGTCCTGGAACTGGCCAGTATGAATCGGTATACATTGCAGTGGACTAGCACCCTTTAACAATAAAAGAATAAGAACCAGCTCACTACAATCCCAAACTGGACCATTTATATGGTATAACATTTATGGACAGACTAATTTTAGGAATGTCTTTGATGGTATTCTCAAACTACACCCAGTGGACAAATGTTTTCCAAAATTTTTAACAATCTGACATGTCTGCCTACCAAAACACTGTCACCAGGAATGCACTGCCACATTTTATGAACTAAATGTTGTTTGGCACAAAAAGAATCTTGTTTATGTCATCTTTGAATGTCAAGAAGTTATATTGTCATATAGTGCTTAATGTTCATATGGGAGAAGTAAGCAAACAACAGATGGAACTTAAAAATAGTGTAGTTTGTGCTTACATTTACTTGTCAAGGGGCATTTATTTTTCAAAATCGATTAACAATCTGACATATCTGCTTACCAGAACACTGTCACCAGGAGTGCTCTGTCAGGTTTCATCAACTGAATGTTCTTCGGCACAAAAAGAAACTTGTTTTTGTCACCTTTGCACATGAGGAAGTTTTGTAGTCAGCTAGTACTTAAATCCTGAGTGGAAGTAAGAAGCAAACAAGGCATGAAACATTTATGAGTGTAATTTGTATTTACATTTAATTGTCTTCAGTATAACCATGAAATCCAAATCCATGCCTATAAATGACCTAGCCAAGAGAGAGTGTCTAAACGATGAAAAGTAAGTTAAAAAATGTATACATTTACAAAAATAAAATGTACTGTAAAAAATTGTATACAAATCATAACTTTCAGGTGCATTTAAAAAACTTTGAATGTTATAGCAAGTGATCAGCATCCCCATTCTTTTGATTGTGTTTAGTTTACAGTTAATAATGAACACGTGTTTATACACTCTATGCAAAACAGCTTAGAGAACCCTGTTTAGGGAGCATCCACTTCTGTTCATTAATGACAATTTAGGTAACTTTTTGTTTTCCATCTTTGCTTGCTCTACTTTTACGGTTACAAGGACATTTAAGTTATCTGTTATGACTTCAAGCAGCAGGAAACTTGAGTCTGAATCACAGAAATTCACACAAGCCTCTGACGTGTTCCCACCTGTAGCCAAAGAAGTCCAGGTGTTGTTCCCCCCGTACCCAAATAAGTCTGGGTGTTTCAATAACTTGCACTGGGGACTTGTTTTGCCATCAGAAGTGGTCATCAGAGGTGAAAGAGAGAAAAATTTATAAGTTACATATTACCTTTCTCAAGGTAAATTTGAAACAGTAAGACACATTCATGTGAACACACCAAAAAAAAAGAGTTTGAGGTGCTAAGTGTTATTTTACACCTGGGATACCTGATTTACGAGACTTAACACTAGAATTACCAGAGTCTACGAGAAAACTCGTAAATCCAGCCCACCCTAAATCCATTCGTGAGCTTATTCAGTGCAGCAGGATCAACGCACATGTACTGTGCAAGGCATGCACGGAAGCCACAGTGAAAAGAAGAGTATTCATGGCAAATATATGGGACATTAGGTATAAATTTATAGTACTTGTAAAAGTTAGATTTTTTCTTTTTTTTTTTTGACATCATAAACCATAAGGTGCATACTAATTCTGCGTGAGCAGGAAAACTCAATAAAACTGAATAAAAAAAAATAAAGTGATGGTGAGATACGAATAAGGTAGATTCACTAGCGTTTGTGTCAACTTTTATCCCTCCAGATCAGAGAATGTCCAGTTCCATTGCCTCAAAACACCACTCACATCTACAGTTATTCCCAGTTTCAAATAAAAACTAACAGCGTCAGATCCATAGGGTGGTAGTATGTATCATGATCGTAACTGAGGGAATAAAAGTGAAAAAAAAAGTTAACTTTTACAAGTACAGTACTATAAATGTACACGGTCTGTTACAGACGCAAACCAAATTTATGTGTGTACTGTATAATATTAACAATAAGAGCAGCTCACTACTGAAAACGGCAAATATAGGAGGCAGTGGGGATCAAACCGGGGACTCTTGATTACAAGTCAGCAGATCTTACCACTACGTCACGGAAGCTGTTGTATCATGCTTGAACCTTTTGTTAAAGTGTTTATTTGATCTTTTGACTTCAGGCTTCACACATTCTATAGTTTATGCCTACATTTTGTAACATTTATTACTAAAATATGAAAAAGTTTGTTTTAACAATGGGTTTACACAGATTACTGTAGAAACGGAACACACATGAAATCCATGTGTTCCAAATAACGATCTATTATTTCCACTCTAAAACTCCAGCAGTTCACTCCCAGATAATCAAACAAGGCACGAGATGGGAGAAGTTTGTGAACGTTCTGCAACCATGCGGGGATGGAATAGCAGGCTGCTTGCTGCTTGTCTTAATCGGCACATTTACAGGACAAAAGACGCTGATGGAGAGGTGCGAATGGATTTAAGGTGGGCCGGATTTATGAGTTTTCTCGTAGGCTCTGGTAATTCTAGTGTTAATGGCAAAAGTGCAGCCTGTCTTAACACTAGAATTACCAAAGCCTACGAAAAAACTCATAAACCCGGCCCACCTTAAATCACTTCGCACTTCTCCGTCAGCGTCTTTTGTCTTGTAAATGTGTCGATAAGCACAAGCAGCAAACAGCCTGCTATACCATCCCCCCCACCGCTGCAGAAAGAGCAAAAACCTCTCCCAATTCAAGCATTGATTAATTTGGAGTGAAGTGCTGGTGTTTTAGAAGGGAAATATTTGGAATACATACATTTCATGTGTGTTCCGTGTCTACAATAATCTATGTAAACACATCATTAAAACAGAAACATTTTTCATGTTTAAGTGTCATTTATTACTAAAACATGAAAAATGTTTCTGTTTTAACGATATGTTTACATAGATTGTTGTAGACACGGAATACACATGAAATTATTTACTCTATACAATTCTAGGTAGCTCAGTCCCAGATAATCAAGGCTGGAACTGAAAGAACTTCTTGCTCTTTCTGTGGCAGTGGGAGGGATGGTATAGCAGACTGCTTGCTGCTGATTGACACATTTACAAGGTAAAAGACGCTGGCAGAGAGTTGCGAAGGGATTTATGGTAGGCCGGATTTACGAGTTTTTTTGTAGACTTTGGTAATTCTAGTGTTAAAGATAAGAATGAATCTTGTGAGTAACAAATAACTGCAGACATTTCAGGAACGTAAAGACATCACTGGCATCAATGCTGTCATTGTGTCACTCCAAACTCTGATCACAGCAATGCCACACACAGTACTACTATGTCTGGTACAATAACCTAACTGAGCCAAAGTAAAGCAGCAATGCATACTGAATACAACACTGCACATTGGTCAGGCACATAAGTGAGAATTTCACCATTCTTCCATACACATGACAGTGAACTTGAACTTGAACAGGTTATGTTAGATTATCAGCCTGCCCAATGTATCATGACTTGTTTTTAGTGGTCACTCTATTTTAGAAGCATGAGGAAGACCTAATAACTTTCCAGTGTTTTTATTCGGTCTCCAAAATTTGCACATAAACGTTTTATTCTATAGAATGCTAAGAAGCACTCTATCTATTTTTCATGTAGTCTGAAATCTCCTAAACTCCATTTATTCTAGACCATCTTGGAAGAAAAAATTAACTGGATGTTTTAACACCGTATGCAAATATTTTTTCACATTCTGTAACTTATAATAATATTTTAAAAATTTCAGGTAGGGATGTCCGCTGTTGTTACTATTAACCCAGGTATTCCACAACAGGCCAGATTTTTTATATGGTTTTTCAGATATCAGTTCCTTAAATGTTAATAACATTCTTCTGTTCTTCATAAATACATTTTTAGATATTAATTGATGTTAGAGTTGGTCATTTTGAAAATACTCTGGCTGCAAAATTAACTAGAACACTCCCTATAAATGCTGAATGTACTGTATATGAGAGAATGCTCTATGTATATTCCCACAGAGCAAATATGAAGTTTATCTTTTGCTTTATCTTTCTTCTTTATCATTTTTTCATTTTGCTCTGAAGTGGAGAATATAGTTTGCCAGCAGAGTGTTTTCATTTTGCAAGGCATCCCATAAACAAGATAATCAAATACAGTATATGCTAATATAGAATAAGTAACATAGCATACACCAGTAGTTGCAGTCAGTGCTTTATTATAACTCTATTGTCTGTGAACATGCTGGCAGGCGTTTGGGGTGTTGCTAGGGTCTGTGAGCTTGGGCAGATTTTATGACATTTAATGCACTGGTTCCTTGGTTTACATCAGTTACAAATATATATATGACAGTAGATGTATTGCTTTTATGGTCAGGGTTAGAATAGTGGAATTTTGAAATACCGTATATCCCGGAATATAAGCTGAGAATTTCGTCCTAGATTTTTGGCTTGGAGTTTGGGGGTCGGTTTATTCAACGAGCATCGTTTCAGATTCAAGATTTCCAGCTCAATGCCGGTTTTGACGATCAATACGGAAGTAAATAATGACGAAACCACAGAGCCATCTTTCAGATGAAGAAGTAACTTTGCATGCCGGTACTTTAAATTAAATAAAGAATTTATTCAAAAAAGTGTTTTAGTTGTTGATTTTATTAATAAAATTTATAATAAATTATCTGGAAGTTTAAAATAAAAATTTTTCTTTTCATTTACGACCAACATCTTGCGTTACGACCCGAATGCGGTCACGTGTATCCGCTTGCGCGATTGTAAACAAACAACCGAGAGCGTTAGTAGCGTCAGTTGGAGCCCAGATACATGTGTTTGTGGATGTAATTTTGGTCATTGCAGTGATTTACCTATATATATAATTCACTAAGACCATGCAAGCAAGACACATAATTGCTAAGGAAGGAAGAGAAGGTAAAGAAAGCGATCATAATCGAAACGAAGATGGAAATTGTGTGGAAATATGAGAGTGCTGTTCGTGTGACCGATCTCGCTAATATGTACAGCATGTCAAAATCCACCATCTCGACAATTTTACAAAGAAAAGACTTGCATAAGGAGGCTCCTTCTAAACAATAACCACCTTCCGTTTCATTCTCTTCCTCCTCCCTTCCTGCAGCCCAAAGATGTCAAATTAAATGGTGAGTACAGTATGAAATTGTTGTTTCTAGAATAGAATGCCTTTTATTGTCACTATACACATCTACAATGAGATTAAAAGCAGCTCCTTCAGTGCAGAAAAAAAGTTCTGTATAGGGCTTGTATGGTTGTTTTTTTAGCCTTAGCATAACGCCGGATCTGTGGCCCCGCTTCTGCTTTCTTTCTTTCCCTCCTCTGTCTGCGTCGTCTCCTAGACCCGACAACAATCCACGAAGAGCCCACTGGTCTCGCTATGTTGTCTGGGATGTTGTGCGTGTGATGAAAAACACTCGAAACAGATGTCTGGCTCTGGACACCGATGTCTATAAGGTTCTGACGGGTGTAGCGGATGTTCACCGAACCGATCGTGCACAAACAAGGAAAAAAAAAAAGTATAAAAACAACAAAAAAGTGCACTGAAAAGGAGAGCCCTGAGCCGCTGCGACCACGTGCGCCGCTATGCTCCTAACTTAATCTAGCCTACTTCTGGTAGGCTAGGCACTTTTTATAACTTTTTGGTTGGTACATTAGAAAAATTATTGGTGTTTTGGTAAATTATGTACATTATACAACCCTTTTTTATTATGAAAAGGTTAAGTAAGTGTTGCAGTGGGAGGTTCGGAACGCATTATGAGTTAGCCTTCGCGAACGAATTAAGTTCTTAAGTCAAGGGTCCACTGTATTGCGTATTTAAATTAGTCAAATTTATAATGAGTCTCTGGAAATCCACCCGCCGATGTACCGTATTTGCGTATATAGTTTCAACACAAAGGCTTCATTTTACCAAACTTCTCCGCAATCACTTCCTGGTTTCCATCAAAAATGCCGGCAGTCTCAAATTCTCGCCGATAAACATGATAAATATACCTGAAGAGACACTTTTAAGGAAATTTAGAAAATTTTGCTTGGAGAAGGGGGTCGGCTTAAATACCGGTCATCGGCAAATACATGTAATTTAGTAGGTAGAGAAGGGGGTCGGCTAATATACCGGGTATTCCGGGATCTATGGTATACTGTGGTTTAGAAATGTTAGCATAATAAGCGTGCATGTTCTGGGCCAGTGTTTGATGTGTTACTGTTACAATGTGAAGTTGTGTAACTAAGCAAAAAACAACATCTACTTTTACCCGACTAGTTAAGTATGTTGAAGTACGCTAAAAAAATTGTACCTCTGAGGAAGTAGAGGTCCACCAACATGTGAATGACAATGCAGCTACCATTAAATAAAGAAGATGGATTTATCTTTCTTCACTGCATTTTTCTTTAAATGGATTTCTTTCAACTGATTAAAAGCGATCAGCATTAAAATAATTAAAGCTAAGTACCATTCTTCATTTTAGTTTTATAAGTCCTTTTTTCACCATGGGGGTGAGTAAGGGACATTTAACTTCTTATTAACTGAATATTATTATTTTTTTTATTTATTAATTTTATTACAATCCATACAAAGCAATCAAGTTTTTACAAAAAGAAAAATTGAGTTAAGAACAGATCGATCCCCACCCCTGAGAGAGAGAGCAAGCCAAGTCGCGTTAAATTTTAAGGCTTCTAAACATACCTAAATTTGAATACTATTTTTTAAAAGATCTTAAATCTGAAACTAGTGCCCTTTGCTGGATTATTTGGAAATGCACCATATCAGCCTATATAATGCATAAAAATGTATAGTTCATAATTATTGAAAATATCTATGGGACAAAATAGTAATACTGTATATTAAAATGCAAAATATTATGTTGAATGACAACTGTTGAAATAAAAATCTTTGAACAGCGATATATTATTGGTAATTAACTTGATGTTGCAAGTGGGTATTTTACTGTAAGTGTAGAAGGTGAGAGTTGCCTAAATTAATACAGTTCATTTCATTCTCAAGTTTGTTAAGCATACTCACAGATTTTTCTTTTGAAATTGTATCATTTTGCTCATCTATTTCACTATTTAATTTGCCTTATTTTTGTTTCTAAAATCATAAACTAGTAGACCAAAACACATTTTTGTCTTCCTTAAATATCCTTAAGTTTTACATATGACTTAAATTAAGTAATATACAAATTTTAAAATGTAGTTTTTGAGCACTCAAATCAAAGATTTGTCCTAAGATTGTTCCAAGGTAGCAAGTGATCTCCTATAAAATACTGCAGCCCATTTTATACTTTTTTATATTACAGATTGTACTTCAAAATCATTGCTGACAAAGTGAACAGTGCTTGGCTACAAAAAGTCAGAGAAATATTTATGAGTTTACCAGGGGAACTGAAGTGCCCATATTAGGATTCATTCTTAAACATTCTACATCAGTCATTTCTCATCACCTAATCTACCAAATGTTTCCAAGCCTTCATTAATCAGTAAAGTGACCTTCCAAGAGGCAGTTTTCACAGGAATAATGAGAAAAAAAGCAATTGTTTGGTACAAGCAAAAAAAAATCTAACATTATTTTAATAATTGTTACAACATCTATTTGGAAAATCAATGTGTAAACAGTGAAAGAGCACCTTCCTTATAGTTATATACTTGATTAGGACATCATTTCAGTAAGTCAGTTACTAAAACAAATTTTATATATTGGAATCCTTTCTGTTAAAGTTCAACTCTGTCACAGCCAGCTGACACATAGAAATATTTAGTACATACCAATAAAACGGCTAAGAAGCACATATTACAATCCTGTAAAAACTAAAAACCAAGGAAACTGTTATGTGTGGCTTCATCTCCTGACTCTAATTCAGTTTGGGTCGGCACTCACTGCCTTAAATAGATGCTAAATGAACTTCAAACACTATAGTCCTGAAAAGTTTTTTAAAGGTAACAGGCTTAAATAACAAATAAAGCAGAAGCATTAAACAACAAATATAGTCTATAAATACAAAAAATACTCTGCAAAAGCATAGAAACTGAAGAAGCAGGTGCCTTTGAATTATTTAGAAAATGGGGGTATGTGTCCAGGTCAACTTATATACATACATTCTCAAACATGGACCAAAGTCATAAGTAATCCTGGACCAGACAACGCACCAGTTCATCACAGGGGGCACAGGCTTCTGAGCAAAGTGCACTTTTGAATAAGAAATCTCAAAAAGTAATGAAGTGTCATTGGTGGTGGTGAAAAAATAGTGTGGGGATTGGGTTAGTACTTTAATTTTTATTGTTTGCTTTAGTCCTGATTTTACACAAAACAGGAACATAAATCTTACATGTTACAGCTGTCAGAAACTGCCTATAAAATGAAGAAACGTTCTAGTGTCTGCCAGACAATGATCACTGTGACACCAATAATAAATAATGAAATAATTCAGCCATTTCAGAACAAATGAATATTGGAAAAGTAACTTTGTTTTTCTTTTTTTTTTTTACAGAGTTTGTTGAAGATGACACACTTGAATGTTTTTGTATCATGGTGTCTACATTATTGTCCTCAATGTGTATAAAGTTGTTTTATTATTTTATTTTTCATATTACAAAATGTCAAATTTACAATTATACTGTATAAAACACCATAGGAATGCATGATGTAACGTTGTACGCTATTATTTAAAGTGCTGTATATTCCTGTATATTGCTTAATGGTGATCAATAAAGTAAATAAACCCTATGGAACAAAAGAAAAGAAGAAGTAGAATTTAAAATTTTAATTGATTTAAAGCTCAAGTTCAACTTTATAGTCATGTGTAATGTCTCCTTAGAATATTGATAATAATTCAATATCAGTAAAGACACACACACATACACACCCAAACCAGTACATAAAATGCAACATCTATCTATCTATCCATTAATTCATATTGTAATAACAAAGCAAAGATAGGGAGAGGTTCTGAGGTACCTGTACACAAACCCAGTATAATTGATGTCTCAAAAAAAGAAAAATAAAACACAGGTAAAGCATTATGTTGCGTCATTTCAGAAAGGAGTCAGGATATGATTACCGAAGATGGCAGTTCTTCTGGTTAAGACCGTTTCCAGGAGGAAGAGATGGTTCCAGGTGGATGGACAATGGAGTGATGTCAATGGTGAAAAATACATCAGTCTTCCAGTCTGCAGAGGGAGACAGACATTTCAGTCTCTGATTTTTAGTAAATATGAAAACCTTTCTGAAAACATGTTTTCAATTTATCTTTCTAGGTTATTGAGTGTAAATTGATGGGCAGAAATTAGATCTATAGAACAAAAAATTGTGCAGAAAGTGAAGGTGTCTGAATATTTTCAGAATCCACTGTATATCTATCTATCTATCTATCTATCTATCTATCTATGCACATATACAATATATATATAAATAAGTACATATACAGTATATATGTACATATACAATGTATACAGTACATATATGTATCTCTCTCTCTCTCTCTCTCTCTCTCTCTATATATATATATATATATATATATATATATATATATGTAGGTAACCACTCATACAATCAGATTGTGATTCAGACTACGAATGCCATGAATGTAACTACCCCGATCTACATACTGTCAAATAAATGAGCCACACGCCATGGCACAACGCAAGAGGCTTCGCCTCTAGTGCTGACGTCCAAGGTTTGATTCCCGAGAGGGGGTGCAGTGAGTGTGTATGCCTGATGAGCCCAGAATTAGGGCGAAACACGTGTCGCGTACTCTTTGCATTATTTGACAGTAAAACTATTTCAGCCATTCTATGATCTGCTTTTCGCAACTGAAAGAGGGCACCGTGGCGGATGTTTGCTGGCTTGCAGACCAACTACAAGCGTTATCTGGTAGGTAACCACCCATACAATTAGATTGTGATTCAGACTATGAATGCCATGAATATATATATATATATATATATATATATATACTCAGCAGAAAAAGAAACGTCCCCTGACTTTCAACTGTTTTTACTTTCAGTAGACTTAATGTGTAAATATTTGTATGAACACTAAAAGAGTCAACACCATAAGACATAAACTAAAAATGTTTCACAATGTGTCCCTGAATGAAGGGAGGCTCAAAATCAAAAGTACCAGTCAGTATCTGGTGTGGCCACCACCTGCTTGAAGTACTGCAGTGCATCTCCTCCTCATGGACTGGACCAGATTTGTCAGTTCTTGCTGTGAGATGTTACCCAACTCTTCCACCAAGGCACCTGCAAGTTCCTGGACATTTCTGGGGGGAATGGCCCTAGCCCTCACCCTGCGATCCAACAGGTCCCAGACGTGCTCAATGGGATTGAGATCTGGGCTCTTCGCTGGCCATGGCAGAACACTGACATTGTTGTCATGCAGAAACTCACGCACTTTTTGCCACTCCTGTCTGGTCCAGCGAAGGTGGGTTTGTGCCCATAGGCGGCGTTGTTGCTGGTGATATCTGGTAAGGACCTGCCTTACAACAGGCCTGCAAGCCCTCAGTCCAGCCTCTCTCAGCCTATTGCGGACAGTCTGAGCACTGATGGAGGGATTGTGTGTTCCTGGTGTGACTCGAGCAGTTGTTGTGGCCATCCTGTACCTGTCACGCAGGTGTGATATTCGGATGTACCGATCCTGTGCAGGTGTTGTTACACGTGGTCTTCCACTGCGAGGATGATCAGCTGTCCTTCCTGTCTCCCTGTAGCGCTGTCTTAGGCGTCTCACAGTGTGGACATGGCAATTTATTGCCCTAGCCACATCAGCAGTCCTCATGCCTCCCTGCAGCATGCCTAATGCACGTTCACGCAGATAAGCAGGGAGCCTGGGCATCTTTCTTTGGGTGTTTTTCACAGTCGGTAGACAAGTCTCTTTAGTGTCCTGCGTTTTTAGAACTGTGACCTTAAATGCCTACTTTCTGTAAGCTGTTAAGGTCTTAACGACCATTCCACAGGTGCATGTTAATTAATTGATTATGGTTAATTGAACATGCATGGAAAACATTGTTTAAACAATTTAGATAGATAGATAGATAGATAGATAGATAGATAGATAGATAGATAGATAGATAGATAGATAGATAGATAGATAGATAGATAGATACTTTATTAATCCCAAGGGGAAATTCACATAATCCAGCAGCAGTATACTGATACAAAGAAACAATATTAAATTAAATAGTAATAAAATAAATAAATAAATAAATAAATAAAAATAAAAATAAAATGTTAGCATTTACTCCCCCGGGTGGAATTGAAGAGTCGCATAGTGTGGGGGAGGAACGATCTCCTCAGTCTGTCAGTGGAGCAGGACAGTGACAAAAGTCTGTCACTGAAGCTACTCCTCTGCTTGGAGATGACACTGTTCAGTGGATGCAGTGGATTATTCATGATTGACAGGAGTTTGCTTAATGCCCGTCGCTCTGCCACAGATGTTAAACTATCCAACTTTACTCCTACAATAGAGCCTGCCTTCTTAACAAGTTTGTCCAGGCGTGAGGCATCTTTCATCTTTATGCTGCCACCCCAGCACACCACCGCGTAGAAGAGGGCACTCGCCACAACTGTCTGGTAGAACATCTGCAGCATCTTACTGCAGATGTTGAAGGATGCCAACCTTCTCAGAAAGTATAGTCTGCTCTGACCTTTCTTACATAGAGCATCAGTATTGGCAGTCCACTCCAATTTGTCATCCAGCTGCACTCCCAGATATTTATAGGTCTGCACCCTCTGCACACAGTCACCTCTGATGATCACAGGGTCCATGAGGGGCCTGGGCCTCCTAAAATCCACCACCAGCTCCTTGGTTTTGCTGGTGTTAAGATGTAAGTGGTTTGAGTCGCACCATTTAACAAAGTCTTTGATTAGCTTCCTGTACTCCTCCTCCTGCCCACTCCTAATGCAGCCCACAATAGCAGTGTCATCAGCGAACTTTTGCACGTGACAGGACTCTGAGTCATATTGGAAGTCTGATGTATATAGATTGAACAGGACCGGAGAAAGTACAGTCCCCTGCGGCGCCCCTGTATTGCTGAACACAATCTCAGACCTGCAGTTCCCAAGACGCACGTATTGAGGTCTGTCTGTAAGATAGTCCACAATCCATGCCACCAGGTGTGAGTCTACTCCCATCTCAGTCAGCTTGTCTCTAAGGAGCAGAGGTTGGATGGTGTTGAAGGCGCTAGAAAAGTCCAAAAACATAATTCTTACAGCACCACTGCCTCTGTCCAGGTGGGAGAGGGATCGGTGTAGCATATAGATGATGGCATCCTCCGCTCCCACCTTCTCCTGGTATGCGAACTGCAGAGGGTCGAGGGCATGGCGGACCTGTGGCCTCAGGTGGTGAAGCAGCAGCCGCTCCATGGTCTTCATCAGATGTGACGTCAGAGCAACAGGCCGGAAGTCATTCAGCTCACTAGGACGTGATACCTTTGGGACTGGGGTGATACAAGATGTTTTCCAAAGCCTTGGGACTCTCCCCTGTTCCAGGCTCAGGTTGAAGATGCGCTGTAGAGGACTCCCCAGTTCCAACGCACAGGCCTTCAGCAGTCGTGGCGATACACCATCTGGACCCGCTGCTTTGCTGGCACGAAGTCTTTTCAGCTCTCTGCTCACATCGGCTGCTGTAATTGTGGGTGGGGATGTCTCACCTATGCTGGTATCAGCAGAAGGATGGTTGGAGGATGCAGGTGAGAGTGGGTTAGGGTGATCAAACCTATTAAAGAAGTTGTTCATTTGGTTTGCTCTCTCCACGTCTGTCTCGATGGCGGCACCCCGCTTCGAGCTGCAGCCAGTGATAATCTTCATCCCATCCCACACTTCCTTCATGCTGTTGTTCTGCAACTTCTGCTCCAGCTTTCTCCTGTACTGCTCTTTCGCCGCCCTGAGTTGGACTCGGAGTTCCTTCTGCACGCGCTTGAGCTCATGTTGATCACCACCTTTGAAAGCCCTTTTCTTCTGGTTCAAAAGGCCTTTGATGTCACTTGTAACCCATGGCTTGTTGTTAGCATAGCAGCGTACTGTTCTTACTGGAACTACAATGTCCATACAGAAGTTGATGTAATCAGTTGTGCATTCAACAGCCTCTTCAATGTTCTCACTATGTGACCCCAGCAATATATCCCAGTCTGTAGTTCCAAAGCAGTCTCTCAGAGCCTGCTCTGCCTCAGGGGACCACTTCCTGAATGAGCGTGTGGTTGTAGGTAGCGCCCTCACTCTTGGTTTGTATTGAGGCTGAAGCAGAACCAGGTTATGATCTGCTTTCCCAAGCGCAGGCAGCGGGGTGGCGCTGTATGCGTCTTTAACGTTTGCATACAGTAGGTCGATAGTCCTGTTTCCCCTGGTGTTACAATCCACATACTGGGAGAAGGCAGGTAATGTTTTGTCCAGCGTTACATGGTTAAAGTCTCCAGCGATTAGCACAAGTGCCTCAGGGTGTTTTTCTTTACAATGAAGATCTGTAAAGTTATTTGGATTTTTAAAACATTATTGTTGAAATACACAGTCCTGAAAAAGGGGCGTTTCTTTTTTTGCTGAGTATATATATATATATATATATATCCATCCATTATCTAACCTGCTATATCCTAACTACAGGGCCACGAGGGCCAACCAACATAGGGCACAAGGCGGGAAACAAACCCTGGGCGCGCACACACTCACACACACACACACACACCAAGCACACACTAGGGACAATTTAGAATTGCCAATGCACCTAACCTGCATGTCTTTGGACTGTGGGAAGAAACCGGAGTACCCGGAGGAAACCCACACAGACATGGGGAGAACATGCAAACTCCAGGCAGAGAGGACCTGGGAAGCAAACCCGGGTCTCCTAACTGTGAGGCAGCGGCACTACCTACTGCGCCACTGTGCCGCCCATATATATTTATATATATATATATTGTAACAAGACACGAGGCATGGCAAGGTTTGGGGCAGCCACCCGTTTAATGCGGTTTCCTGGCTGCAAATGCAAATGATTCGTGTGAGTCAAGTTTACACGACAGAGTACAAACCAGAACTGCCTCCCAGAGAAAAGGTGGGAGGCTTTATAGGACGTTGGGCGGAAGTGACGTTGTCCTCAGGGCCGGGACCGGAAGTGATGTCGTCCTCGGGGCCGGGACCAGAAGCGATGTCGTCCTCGGAGCCAGGACCGGAAGTGATGTGTCCCGATTTGAGGTGGTGGCTCCTGGTAGGATTTCCTGGGAAAGACCTGTAGGGAACTTAGAAAGAGCGTCAGCGTACCCCCCCGGGCAGATGTATAATCAGTCCTCTCTAAGCCCTTCAGCTGCCTCCTATGCACACGTGTGTGACAATGTATATATATACATACTCACTAATTACTTAATGTTATAGTAGTTTTCAATTATAATGAGCTGTTCATAGTTTTAATGTCCATATACATATTTTTTCAAATTCATCTTAGGTCTATTACAAAAACAAACTGAAGTATTCCTTGTGTCCTATTCACAAGTTTTGGTACACTAAGTATTTTATCAGTCAAAATGTATAAGATCCAGACTCAGCTACAGTATAATATATTAAAGCCCCATTGTATTAACCACTGTTTACCATCTTATTTGGTTCTTTTTGTTTAACCTCAAAGAACCTCATATCTATGACACTTTCTGTTTAAAGCAACTTCAGACTGGATTACCTTTGTTGAAGATTTGATCCCTCCAGTTCTTTACCATTGAGAAAAGTGAACAGCCTTTTTAAATATTTTCTTGTCATTTTTTGCCTTTCTTACAAAGAGTCCAGAATACTGTAACTGAATTCAAAAGATTACAGTACCCCACAACCCTGAGTTCAAGAAATGGATAAATGATAGCTTTAGAGAATCATTTAGTTTTGACAGTATCTGTGACAATCTGAGCCTTCCTTTTGTTTTCCCACAGACTCGATAATATTTCACTGATTTATTGGTCATTAACACAGAACTGAAAATGATCAGGTTTTTAAATAGGGTAAGAGATTGATTAGGTTATTATTTAACTTAATATAGTATCATATACACATATGATACTATGTAGAAGCAGCAGTATAATGCACCATCACTGCAGTTTGGACCTTATTCCCAAAGATTGGGGTGTTTTTCGTTTGGTTTTCCTAAAAGGGGCTTAGTTTCTAATTGTAATCAGACAAAACATGTTTAATAGTTACTTTTAATATGATACTTGTTACTATGTATAATGTGTACAGTACAATGAATATGATCAGTGAAAACTCATCATACTAATACTGTACAAGGCTTAATTTTTGTGGATGTCTGTAACTCAAAAATACATAATATACCTTTATTTTTAAATAGGATATGTTTTGAAAATTCTACTTCAACTCTTGCCTTTGGCCTTTTGCTTTTAGGGTAAACTCGAATCTAAAGTTAATCCATTCATCCATTATCCAACCCACTATATCCCAACTACAGGGTCACGGTGGTCTACTGGAGCCAAGGCAGGAAACAAACCCCAGGCAGGGCTTCAGCCCACCGCAGCTAAAGTTAATAGCTTAGAAAATAAATTAATATTAAAGTAAAGTAATGATTTTGGTGAATCCTATTGGTTAGTTATGTTGCCTCACACCTCCTGTAGACTAGTTAGACTGTCTTTGTGGCGTGAGTACATTCCCCCATGTCTGTGTGTGATTTTCCCCAAGTACTTTGGTTTTCCTCTCACATGGTAAAAGCATAGCAGATACTCTGAATCGTGGCTCTAAAACTATAACCACAGACTTACATTGTGCTGGGTTGTTCCTGTCTAATGTCCGATGCTGCCGGGATTTGATTTGGCTTTTTTGTGAATCTGAAACTGAAGCCAGTTCATAGATGAACAATGAGTTTTGATCATTTTTTTTAATCTGAGGCTTGTAAATAAAATTATCTGTAACATATGCCTAATCCCTTGTATTAACATTTGGACCCAAACAAGCCCTAACCAATTTGTGTTTACAGAATGACAATTTGCAGTATAAGTACTTTCTATATTATTAACTTTAAAAAGTGACTTTGCAAAGTATGTTTTCGAGAAGATTTTTAATACACAACAATTTAATTTGATCTAAAAAACTAATTTCACCACATTAGTAGATTGGAACTTCTTCATGTCACCTCCACTACATTCTTTGATATGTTTGGCAACACTTGAGAAATTTGTTTATGTAAATTACATCAGCAATTCATATTATCACTGTGAAATTATAATTTCTCCATTTTGATTAAGCCATGTGATACTGATTAGTGATGCCATCTGGAATCTCAAAACAACGTTTGATGTGAAATTTTGCAGTATATTAGAAAGAATGCACAAGGTAGCCTTCTGTGGTATCAGCAGTGAATAACAAATGTCTCTCATCAGGGTCAAATGCAAGCCCATTTCTTTAAATCTTTCAAGGAGACCTTATTTTAGCACAATGAGAGCTATGAAAAATGGAATCTCTTACAACTCATATATAACAGTATCTAACACAGTTAAATTCAAACATAAGCTGAGAAAACAGATGTATGCATGCACTGTACAGCAAAATAATCTCCTTTGCTTAATTGAAACCACAGAGAATCTGTAGAAACATGAAGTCTGTGTTGTTACAGTATACTATTGTTGTTGCTTACTTTTAATATTGTCTAAAAGAAATAGTTCAGCACATAAATATACATTGTCTATAAATAAAAAGTCACATTTCCCAAAGCCTGTACTTTTCTATGTGATGTTAGTTTCTCTCACCTTTCCTCTTGTACTTTTAAAAGGCGTCTGTCCCTTTTCCTATCTGGTTTATCATAGTGAGTGACTGATCATTAAATTTATCTTTTTAATGATTATTTGTTAGGCAAGGCTATGGCTGCTGCAAAAACGTTTTCATAGTACAACTGAAGCTAAACCTTACTGATAAAAAGTTTGAGTGAACTTAATAGCAAGATTTCACACAACATTCACAATCTCCAAACAAAAACTTTTATTGATAACTAATATAAACCCTTCTGGAAATGAAAAACAAAAATATCACTTAAAATGGTCCTAGCAAGTACTGTAATATTTTAAATTGAGGTATGGGATCCAACTTAACACAAATTCCTGAATGGAATTCAAATAACACTTGTTAACAATCATTCTGCTGGACTGCTCTATCCTTATCTACCTCCAAGATTAACTTTAATGGGGGAAAATACAGTTAAGGTTTCAAGCACTTTGTGGTCTTTGAATACCTCTGACTAAAACACACTGCAGTATTGAATGTTTCCTGTTGTATACTAATACCTTTGGAACACCTTGTCTCTGGACATGCATATACAATATTCTAGGGTACCCTACTTTTCTCATTTATTGAACTTATACAAATACATTAGAATTATGTTGCAGAACAGTTGAGCATAACATAAAATAGTACAGTATTTCATATCATATTCAAATTCAGCTTCAAAACCATCCCTAGCCCATCTGGGGAGAGTCTATTATGTTATTGTTCATCAAAGATAATGAAGCATATAAAGCAGAACTGGGCATTTTATGGCCTGCAGTCCAAATGCGGCCTGTGGCCTGGTTTTTCCTGGCCCGTGGAAGGTGCGGACAGCAAGTATTTTCTTGGGTGTGTCTGTTATGTCTGCAATATGTACATTTTACGACAGTGTGTTCTTGTTGGCCGTAAAGTGTTTGGGGTTAGAGGTTGAGTGTCTTGCGGGATTGGTGGTTCGGAAATAAACGCCTTTCTGAGACAAACTGCACCTGTACGCTCTCGTATTGTATGCAACATTTTTGGCGACAAGGATGGCTGAATTTTCACTTCCACCACCATCTCCCTTTCTTTCCCTGCATGGAGAGCCTCCAGTGCCTTGGTCCCACTGGCTGGAGTCTTTTGAAACTTACCTCCTGGCTCTTGATTTGCAAAATGTAAGTGATGCGCGCAAAAGAGCTTTGCTCCTACACTGTCTGGGAACGGAGAGACAGCGCGTGTTTAAGACTTTGGGGAACGCAGCCACATACTCAGCTGCTGTGACTCTCCTGGAGATGCACTTCTCCTGCTCGCAAAGTGTTATTCTCCGCCGAATCCTGTTTCGTAAACGACGACAGCAGGCATGCGAATCGGTTCACCAATACATGACCAATTTAAGGGGTTTAGCCAGTTTATGCAAGTTCGGAGATATGCAAGATGAATTTATTAGGGATCAATTGGCTGAGCACACGAACAATCCAAAAGTCCGCGAAAAGCTCTTGCTAGAATCAGATGATTTAAGTCTATCACGGGCAATCCACATTGCATTTCAGATCGAGTCTGCTGCGGAGTTCGCCGCCAAACTCGACACATCTACTGCTTCCTCAGCAGTGACAAGGGACGCGGCTCAAGCACTGCAATGCACAGAAGACTCAGACAACTGCAACGAGGATCCCAGTGTGCAGCTTACGCGACAACTTCCTCCAAGACCCCAGCGTTTTTGCAGAAATTGTGGCTCTAAATCACACTCCATGAGAGCGCAGAGCTGCCCTGCCAGGGGTCAGATATGCCAGCGCTGCAATAAGGCCAATCACTTCGCGAAAGTTTGCCGTTCTGCTCCGGCATTGTCAAAGCCTGTGACAATTCATAATGTGACATCTAGGCATACATGTTTTAAAACCTGCGCAGTAGAACTAGACAACGTATGCCTTCCGCTTTTGCTAGATACTGGGGCAACAGTGTCTCAGTTAAATCTAAAGACTAAGAAGAAGTTTTTCCCAGATCTCCAGCTATCTGCTCCAGTCACCACTCTTTGTGGCTATGCCAGCTCTAAAATTTACATTGTGGGTTCAGTTAAGCTGTCAGTACGCTGTGGTTCTAAGTTTCTTCCACAATTCACATTTCATGTCTCCCGCCATGGTGCCAACCTCTTAGGCCTGGATCTTTTTAACAGCCTTGGTTTTACCCTTGTTGACACTAGTGGATCTGTAATTCTTAATGTCTGCTCCCCTTGGCAACAGAAGTAGCCATCACTTTTTGATGGACTTGGCTGTCTCTCTGCCTTTCATCACCAGCCTTTGCTAGATCTCACTGTGCCTCCTGTTATCCAGCCACCACGCCGCATCCCATTGGCTTTTCGTGACGGGGTATCTGCTGAACTGCAACGCCTCCTAGAGGCTGGAATTATAGAACCTATTAATGCTGCCCCAATGGATTTCCAATTTGGTTGTTGTAAAAATAAAGTCAGGGGAACTACAAATCTGTGTCGATCTAAGAGCAGTAAACAAGGCAGTCATTCCTGACAAATACCCTCTGCCAACTTCAGAGGAGCTAACTACACAATTTTATGAATCTCGTTTCTTTACAAAGTTAGATCTCCGTCAAGGATATCTGCAGGTGCCACTCCACCCCAGCAGTTGAGACCTGACTGCATTTGTCACTCACATTGGGGTTTTCTGATATACTAGAATGCCATTTGGACTCAGTTCAGGCCCGAGCTGCTTTCAGAAGATAATGTCAACCATCTTGGCAGGGATTCCAGGGGTTGTCATTTATCTTGATGATATAGTTGTGCATGGTCCCACAACCTCTACCCATGATGAGCGTCTCAAAAGAGTGTTTTCAGCTCTGGCCAGGCATAATCTCACTCTTAATGGTGATAAATGTGTGTTTTCTGCACCTTCAATTGAATTTGTGGGTTTCCAACTATCTGCAGATGGTTTAACCCCACTCCAGTCTAACACAGAGGCAATTCAGAGAATTCCAGAGCCCACGTCAGTAGCACAGGTTGCTTCATTTTTGGGTATGACTGCATACTATCTACGTTTTCTGCCGCAATACTCCTCCACTACTGCACCCTTACGTCAACTTTTGAAGAAAGATGCTCCCTGGGCATGGACTCCAGCCTGCACAGAGGCTTTTCAGTTACTAAAGGCTCAGCTTGTTTCATTGCCTGTGCTGGCGCACTTTGACCTCAATAGTCCCACCTTAGTCACTTGTGATGCATCTGGAGCTGCTCTTGGTGCTGTACTGTCTCAGATTCAGGAGGGGACTGAGAAACCTGTGGCATTTGCTTCTATAGCTCTTAGCCAAGGTGAACAGAAATACTCAGTTAGTGAGCGAGAAGCACTGGCATGTATCTGGGCTTGCGAACGGTGGCACATGTATCTATATGGCTGTGCATTTACACTCAGAACTGACCACCAAGTTCTCACTGCACTGCTTTCTATATCTGGTTCTGGTCACATGCCACTAAGACTGCACCGCTGGTCAGAGCGTCTCCTGCAGTACAATTTTAAACTCCAGTATACTCCCGGGCACCACAATGTGGTGGCTGACCTACTGTCTCGGTTCTCAGCTCCTCCAGTCATGACTCCCTGCCCTGATTCTGCTGAGCCTGAACTTGTTCAGCTTCTTCACACACCTCTAGAGGCCATGGTGTCACTCCAGGAGCTGCAGCAGGTCTCAGAGCAAGACCCTGTGCTCACTCAGCTTCGTACTTTTATCAGGCAGCGGTGGCCTACTCAAGTACCTGCTGAGGTGACGCCATTCCATCGTGTCAAGGATGAACTCACTTGCTGGAATAAAAGCTGTGTTGCTCGTGGTCTCTGCACAGTAGTTCCAAGGTCTCTCCAGGCACGAGTCCTGGCTATGGCACATGAGGGCCATTTGGGTATTGTCCGTGTTAAGCAACGATGTCGCAACCTTGTGTGGTGGCCAGGGATTGATGCTGATATTGGAGCCCTGGTCAAGGAATACCCTGCTTGCCTTGTTAGCAGTAAAATGGGTACTCCACCCACACCCCCATTGCAGCCAGTTCAGTGGCCTGTTAAGCCTTGGGAACACATACAGCTAGACATCTGCGGCGAGTTACATGGCGTTCCACATCATCAGCGTTTTCTTATTGTGGCTTATGACCTACACTCTAAGTGGCACTTCTCCAGACACTTCTTCACTACAGAGCTACACAGCACTCAACTACAGGCAGTTCACCTGCAGCTCTTATGATTGTTTGTGAACTTCACCTTCCACTGGATCGTCTGCGTGCCCAACCAGCTTTGCCCACTGCAATGCATACACACAATAGGGTGTACAAAAGCCAGAATAAAATGAAGCAACATTTTGACAGGTCACGCAGGGTGAAAATGCTAGACATAATTGTATCAGATTGGGTCAGGGTATGGAGGCCACATCGAGAACATAAGTTGAAATCTTTTTGGTCTTCTCCTTTAAAAGTAATAAGCCAACTAGGACCTGCCACATTTTGTCTGGCTGATGGTTCCCGATGGCATGCAAGCCGCCTCCGCAGGGTACCTGCACCACCAGTGTCGAGCTGTGACTCTTCAGGTTTTACAGCAGAGTGGCTCGATTCAACTGCAGGATCATTGGTCCCTATGCAGAATGTGGATCCTGAGGTGTTGCAGCCTCTGACTGAAACCATCTCCAGACCTGAACGCGTCAGAACTCGGCCAGCCAGATTCAAAGATTTCCTTACTGATTTTCACAGTTAAGCAGACTTTAGAATGACCTTTGGGTTTTGGAAGAAGCGCACAAAAAAAAAAAAAAGAGAAAAAAAATACTTCTGTACAATTGTTGTCCCATGTTTTTCTGGGAGTCACTGTATTTGGTGGGGTAGGGGGGAAATGTTATGTCTGCAATATGTACATTTTACGACAGTGTGTTCTTGTTGGCCGTAAAGTGTTTGGGGTTAGAGGTTGAGTGTCTGGCGGGATTGGTGGTTTGGAAATAAACGTCTTTCTGAGACAAACTGCACCTGTACGCTCTCGTATTGTATGCAACAGTGTCATTCTGCATCATAGCTAGATGTGACCGTGCAGACACAGATCAAAATTGATATGCATGGCATGAAATTGCAGGAAATCACATCAGAGAGAGGGGTGGTACAGAGACTGTTCATGTTTTATTGAATAAAGGAAGATGACACCTGTTCTTAATCTGCGTCCCGTCAACATTTTCTGCAAAGACAAAACAACAATTAGCGGTAAAAAATGAAAACTTGTTGCAGAAAACAGATCATTCAACGCACCCTGGAATCCTAGGTATTTTTTCACAGAGGTTATCTGTTTACTTTGCAAAGAGCACATCACTGCTTTTGAAGACTACTACTTGAGCCATCATTTTGAGACCGAGCACACCAAAAAATACAGACATTTATCTAGAGAGGAGAAAATGAGGACCATAGAGGAATTGTTAGGTAAACTGCAAAAACAGCAGTCTTTTTACAAAACTTCATACAGCAAAGGAAAGAATTGTAAAAAATAGCTATATATTAGCTCAGAAAAATTGCCAAAAGAGGCAAATCATTTTCTGATGAAGAATTTTTTACAGAGTGCAATCCTCTCCCTAGACAAGTTAGGACTGCAGTGGGAAAAAATAGTTGGTGTGACAACTTATGGTTCTCCTAATTTGACAGTTAAAGATGTTGGACTATTAAGAATGATGCAGGAAAAAGTGGCTGAGAATAACCCAGCTGAAAAATTCAAATTTACATTGTTTTATTCACCATTAACTGCTGTGTAAATCAGTGCTGAAAACTTATCATGTGGCTGATGTTGTAATAAATACTGCAAATGCCATTAGGGTTAGGGTATTGTCAACTGTTGGAATAGCATGAGACTGATCACGCTGAGAAGAAGGTTACATTTGAACATCTGCCCCTCATACGGCCAACGGTTACAAGATAGACTGAGGAAATTGCAGAAAATCTGGTACTACAGCTGAAACGCACGGAGGAAAATGTTAACTTCTATTCCTTGGCTTTGGATGAGAGCCGTGATGTTCATGATACAGCACAGCCGCTGATTTTTGTGAAAGAATAACGAAAGACTTTGAAATGACAGAGGAACTGGCATCTATGCAGTCAGTGAAAGAGACAACAACTGGTAAGGATTTGTTTACTAAAGTCAGTAAGTGTATACAAAAGTTAGCACTGTAATGGAAAAAGTTAGTTGGTGTGACAATTTATGGTTTTCCTAACCTGACAGGTAAAAATTTGGGGCTTTTAAGAAGGATGCAGGAAAAACTGGCTGAGATTAACCCAGTCCAAAAATTCATATGTGCATTGTATGATTCACCATGAAGTGCTGTGTAAATCAGTGCTGAAAATGTATCATGTGGTTGATGTTGTAATAAATACTGTAAATGTCATTAGGGCTAGGGTATTGTCACACTGGTGTAGTAGCACAAGACTGATCACACTGATCTGGGCTGCCACACAGCTCTCAGGTGGCTAAGCTTGGCCAAAGTGCTCAAACAGGTCTGGGATCTGAAATCAGAGATTTAGGAGTTTTGTCAAATGAAAGGAAAACCCATCCCTGAACTAAGCAGCACTGACTGGCTTTCAGATGTAGCATTTGCTGTTGACGGGGCTGCACTTATCAATGAACTGAATAGAGTTTTGCAAGGCAAAGGTCTTTTTGCACATTTTTGTACAGCCTAGTCAAGACTTTCATGAGAAAGCTGCTGGTTCTCTATTAACAAGTAGAGAGGAACACATTGACATACCTTCCCACAATGAGAAGGAGGAATCTATCTGCTGATCAACCTAACAGATATACTGTACATCCATGTTTCAGGCACTGCATGGTGAGTTTTTAGGTAATTTGAAGACTTCAAAGCAGAGGAAACTAAAATGTTCACCATTTCCTCTCCCTTTACATGGGATGTGCCCCAAGTGAGGTACAACTTGAACTAATAGACTTGAAGTCTGATGCATAGCTGGTAGAACACTTCGAGTCGGTGCCATTACTTACATTCTACAATTCTCTCAAAAAGGAGAATTTCCCACACTTGAGAAGACTGGCTTAGAGAATGCTTGTCCTCTTTGAATCAACATACGTATGTATGTGAACAGACATTCTCAGTAATGAAATTTAACAAATCCCAGTACAGATCTTCTCTCAGTGATGACCATCCGTCTGCTGTACTGTGAATAGCAACATTGGGAGCCTGAATTCAGTGCACTAGTTGAAGCTCAACAAAGATTTAATTCTTCCCACTATATTGTCAAAGGTACAGAGACAGTAAAATACGTTATCAATGATTAATGCTGTAAAATGTGTGTTTGTTTTGTTTTTTTTGTTGTTTTACACAATCAGGAATTGTAAATTGTGTTAGAAAGCATGCTATAGTCTGCATATGTTCCATGGTTCAATAAGTAAGACAAAATCTATTGTCGCAGTAGGGGGCAGTATCGCTCCCTTGAACCCTCAGGTACCACGCCAAACACCTGGTAAAATTGCCACAATAATTATATTTATTATAATAATGTGCACCAAGCACCCTCCACTCCACTATATTCATAAATCACAATAATCCAATAACAATCACAATCCTCCACTCCCAGATGCGTTGCCCTCCTACCACCCAGCTCAGCTCGTTGTCTGGGAGTTCCCAGAGTTCTTTTATTCCTCCTGACCCGGAAGTGTTTCCGCTCAACAGTTCCACAAGTCCTTATTCCTTCCGGGTCAGGGTAAACAGTACTTTTCTTCACCCCGGAAGCCCGTCGCTCTTCCTGTGACGAACTTCCGGGTCATGGTGCACCAATGAGTCCACTGGCTTCCCGACAGCGACTCCCAGTGGCCCCCAAGGTATCCAGCAGGGCTGTGTATAAAAACTCCATAGTCCACGAGGCTCTGCTGGAATTCGGGGCCCATATATGCTCTCGGGAGAGCTCCTCCTGGGGGTGAGGGCCGGAGTAAAATGCCGGCAACCCACCACACTATTAATATGTGGTCTATATTAATTTTATTGTGGTGAAAAAAAGACATTTAACATGTATACTATAATAAAACAGTTGGTAGAATGTGTTCCGCCTTCCTCAACAAGCTGGTTTTCTCCTGTGGCCCACCATAAAAAATAGTTGCCCACCCTGATCTAGAGGGTTAACAGATACCCAGCATGCTTATTTAAGGACAACATCAATAAAGTCTTGCCACATTCCAAAGAAGCTTTGGACAGTTCCTTCAGTGGAAAATTTGATTTTTTTATAGAGAATATGAAATGTTTCCCAATGTGCTATAGTAGTTGGATAGGGATTCTTTCCAAATGAGTAACATAATGCAACAAGTGAGCAATGTAGTGTATGATTTCAGAATATACTCTTTGTTATACAACATTATCCCAACTGTTTACATTAAGAGCATTACTAAAAGAGTAATAGTCAGGAGTAATAGTCATTCAACTACTACCTCAAGTAGTGTTTTTGTTTCTTTTTAAGTATTGTCTGAAAGTTTAATTGTCCTAAAACGTGAGCAGAAGAGTGGGATGCCTGAGAAAAGGGCCCAACGGAGTAGAGTCACTTCTGGAGTTTACAGGATTCGAATCAGCTACCTTCCGATTGCCACCGCAGATCCCTAGCCACAGAGTCACCACTCCGCCATAGCAGGAGTGCCTATAAAAGCAACAGCTCTACATATTTGCACATGCTTTTTCTAACTAGTGTGGCAAAAGGTAAGTAATTCTTGTAAGGATAGTGAGCCATGAGCACAGAATCCATCCATTGCGGCACTCATCCCCAACACTACAATATTTAAGGTTGTATGTTTCAGGTAAAAGGCTCTTGTCATTTACTTTTTTAAGCAAAGCTAGTACTAACAAGTTTAACTTATTAGATTTGTGATTTTTTTATATTAAATGTTGCTGTGCCAGTGGTTTTCCTGTTCTGTAAAACTGTGATAGCATCCTGAGTCTCAGAAAGGCTCAGAGGTGCATCCAGCTCTTCTATGTAGGGTGCATCAAACTGCGGTATTCCAAGTTCCAACAAAAATGTACTTTATGAATGTCTTACTTTTAGCCAGATGCGTGTAGCAATTGAAGTATTTGCTGCTCTGCTTTTCTTATGTTCAATAAGTTCAGTTCTGTTAGGTATGTTAATCTTTTTGTGTAAAGTTCAGTAGCATGAAATTTTAGTTATAGAGATATCAGCAATTAATTCAGATGCCTTCCTGGCTTCTGATTCATTTTTGCAGGAAGTGTAAGGTGTTAATTGTCTCTTTGAGCACTTCTTAAATGCTTCCCATAGTGCTCTTGCTGATATCTCTAAAGACGCATTAGGCTAAAAAATGAATCAAGAGAGATTTATTACTAAGGACAAGAATCAAAGTCATAAATAAAGGCAGAGGTTGAACTGGAAAAAAATATGTTCCAAAAGACCAAAGCAAAACATGCAACACAAACCACTTGGCCTAGGATTGTCAAAGGTTGCTTCTAGCAAAACAATACTCCAAAATCTTACACCATGAAGGTCTTTTAGCATATCCAGAAACTCTGATTACACAGGATGTGTGACACTGACCTTTATACTGTTGTCCTTTTCACATGGAAGATAGGAAATGGCTTAGTAATGCACAGCAGAAAAGAACAGAATGGAGACAATCATAGAAAAATAAACATGGTGGCATAAAGAGATGTAAAAATATTAACCAGGTCCTTTTAACACCCATTGAGGCATTCTTTGTGTGATTTTGGGTCCTTGTGTGATTTTGAGCCATAGAAAAATAAATTGTTGTTGTTCTTGTTAAAATAAAGCAACTAGCTCAAAAATTCCAGGGGCTTCATGTATAAACAGTCCGTATGCACAAAAATGTTTTGTTTGCTTGATGCCACTCTCGCTTCGAGATGTATAAAAACTAAACTTGGTGTAAAGCCACGCACATTTTCACGACAGGGTCCCCGCTTGCGTTTGTATGTTTCTCCTCAGTTTTGCAAATTGCCGGCACCCAGTGTCAAAGCACTGATACTGTTTCTGTGGTTTGATTTTCTTTTTTAGATTCACATCTATGATGCAGGTGTTAGCAAATACACCAAAATTAATTGCATATAGTTTACAAATTTAATTCACTTGATTGTAATAATTCTGTAAAAATATAATGGTGCATGGACTGGCCAAACTATTCCAACTACCATGGTTGCTTTAGCGTTGTTAGAAGACATCACAAATGGAAGAATTAGAAGGGAGTGCTTATTTATAGATGATGACTGACTTCTAAGCTGATTTTGATTTCCAAGAGCTATCCTCTGGGAGCTATGTGCTGAACTGGTGCCCGCTTTAAAAAGGGAGACTTTAAGAAATTGTGCTCTACCTGCTCCTTTGCAAATTCTGCCCACTCCTGGGTTTTTAGCCACAGGAGCTTTTCAATGCAAACTTGCTGACTGAGCGGGTATTTCTCAGTCACCACTGAGTTGCGCCATGCCAGCTGTAAAGGATGGTATTATCTGCTTGCCATTCAGATATATAAGATTTCCTTACATTGTGGTTGAGCTGGGAAACATCAAAGAGCAATTTGCAGGAATGCAAGATTTTCCACATGTAATCGGAGCAATCAATTGCATGCACCTTGCTATTGTAATGGCGCTGGACAAGTTACATCAGCCAGGGATGAATCACCAAAAGAATGAGCTGACATTACATAATATATAGCAGGGGAGCTTATAAAAATAGCAACTCCGCACAGTTGCAGGTGCTTTTTCCAACTAGTGTGGCAAAATGCAAGTAGTTCTGTTAAGGATAAACAGCAGAGAATCGATCTGTGGTGGCACTCGGTGCTGACGCTACACTATAAAGGTGCCTTCACAGAATGAATTTACTTATGTAAATAGAAAGCATTTCCATTCTATTAATGTGCTGCTCTAAGTACACAGAACATGTGCATAAAAAGATATAATGTGGCACACAATCGTGGCTTGCCCGTACCTGAAGAGACACTATATGATGAACCTGACCCTGACCCACCTAATGATCAGCCAAATTGGACAGCATTACAACTTCATTTAAATGTAATTAGTAGAATGTAAAAACAGGTAATCAGATGCAGCATTTATTTTTTAACCATTTCATTTATAGTCAATATCACATAGTACGGCCCTTATATTCCTTAATTTATTGGCCATATCTCTTATAGCATCCACTATTGCATTTTGTGACTCAGAACAGCATTCACCTAAACTTAAAAGAAGTGGTGAGGCGGCCTTCTGCTGTTATGCACCTAAAATCTGGAATAGCCTGCCAATAGGAATTCACCAGGCTAATACAGTGGAGCACTTTAAAACACAGCTGCAAACACATTACTTTAACATGTTCTTCTCATAACTTAATTTTAGTTTAATCCTGATGCTCTGTACATTCAATTAATTATCATTACTATTCATGGTGGCTCCAAAATCCATACTAACCCCTACTCTCTCTTCTGTTCTTTTTCCGGTTTTCTGGGGTGGCGACCTGCGCCACCACCACCTAATTAAAGCACTGTGATGTCCCTACATTGATAGATTAAGGGCCAGAAGTTCACGTGACCATCATCTCCAAGTCCTTCCCTGAGAACCCTGAATACAATGAGGACTGATCATTTATGTTAGGTAGAATGCCTAGAGGGGGCTGGGATGTCTCATGGCCTGGAACCCCTGCAGATTTTATTTTTTCTCCAGCCATCTGAAGTTATTTTCTTTTTTCTGTCCTCCCTTGCCATCAGACCTTACTTTTATTCTATGTTAATTAGTGTTTTAATAATTCTTACTTTATCTTTTTTTCTCATGTAAAGCACTTTGAGCTACATTGTTTGTTTGAAAATGTGCGATGTAAATAAATGTTGTCGTTGTTGCATACATCCAGATGGTCGCCCAGTGGTTTCTAAGGCAGAGGTGTTTGTGCGGCGAGCACCCAAAGATGTGCTCGGCACAGCAACACCATCATGTTATCAACACAGGGTTTAGCTGATGTAATAATGTCTCAAACAGAATAAACACATGGTCATCTGCAACTCTTTTCACGTCGACTAGATATCTGACAACATTTTTTTTATTTTGGGCACTGTGTGACTTTCTGAATTTAAACTTTCAAGTGTCTCCACCACACTTTTGTTGCATATACCACTGCTTAAGCCAACAAATGATGCGTTTGTCCTTGCCTCCACTTCACATTCACAGAAATTCTTTTTTTTTCATGTGTTTTTGCCATTATCCTTTAACCAAACAGTGAACTAAAGGTGATATTTATATCAATTTGCATATTAAAATATGCAAAATTCTGGGAGGAGTCAGGGTGTACTGAGTCCACTGAAAATACAGAAATATATACTTAAACTTTTCCTCTGGAATCACAAAATGACTGAATATTTCAAAATCACAAAAAGAGTGAGAGTATTTCTATCGCTTTTCAGAATTTCCTGTATAAATTGGATTGCTAATTCTACCAGGAGGAGGCTGTAATCTTCTACGGAGTTTCCAAATATTTGTGATGCACCATCTGTTGAAATGACAAATGCAAGGCATCCTGTATGTCCCTGACATATGTCATTTGACATGGTATTTGTAAAAGCAGTGTTAATATATGTGATGCAGCATCTGTTAGAATGAGAAATGCATTGCATTTTATTGCTACAAATATTCGTGATGCACCATCTGTTGGAATGAGACATAGCACACGGACACACAGACATATGTTCTGTTATTAAGGTGGATGGTGGCGTGCTAAAATCAACATCTAAGTTTCCAGATAAACTTAAAACAAATCATATGTGTTAGGTTCTGGAGGATTTTTACAGAATTGTGATTTTTATTATGCTTTCTTTTGACATAATTCAGATGATTTATTGGGCTCAGACATTTTGGTATTATTTTGATATCCTGGCATTTTTAACCAAGTGTGTAACTGTTGACTTCTGTGCTTTCTTTCTCTCTCAGTCTCTATCTCCAAGTCCAGAATTATCCTTTTACTGTATTTTTGGCCTGTCATTTACAGTTGGGAGTATGCATTGTGACCGATGTTGCTGCTGGTTAGTCCATAACAGATGCCCTAAATGGTGGTGACCGTCGCTCATGTGCAGTTGAGTAGTCCCCCTGTACCATTTTTCCTCCTGATTAGCATTGCCAGCGGCATGCTCTTACGCTCTTAACTGTGAGCTGTCTCTCTTTTAAACAGCAAATGTGTGGCAAAAAACCAGCCGCCCTTCAGAAACTCTCTCTTAAACAGCATTTCAATGAGAAACAAGAACACTCTTACCTGTCCCCTTTGCAGGATCAGCTTCAGAATTTCACAAAATTCTTCTCGCAGACTGAGCCCCAGCCAACCTAACTGCTCACTTTCCTGTCCTCTCTCCCTCAGACTGTGTCTGCTCCAGTTGGTGCTTTTGAGCCATCACACCCGCTTGATGAGGAGGACTTTGAGTTCTTATGACCCGTAGGCCGGAGCTGACCGCCATGTTTAACATCTACATTCTGCATGCTGTTCTGCTGTAGTCAAACCCCTTCTGAAAAAGATATTGTGTTTGTACCTGGCAGTTCAGCAATAAAGGTGTTGTTCACTGGAAACCTGTTCCCTTTTCCAGTCATCTGTACAACTTTGTGACTCAAGCTTGGCAGTATTCATTCTTTTCTATGATATCTTTCCCAGGCTTGTCAGCTTTCTTATATGGAAAGCGTTTTCTATATATTTTGTTGTGTAGTGCTGTGAATGAGCCTGTAATTATTTTACAGAATGCGAAGAATCACCACTACCAGTCTCACTTTCCTTAAACTTGATATTACCAAACTAGGAGTTTGGATACTGCTGGGTATTTTGGGTAAATTGACAAGGTTGCCACTGCAGTACATCATGGATCCTAGTCTGTGTCCATCTCCTCTTCAACCACAGCAACCAATAGTAAGCCATGTGTCACCTCCTTTTTTTTTCCCTTTAGGCTTTGTAAAAGGCGCTATATAGCGCCCGACCCGGCACAGACCACTCAGAGGCACATGTACAAAAACACACAGGCTTTATTTTTTCTTCAGCTGTGTGACAAGTCTTCCCCGTGCCACACAGCCCAAACACAGTCCCAAAGCACAAACTCACAGTAAACCACAATTCTCCACTTTGCTCCACCACTCCTCCCAGACAAGCTTCGTCTCCTTCTTCCTCCCAACTCTGGCTCTCCGAGTGGTGGTGGCTGGGCCCTTTTATAGCCCACCCAGAAGCGTTCCAGGTGATTAACCACCTGGTCCTAATTGCACTTCCGGGTGGGGCTGCAGGCTCGTCCAGCCGGGCTGTGGGAAGCAGGCAGCTCCCCCTAGCGGCCATGCCGGGCCCCAACCAAGCTGTGGAGGACTCCAACTCCCATGGAGCCCTGGGGGTGGTTGGGAAAACACCGTCGGCCAGGGAGGCTGCCACCAAGCATCCCGGGGGAGGTACTGGACTGTCCATGGCGGCTCCCCCGGAACATAAGCAGCAGGGGCGTCCCTGCCGGGCATGGGACCCGGCTGTCCTTCACAGCGTTTTCATACTAATAGTCTGTTTTCTTTGTTCTGAATAAGGAGATGAAAAGTTACTTATGTTTAACAACTCATATGTTTAAGGAAACCAGAGGATAACAGCAAACACCCTGTGGGCATGATGTGGACTTCTTAATTGAGAAGAAACCTTTTTTTTTTCCTGAGGAAAATCATCATGGTGTGTCAACAATAGTTTTAATATTTTATGCATCGCTGCAATTGCAATAATTTTTTGGTTGCATCAAACACATCTATGTGAGCAGAATGCCTGTTATCTGGAAACTAGAAGAGTAAATGAAAATTATGCACTACTTTTCATGCTGCAGAAAAGACACAGTCGTTCTGTGTAACTGAACAGAAAATGGCAAGTTCTGCTGTCTTTCAGGTTCATTTAGACAGCAAATGTATCAGGCGAGTTTCCCTTCACTGTATGATGTTGCATGCTTACTGTCCAATACCCTATGGTAGGAATGTAAGCTTTATTTGGTTTCTCTCAAATCACCTACTGTCTTTAGGCCTATAGATATTTGTTAATAATGTTCATTTTGGAGTGTGATTAAATTTACTGCATATTATCAAAGTTAATGTGCCTCCCGTGTCATCATTGTGTGATCACATGGAGAGGACAGCACACTATGTACTTCACTCTTGCAGGGAGTCTCATTGTCAGTTGCAAACGGCATGGCAATGTGTTTCTCATTACCTCTGTATGTGGTTTGATCAAATTGACACCATGACGTGGAAACTGTCATGGGATTGTGAAAGAGACTGAGTAGCTCTGAGCCTGAATCAGGTGCTTGGCTTGCTTTGATTGATTGGTTGTGCAAACTTTGTTATGCAAATTAAAGGTATGTATGTGTGTGTGTATTTTTTTATATATATATATATATATAGATAGATAGATAGATAGATAGATAGATAGATAGATAGATAGATA
>JANRMT010062831.1:26719462-26791494 GCA_026402145.1 Polypterus bichir lapradei
ATAGATAGATAGATAGATAGATAGATAGATAGATAGATAGATAGATAGATAGATAGATAGATAGATACTTTATTAATCTCAAGGGGAAATTCACATACTCCAGCAGCAGCATACTGATAAAGAACAATATTAAATTAAAGAGTGATAACAGTGAAGGTATAACAGACAGACAATAACTTTGTATAATGTTAACGTTTACCCCCCGGGTGGAATTGAAGAGTCGCATAGTGTGGGGGAGGAATGATCTCCTCAGTCAGTGGAGCAGGACAGTGACAGCAGTCTATCACTGAAGCTGCTCCTCTGTCTGGAGATGATACTGTTCATTGGATGCAGTAGATTCTCCATGATTGACAGAAGCCTACTCAGTGCCCGTCACTCTGTCATGGATGTCAAACTGTCCAGCTCCGTGCCTACAATAGAACCTGCCTTCTTCACCAGTTTGTCCAGACGTGAGGCATCCCTCTTCTTTATGCTGCCTCCCCAGCACAGCACATGTAGAAGAAGGAGCTCGACACAACTTACAGCAAATGTTGAAGGAGGCCAGCCTTCTAAGGAAATATAGTCGGCTCTGTCCTTTCTTACACAGAGCATCAGTATTGGCAGTCAAGTCCAATTTATCATCCAGCTGTACTCCCAGGTATTTATAGGTCTGCACCCTCTGCACACAGTCACCTCTGATGATCACGGGGTCCATGAGGGGTCTGGTCCTCCTAAAATCCACCACCAGCTCCTTGGTTTTGCTGGTGTTCAGTTGTAGGTGGTTTGAGCCGCACCATTTAACAAAGTCCATGATTAGGTTCCTATACTCCTCCTCCTCCTGCCCACTCCTGATGCAGCCCATGATAGCAGTGTCGTCAGCAAACTTTTGTACGTGGCAGGACTCAGAGTTGTATTGGAAATCCGATGTATATAGGTTGAACAGGACCGGACGAAGTACAGTCCAGTGTGGTGCTCCTGTGTTGCTGATCACAATGTCAGACCTGCAGTTCCCGAGACGCACATACTGAGGTCTGTCATTAAGATAGTCCATGATCCATGCTACCAGGTATGAATCTACTCCCATCTCTGTCAGCTTGTCCCTAAGGAGCAGAGGTTGGATAGTGTTGAAGGTGCTAGAGAAGTCCAGAAACATAATTCTTACAGCACAACTGCCTCTGTCCAAGTGGGAGAGGGATCGGTGTAGCATATAGATGATGGCTTCCTCCACTCCCACCTTCTCCTGGTATGTGAACTGCAGAGGGTTGAGGGCGCGGTGGACCTGTGGCCTCAGGTGGTGAAGCAACAGCCGCTCCATGGTCTTCATCATATGTGACATCAGAGCGACAGGCCAGAAGTCGTTCAGCTCACTAGGACGTGACACCTTTGGGACTGGGGTGACGTAAGATGTTTTCCAAAGCCTGAGGACTCTCCCCTGTTCCAGGCTCAGGTTGAAGATGCGCTGTAGAGGATTCCCCAGCTCCAATGCACAGACCTACAGCAGTCGTGGCGATACTCCATCTGGACCCACTGCTTTGCTGGCACAAAATCTCCTCAGCTCTCTGCTTACCCGGGCTGCTGTAATTGTGGGTGGGGGGAAACTCTGTCCTATGCTGGTATCAGCAGAAGAATGGGTGGAGGGTGCAATACTCCAAGGTGAGAGTGGGATCACTAATTTATTGGCAACAATGGCATGGGTGACTAGCACACTACACAGTATTTCTTTTCATTAGATCTGTCCCATGTTGGTTCACATCAGTACCCCCCAGAAATGGTTTGCTTGATACCATACCAAGAATCTCTAGAAATGTTGGATAACTGCTGTGTTCACATCTATTTAAACAAATTAAATTCAACTACATTGTTTTGAATTTAGTTTTACTATGTTTGACTTTATTGTATGGAATGTTACTTGCTTTTAATCATTTCAATAAAAAAAAAATTATACTACGGGGGTAATGAAGTAGGTTGAAGACACCTTTTGCTTTTAGAAGCTTGGTTGTTAGGAGACATAGTTTGATCTGCACCTTAAGGAAACCTACCAAGAGAATTAAACACTGAAAGTATCTCAAGTACATATCTGAACAAAATTATATAAAGGAAGCACTGCTCTCAGAGTACAGGATGTCTCAAGCATCTACTGTATGTCTGATGGTGCATGTGGCTTTCAAGTCAGGGCAGGTCTTAACACTTAGTATGAAATGTGTTAGTTTATTATGATTAGTTAAAATTATTTTGCTGCCATCTGATCTTCCAGAGTGCTAACATATATTCTTTAAACTCATTAAATTGTTGATTTCTCAACTCATTGTCATTCTGAAGCTTTTTTCTTTTTAAAATGCAAGGAATTTTATGAATCATGTAAATTTGCTATGTGTAAAGATCAACTGCCCATAAATAGGTTATGTATGATTTAAGAGGCACCAGAACATTTTATAATAATTTGCATCTCATTAAGAGGCTGTATTTTTAATATTGTTTTGAGACACAGTAAAAGTCAGAGCAAATAAATCTCATTTAAACCTGCTTATGATTTACTGCCAACCATTGCTCTCCATAAAAATTGAATAAACCAGAGGAAATCAGTATTTTGTAAATAGATCAATGTTCCCTAGCATACCAATGGGATCTGCTTAATCACAGGGCACACTTGTTTGCTTAAGACAAAGCAGTCTTAACGTGATGAATGACCATTGATGGTATGGTACACCTAATCAATTTATTAATCTAACTTTATTAGGTTTTATAAGTTGTTGCTGTAAAATTTGCAGTTTGAGGTTGTTGAAGGATTTGGAATGCAGCAGAACCACCCATTGTTCATGCTTCTTTTTATGGGCCTAGCTTTGTGCTATAATTTGTAATCAATAACTATTGCCAGTTTACCAGTTCAGATTCAGTACAGTTAAGCATCAATGGCTGAAAATATGAAATGAGGAAACGCTTTAAAGCAGGTTTGCTATTCTCTGTGTCACCAGTTCATGGTAATCATAGGCCTATACTGTATTTTAGTTTTCTTTTATTTACATAGTGTTTAGGCAGAGCTTTTTGATATTCTGGCTTTTTGAGACCTCTGAATTGATAATATATATGCATCCTTTCATCACCTATGTGTCAAATATCAGCAGTGCACTACTTTTTTTGTTAGTTAAAAGAAACTTGCCTAATGTCTCTAATTTTCATTCAGTACCAACACCTGAACATATTTTATTTATTAATCAGGGAGATATTGACAGTACTGTATTTCCAGACTTCATTAACTAAACTCACTGTAAATCTCAATTAGATGATCATCTATACTAATAAACGGCAAAGCCCTCACTCTCTCACTCACTCACTCACTGACTGACTGACTGACTCATCACTAATTCTCCAACTTCCCGTGTAGGTAGAAGGCTGAAATTTGGCAGGCTTATTCCTTACAGCTTCCTTACAAAAGTTGGGCAGGTTTCATTTCGAAATTCTACGCGTAATGGTCATAACTGGAAGGTATTTTTCTCCATTTACTGTAATGGAGTTGAGCTTGACCGCCGTGGGGGCGGAGTTTCGTGTGACATCATTACGCCGCCCACGTAATCATGTAAACTGACTGTCAACGCACTATGTAGAAAACCAGGAAGAGCTCCAAAATACGCTGAACAAAACATGCATTATATAATTGAGAAGGCAGCGAAACATTAAGAAGCGAGCGAGTGACATACTACCATATTCATCAGTACAGCTACTTCGGAAACAAAGCGAGGTATAAACCTAAACTTTAAATTAACTTAATAGACAGGCTGCCACTGGTGCTTTTCGTGCCCACGGGTAATGCGGGGTACAAGTTTAATGAGAGGACGCAGGATATAAATGAGAGTTTTGATCACTTTGTAACTAAGTTAAAATTGCAGGTGAAGGGGTGTGCTTATGCAAATTCCGAGAGACTGTGTTTGTGGGGGATTGACAGTTAAGGCGGGTGGGGGAGTCACGTCATCATCTCCCCTCCCATTTACCTCATTTCGCTCTGAGCTGAGCTCCGCGGCTAACGCCGTCTTCCGAAGCAACTTCGTCACACTGCCACCAAATACAGAGAAATCCACAAGTTAATACACACTCTGTCTCTAGACTTTCTCCACACTGAATCCTCCAGGCACTACTTACAAAAGGTTACATTGACAATCGTGTTACGTTATTTTTAAAATGTTTAATTTTCTTAGCACAAGCACAGCTGAGAAGCTTCGATGCATGTGCTCCATAACGCGTTAAAAAATAATGCATTTAATCACACTTTGCATTACAATCAAAGGGGAACTTTTGTCAATGCATGATTTCCTGGTACACCGATAACATTGATCAGCGCATCCCAATTCATTTTAGCCTCGCACCACCTTGGTTTGAGAAGAAGTATGAAAAGATATGAGGTTAACACACAAAAACAGATCACCAATTCAAGCTTTATGAATAATCGATTCGCCATCAATAATTGTTTTGGTAAAGCCATACTCAGTGTAATCCTCCTTCCATTTTATAATTTTTCCGCCACTAGCCATGATTAAATGAACGGTAAAAAAGTAAGAGCGAAGCGAGGGTGACTTATTTAGGCAGGCATGTATATGACAGCAACACTCATGACAATCATGTTACGTTATTATTAAAATGTTTCCTTTTCTTTTTCATTACTTTTTTAACCCATTACTTCTCCGCTGCGAGGCGCGGGTATTTTGTATATGAATGACCTCCAAAGAGCGCGGAGACTTTTGATCATGTGAACGTGTCTGCAAAAACTGGCGTCTCCTGCCCAGCAAAAGTCGAGCAGCCGGCGCGCGCGCATAGCTGTGCCGGCCTTTCACACGCTGACTGCGCTTCTGCGGCAAAATAATATTAAGGCGCTTCGCACTTTATTTTGCACGTATACGATTATGAGGTCGTCAGCTCTTATGAAGACACGCACAGGAGTGAAGGACTGACAGTGCCATCACAGCCGATTAATAGCTGGGACGTCTCACCAGTCTGCACAAGACCCACCGCGACTGTCCCCAAAAGGCGCTCATATCGTCAGCGAACACATCTCTCTATACTATATAAAAGAAAAGAAAAAGGCAACTTTCCTTTCTTTACACCTTTTTTCCGTTTATCCCAAACCAAAGCCTTTCTCTCTTAACACTGCAGAGGACACAAAACTAATTTTCTTTAATTGCTGGTAAGGCACATTATTAGAGGCAGAAATTTGGACTTTCACATAGAAAATGTAATTTCTATACCACAGCCGTCGTGTAGCGCCTTTCAAAAGGGATCTACTACCGAGAGATGATCCATATACATTTTAGCTGCTGTTAGTACTACTTACCTCTTCTGTTATACCGTCTTTAAAATGTAGTTTACCCGCAACCACTCCAGTAGTGCTCAATGTACCTTTACTTCTTAAAACGTTAATGTTTTACTGTTTAATAACTTATAGACTACATTTTATTATTTTTCCCTTGCACTCAGTGATCAAAGCTATACACACACATATAGACACATACATATATATATATATATATACACATATATTTATATATACCTGTGTGTATGTTTGTATGTATGTGTATACACATACACACACACACACACACACATACATACATACACACACACAAATTATATATATGTGTGTGTCTGTGTATGTATGTATGTATATGTGTGTGTATATATGATGTAGATAGGTATGCATATATATATACACAACAATTACATTAACAATCATGTTACGTTATTTTTAAAATTTTTCCTTTTCTTTTTCATACCTTCTTTAACACACTACTTCTCCGCTGCGAAGCGCGGGTATTCTGCTAGTAATCAATAATTGGAAAGAGGCCTTTCAATATCTGCAGATAAGGGATGGAAGTCAGTTATTCATAGTATAAACTCTTCTTCCTCGATTGTGGAAGGTATAGTGCTTTTCTGCATAAAACTGTACATTGCTAACAGCTTTCAACATTAAACTACTGTATCTACCAGGGACAGAATTCTAACTGTGAATAATGTCATCATGTACCAGCCTTATTACTGTAGGTCATATTATCAATAAAGTATGTTTTGTTAGATAGTGTAAAACTCAAAATTACTCCAAAATCCATCCCCTAATACCACTAATGCACTGAAAAATCTGCTGTGATCTCCTACACTATCTGATTTATAAAACTCATAGTATTTGTGCTAAACATGCTTACATTTCATTGCTGTATTTATTGTTGAAATTAGTTTTCCTTATCTGTTGTCTGTTGACTATTACCACATTAATTGTATTGTGTTTAGTTTAGTTTGTGTAATTTGGAGGCCCAGTAGAGCACGCAGAGTAAGATTTTCATTGTACAGTGTGACTGACTCTTTACTGTGCATATGACAATACATTCTGAACTGAACTCAACAGTACTTGCTTTTTTATGGATTTGTCTTCTTTAACTAGAAGAATACTGACTCATTCTTTATAACTCAATGAGAAAGAGATACCTTATATTATTTTAAAATAGAAAAACTCTAATTTCCCTTAGAAATAATGGCACAAAGCTTCATTCAAATATGAAAGAATCCGTTCTATTCCAATACAGCTTGCTGGGTGCCTGCCTTGGTTTTGTTAGCTTTTGATCTTCTAATAATATGTGAGACACAATCTAGTAACAGCTTTTAAGGGCCTTTGGTATAAGTAGGGGTGGTTGGTAAGTATTGACTATGTTTCTTTGTTAATATTCTGATACATGGTAAGTTGAACTTTTGGTTGCATTTTTGTTTGCTGTGGTGTGGTTTATAAATAAAAATGTCACTTCTAGCAGAAGCTAACCCTGACTGTGAACTGACAGTGATGATGAGAACAGTGTTGTGTTCAATAAAAACAGAACTGAAGCACACTGCACTACATCATATAACAATGAAAACTGAGAGTCAGACTTTGACATTTATAATTTCCCTAACTCTTTAGCAAATATACCACGTAGAATGAAAAGTGAAAAATACTCCTCATGTCTGAAAGTACTAGTGGGACAGTCACTTACAAACCATTAGGCCCTACCAATATAAACTGCTCAAAAAAATTAAAGAAACACTTTTAAAATACATGAGATCTCAATGGGGAAAAAAATCATGCTGGATATCTGTACTGATATGGACTGGATAATGAATAGTTTGATGGAAATTAAAATTATCAACCTAGAGAGGGCTGAATTCAAAGACACCCCGAAAGTCAAAGTGAAAAAATGGCTAGTCCATTTTGCCAAAATTTCATTGCAGCAATTAAAAATCATACTCAGTAGTTTGTATGGCCCCCATGTCTGGGCATGCTCCTAATGAGACGACGGATGGTGTCCTGGGGGATCTGTTCTCAGATCTGGACCAGGGCATCACTGAGCTCCTGGACAGTCTGAGGTGCAACCTGGCAGCGTCGGATGGACCAAAACATAATGTCCCAGAGGTGTTCTGTTCGATTTAGGTCAGGCGAGTGTGGGGGCCAGTCAATGGTATCAGTTCCTTCATCCTCCAGGAACTGCTTGCATACTCTTGCCACATGAGGCCAGGCATTGTCATGCACCAGAAGGAACCCAGGACCCACTGGGTCTGACAATGGGTCCAAGAATTTCATCCCAATACCTAATGGCAGTCAAGGTGTCATTGTCTAGCCTGTAGAGGTCTGTGTATCCCTCCATGGATATGCCTCCCCAGACCATCACTGACCCACCACCAAACCAGTCATGCTGAATGATGTTACAGGCAGCATAATGTTCTCCACGGCTTCTCCAGACCCTTTCACGTTTCACATGTGTTCTCGGTGAACCTGCTCTAATCTGTGAAAAGCACAGGGCGCCAGTGGTGGACCTGCCAATTCTATGGCAAATGCCAATCGAACTCCACAGTGCCGGGCAATGAGCACAGAGCCCATTAGAGGATGTCTGCCCCTCAAGCCACCCTTATGATGTCTGTTTCTGATTGTTTACTCAGAGACATTCACACCAGTGGCCTTCTGGAAGTCATTTTGTAGGGCTCTGGCAGTGCTCATCCTGTTCCTCCTTGCCCAAAGGAGCAGATACTGGTCCTGCTGATGGGTTAAGGACCTTCTACGGTCCTGTACAGCTCTCCTAGAGTAACTGTCTGTCTCCTGGAATCTCCTCCATGCCCTTGAGATTGTGCTGAAAGACACAGCAAACCTTCTGGAAATGGTACGTAGTGACGTGTCATCCTGGAGAAGCTGGACTACCTGTGCAACCTGTGTAGAGTCCAGGTATCGCCTCATGCTACCAGTAGTGACACTGACCGTAGCCAAATGCAAAACTAGTGAAAAACAGTCAGAACAGATGAGGAGGAAAAAATGTCAGTGGCCTCCACCTGTTAAACTATTCCTGTTTTGTGGGTCGTCTCATTGTTGCACCTCTAGTGCACGTGTTGTTAATTTCATTAATAGCAAAGCAGCTGAAACTGATTAACAACTCCCTCTGCTACTTAACTGACCAGAACAATATCCCAGAAGACTCATTGACTTGATGCTATCTTCTTCTTCTTCTTTTGGCTGCTCCTCTTCCATATCGATCTGTCCTTTTCATCTTGTTCTTTAACATCCATCACCTGCATGTCCTCTCTCACCACATCCATAAACCTCCTCTTAGGACTTCCTCTTTTCTTCTTACCTGGCAGCTCTATCCTTAACATCCCTTTCCCAATATACTCAGCATCTCTCCTCTGCAAATGACCAAACCAACGTAATCTCGCCTCTCTGACTTTGTCTCCCAACAGTCCAACTTAAGCTGAACTTCTATTGTAATTTCTAATCCTGTCCATCCTCGTCACACCCAGTGCAAACCTTAGCATCTTTAACTCTGCCACCTCCAGCTCTGTCTTCTGCTTTCTGGTCAGTGCCACTGTCTCCAACTCATATAACATAGCTGGTCTCACTACCATCCTGTAGACCTTCCCTTTCACTCTTGCTGATACCCGTCCATCACAAATTACTCCTGACACTCTTCTCCACCCTGCCTGCCTTTTATACCTCTCTTCAACTCTCTCCGTTATTCTGTATTGTTGATCCCAAGTATTTAAACTCATCCACCTTCGCCAACTCTACTCCCTGCATCCTCATCATTCCACTGACCTCCCTCTTATTTACACACATGTATTCTGTCTTGTTTCTACTGACCTTCATTCCTGTCCTCTCCAGAGCATATCTCCACCTCTCTAGGGTCTCCTCAACCTGCTCCCTACTCTCACTACAGATCACAATGTCATCAGCAAACATCGTAGTCCATGAGGACTCCTGTCTAATCTTGTCTTTCAACATGTCCATCACCATAGCAAATAAGAAAGGGCTCAGAACCGAACCCTGATGTAATCCCACCTCCACCTTGAATGCATCCGTCAATCCTACCACAGACTTCACCACTGTCAAACTTCTCTTGTACATATCCTGTACGACTCTTACATACTTCTCTGCCACTCCCGACTTCCTCATACAATACCACAGCTCCTCTCGAGGTACCCTGTCATATGCTTTCTCCAGGTCCACAAAGACGCAATACAACTCCTTCTGGCCTTCTCTATACTTCTCCATCAACATCCTCAGAGCAAACATCGCATATGTGGTGCTCTTTCTTGGCATGAAACCATACTGCTGCTCACTAATCATCACTTCACTTCTTAACCTAGCTTCCACTACTCTCTTCCATAACTTCATGCTGGGGCTCATCAATTTTATCCCCCTGTAGTCACTACAGTCCTGCATATCCCCCTTATTCTTAAATATCGGCACCAGTACACTTCTTCTCCACTCCTCAGGCATCCTCTCACTTTCCAATATTCCATTAAACAATCTGGTTAAATACTCCACTGCCATCTCTCCTAAACACCTCCATGCTTTCATAGGTATGTCATCTGGACCAACGGCTTTTTCATTTTTCATCTTCTTCATAGCTGTCCTTACTTCCTCCTTGCTAATCCATTGCACTTCCTGATTCACTATCTCCACATCATCCAATCTTCTCTCTCTCTCGTTCTCTTCATTCATAAGTCTCTCAAAGCACTCTTTCCTTCTGCTCAACACACTCTCCTCGCTTCTGAGTATGTTTCCATCTTTATCGTTTATCACCTTAACCTGCTGCACATCTTTCCCAGCTCGGTCCCTCTGTCTAGCCAATCGGTACAAGTCATTTTCTCCCTCCTTAGTGTCCAACCTCTCATGTAACTCATCATATGCCTTTTCTTTAGCCTTCACCACCTCTCTCTTTACCTTGCGCCTTATCTCCTTGTAATCTTGTCTACTTTCTGCATCTCTCTGACTATCCCACTTCTTCTTCGCCATCCACTTCCTCTGCATACTCTCTTATACTTCCCCATTCAACCACCAGGTTTCCTTTTCCCCCATCCTCTGTCCAGATGTCACGCCAAGCACCCTTCTTGCTGTCACCTTTACTACATCTGCTGTAGTTGCCCAACTGTCTGGTAACTCTTCACTGCCAACCAGTGCCTGTCTAACCTTCTCCCTAAACTCAACCTTGCAGTCTTCCTTTTTCAACTTCCACCATTTGGTCCTTGGCTCTGCCCTCACTCTCTTCCTCTCCTTGATCTCCAACGTCATCCTACAGACCACCATCCTTTGCTGCTTAACTACACTTTCCCCTCCCACCACTTTGCAATTTTCAATCTCCTTCAGATTGTCTCTTCTGCATAGGATGTAATCCACCTGTGTGCATCTTCCTTCACTCTTGTATGTCATCCTATGTTCCTCCCTCTTCTTAAAATATGTATTCACCACAGCCATGTCCATCCTTTTGGCAAAATCCACTATCCTCTGACCTTCTTCATTCATCCCCTTGACACCATACCTACCCATCACCTCCTTGTCTCCTCTGTTCCCTTCACCAACATGTCCACTGAAATCCGCTCCAATCACCACTTTCTGTCCCTTGGGTACTCTGCTCATCACTTCATCCAACTCACTCCAAAAATCTTCTTTTTCATCCATCGCACACCCAACTTGCATTGCATATGCACTAACAACATTTATCATCACACCTCCAATTTCCAGCTTCATAATCATTACTCTTCCTGACACTCTTTTCACTTCCAAAACACTCTTGACATACTGTTCCTTCCGAATAACCCCTACCCCATTTCTCCTCCCATTCACACCATGATAGAACAATTTGAATCCACCTCCGATCCACCTGGCCTTACTCCCCTTCTATTTAGTCTCTTGCACGCACAATATATCAGCCTTCCTTCTCTCCATCATATCTGCTAACTCTCTCCCCTTACCAGTCATACTACCAAAATTCAAAATTCCTACCCTCAGTTCCACTCTTCTTTACCTTCCTCCTCTCCTCCTGCCTCCGGACAAGTCTCCCCCCTCTTCTTCTCCTTCTTTGGCCAACAGTAGCCCTTTCCACCAGAACCCGTTGTTTGTTAACCTGACTTGATGCTATACTCTGATTAAAAAGTGTTCCTTTAATTTTTTTAAACAGTATATATCAGCATGTATTTGTAATAAATGATCCTTTATGAATAGAAGAGGTATGACATGTAGCTTTTGATCTTCACTTCCATGACTGGTTCTTTTGTTTTTCCCTTCCAAAACATAACACAACATTATTTTAAGATAAAAAAAAAACTTGCAGATGGGTTTCCATATTGATGCCTTGCTACTGTGACATGGGAATCACTGTCATGCTCCCGAGAGAAGACACTGAGTCCACAGACTCCAGGAAAACCAACTTTATTCAAATCAAAATAGGCACAGTAAGGGTCTTTATTCAAATGGGAGTGACCACTTTAATACACACAGACACAGCAAACAAGCAGTAATGGGCCAGGTTAGTGGCCAGGTTTGAATGTTTCTCGCATCAACCATCAGCTGACTAGCATGTTACATGGCAAAGCTGCGAACCTGCGGTAGCCTCAGCAATGGATAAGCAATTCCTGCCTGCGTTGACAGAGTTTCATGCTGTGCGTAGTTGGGGGACTTCCAGGGTCTCAAAAACTTCACACTACCAATAATAAGAACTTCTACCCTCACCAAAGTTTTTACATTTTATTTAAAGGCAGAACCAAGCAAGGTTACCAGATGTCTTTTGGAATTGTATGAAATCTCTTTTAAAATATCAGAGAAAAGGCAATATTGTCAATATATGGCAATATTGGTATGCCATTTGACTCTCTATGCAATTTTCAAATGTGGAGATGCTTGATACCAGGTGAGACAGTAGAGGATGCTGTTGCTCCTCCAAACCCACAGACAACACGTCCAGACACCAGGTAAAAGTACTAGAACTAATTTTAATTTCTTAAATAATGTGCACAAAGCACCTCCACCTCCACAATTCTGCAACAATAATCAATACAATAAATCACAATAAATCCTCCTCTCCACCCAGCAGCTCCATCACACTTCCTCCCAATTCTGGCTCAGCTTGCTGGGTTTCCCACAGTCCTTTAAATAGTCCTTAGACCCAGAAGCGCTCCTGTGCTTCAGTCCACATGATCCACTAGCACTTCCGGGTCAGATGAAGATTTATATTTTTCTTCAGCCCGGAAGTACTTATGTCCTTCCTTCCCCATGACTTGGGAGTACTTCCGGGTTATAATAAAGCAACAATCTTCGTATCTCCCTGCAGCGTCCCCTGGCGGCCCCCACGGTATCCAGCAGGGCTGTGAAGCCAAACTCCATTTTCCATGATGCCCTGTGGGAATCCGGGGCACCTCCATGTTGCAGAGAGGACACCATCTAGCGGCCTGGATGTATTGACCAGGATAGGCTGCTGGCCATCTCTCACACAGGGTACACTTTTGCATTTTGAGGAGCTGGGTTAGATTGCCCTCCTACTCCGAGGCTGCTGGTTTATAATACATTTCCAGTGAAGAGAGACAATACATTGCATGTTGTTTAGCCTAAGCAAGTAAGTATTTCATTGTATTCATCACAGGAGACAATAATGACCCTATAAACCTTTAAACATAAAATATAACATTATTGTTACTGCTTATCCTTACTGCAGTTCCAACTGCCAAACAGAAGTCAGTTACCTATAAAAAATTACTTTGTCTTAAAAGTCCTTAAGATTCTACGTTTTTAATCTGTTGGCAGCTAAAACTGAAGATTTTTCTGCAACTTTTTTCCCCAGTTTTTGTATTATCTTTCTGAATATATAGCCCACGTGTTGACTGGCTTTGGCACCAACAAGTACTTTCTTCTTTAACTCTTTTAGGGCTGATGTCAACTTTTGTCAAAATTCAGGGGTAGAGGACGGGGATCACCAGCAAACTGCAACAAAACTCACCCTTATGTTTTAGTTCAACTCTCTTTGCTAGAAGGAAAGTTACATAGCTTTGTTAACTTAACCTCGATTCCCTACGTGTGCATGAGTAGCGAAGAGCAAACAACCTCTAAAATGGCACCGACATCTGGCGAGAGACCAAAGCGAATGTGCAAAGCAAAATACTCCATGGACATTTTACGTAATTTCGTTGAATAGAACTCTTACTTGTCAGACTCAGAGTTTGATGGAAGTGATCTGGAGATGGATATCGAAAACGAAAGTGAGGTACCAGCATCATCTGATTGGCCCCCAGCTGATTGTGGGGCTGAACACTTTCATGTAGCTGATGCACTTACAGCAGCGTTCACCACCACATATCGTGTTACACTGCAATCGCCACCACAACCCACCTCCTGTGCAAAGACAGCCAGGCAGCAGGCCTACTGTACATTCCTGCTGTCCATTGAGGTGCCTCCACACAGCCACTGCCGCCAGAGATGCCAAGCATAAGCCAACAGCAGCCACAGCACGTTGCAACAGATGTTTTATGTTGATTTATGTGTGAAATCCATTGCTTTGTGTGCTTTTCAGAAAACTGAGTTTTTTTGGAAAAAATATTCAGCCTTCAAAGAGTTAATTTTGTTTACTTTATTTTTTCCCTCCTTTGTCAATTAATCATGTCCTTGAGATGTTTGACAATTTTAAGAGCCTTTACTTTTCTTTCATGAATGCTTCTTCTGACTACTGAATTTTTTAAATGAATAAAGTTTAAGTGTTCATGACCTACCTCATTAGGTTAAGGGCCCAAACTACTACCACCAAATTCAGAGATTGGGTGATACTTTGTTGTAAATTTGTATTGTAGTGACTCAAAGTGTAGGAAAACAGGTAGGCGAGACACTACAGGGGGAGGATGGAGATGTGTGTTCTAAAGGAGCTTAAAAGGAGGTGAAATAAACAGCACGGCATGTCAGACCTTGTAAAGGAAAGAAGACAGCTGTTGTAGCTTGAATGCTCATAAAAACAATTTCCCCTTGAAAAAAAGGAGGGTTTCTCCCATGGCTAACAGCAGGAGTTCATCATTTCTTAACAAGATAATGAACTGTCCTTTCCAGGTTCATCTAACAGCTGCTTGTGTCTGTGTATCAGTCCTTCCTCCACTGCACCTTGGGTTGTTACACTGTGAAACAGCAGTGAGATTGAATCATCCAACAATCTGAGATGGAGAATAAGCTCTACATAAACGGTAAGGCGGACTGTGCGTCTCAACCAGGTAAGGAGACAAATCACACCAGTCTGCTGCCACTTGGAGTCCAGGTACACCTGCATGAATAACTAGCAACAGTGGCAGCATCAGATGGCACGACATTATTTAACCAGCCTGATTGCAAATCTTGCAGTAAGCAATTGCACGGTAGTAGCGCCAGCTGTACAAAGTCTGTGGAACCATATGCACTTACTAGCCCAGTTTGAAGAATTTGTCCTACCCTCAGCGATAAGAACTTAGGGCAGAGGGCAGTGTAGTGACTCGACCCATGAGAGAACAGACAAGTGAGACTCTGCAGGAGTAGGTGACACTTTGCAGGAAGGTGGGCAGACCAATGCTTGCTCAAGCAGCCGAAATGGAAGTGCAATAAATAACACAGCAGGTCAGACATATCAAAAGGAAATGAGATAGGTGGTGTGATGTGAGTATTGGTGAGGGCAGAAGAGGAAGAGTGGCATCTCCTAAAGGTTAAGAGCGGGATTTGATCAAGTTCCTTTCATAAGGAGGCAATAAACAATCCTTTAAAGGACCATTAACTAGATACTTGTGTTTGTGTGTCAGTCCTTCATCCACCATACCTTGGTTTGTTATTATTTTCTCACATTTTTAAACCTAAAATGTGTAATATTATACAAATTGTATAATTGTAGAAACTTAATTTTTACTTTTGAAAATCGCCCAAAATGCTTTTTTCAAAAGAAACTCAAAAAACACAATTAGAGAGAGGTCTTTTTCCCATGGAAACTCATCAATAATAAATCAACTGGGCAAAAAACTACATAATTGGCAATACTTGCCTCTAAGTGCAAGTAAATTGTTTCTGCATATGGGCCTTGCATCCCTGTCAGGATGGGTTTTGATCCCTTACCTGGCTGGGGGCCATGGCAGAGAGTCGGCACAAAGAAGGACAAACATTTGCCAGAAGACTGATAAAGAATGGTAATATGCAGGTGGGCACATTGGTTTCTCAGCATGGATGGACTGAAGACCCTTTGTGCCACATGTACTATTGGCCTTTTCTTAGTTTGCCCTCTCCTTAAATGTATACCTTGGAAAATGGGTTGATGTAAGTTTGCTTCTTAATGAGGATCTGCCCCTTTAAAGAGAAGACACTGTGCAGACAGGACAGTTGGCCTAAAGAGGATTTAACCTGGAAAGGTATGAGGAAAGAGAAAGAGACATCTGGAGATGAAACAAGGATCAACAGCGTGCTAGTACAGGAAATCTGCAACTGGAGCCATCTGCTGGAAGTGGAATTTTTTTTGTCCACAGTTACAAGCGAGACATGTCTCAAGGTACGAACCTCTTTCTTTCAGCAGTTGCATCGCACACCCTAATTAGTTAATTTCTAGCTTTGTTCTGTAGTACTAGGGTGTTGTACCGTGTTAGCCATTACGAATGTAGAGAAGAGCCAAGCAAAATGACACCTTTTATTGGCTAACTAAAAAGATTACAATATGCAAGCTTTCGAGGCAACTCAGGCCCCTTCAGGCAAGATGTAATCAAGATGTAGCTTTGTTCTGACAATGTATCTGTCATTTGGGGTGGCTAATGTTGAAATGTATTTGTCTTACCTGTGAAGTTGTAAATACACATCTTAATTTCTTTACTGCTGTTCACCGAGTGCTGGTCTGGGATTTGTGGTGAGTGGGTTAAACAAGGATGTGTGTTGGTCACTGAACCCCAAACAAATTTTTATTATGTATTGCTACTGGTACAATAGCAGTATTGTGATCGTGAGGCTTTACGGGTCTTAGTCAGACTCCCAGGGTAGCAGAAGGCCAGGAAAGGGATCAGAACCCATCCTGTCAGGGAAGGACATTAGCCTATGTGTGCCATCCATCACAAACCCCACAAACCCCCACATCCCAATCTCTTCAATTGAGCCATCTGTCCTAAACATTTTACAACTGGCCCTGCTACACGCCCTGCTTTGAGTAAATCAAAAATCATCATTGGAAAGAAATGTTACATTTTTCCTTTCTTTTCTTTGCTTACCATAGCTTAAGATTGTAACATGTGGAAGTTAAAGAATCAATATTGTACAGAGGAAACATAACTCATTATTGCATTTTCAACTAACCAGCTCCTTCTTAATAACACAACATCCTACCAGAACAGAAAACCTGCTTGTAAGTCATAGAAGAAAGGACCACCAAATGATGTACCATTAGCTACACATAAGACATGTTGGGGATAAGTATGAGTTTATGCATTGTGCAGAATAATGAGGCATAATGATAAACATATACTTTCATTAACATAAGGAAGTATATTAACAAAAACAGCCAGAAGGTCTCATACAGTTGTGGGAAAATATTTAAATTTGTCAGCAGTACTACAGAGGCATCAATCCATCCCGCTATATCCTATCTACAGGGTCATGGGGTCTGCTGGAGCCAATCCTAGCCAACACAGGGCACAAAGCAGGAAACAAATCCCAGGCAGGGCACACACACACTAGGGACAATTTAGGATCACCAATGCACCTAACCTGCTTGTCTTTGGACTGTGGGGGGAAACCAGAGTACGCAGAGGAAACCCACACAGACAACATGCAAACTCCATGCAGGGAGGACCCAGGAAGCGAACCTGGGCCTCCTAACTGTGAGGCAGCAGCGCTACCCAATGCGCCACCGTGCCGCCCATTACAGAGACAGTAAAGTAAAATGTTTTAGAAATGTCCACAAACTCTGCAACATCCTGTCCAAAACTAGCCAATAAAGTTAATGCCTTTTTAAGTAGATAGTGAAGGTAATGCTGCAAAGTATGAAAATGAAATGGTTGCATTAACAATATTTAATGAGTCCATGTAAATTATTTGAGGTTAAATTGGAACATCAAACTGATATGATCTGGGTGAACTATTTGGAATAAGCACCTGAGGACAGAGAGCTAAAGTTTTAGCCAAATGTTTGCCATCTGAATTCTTCCAGATAATTGTTTGAAACTTTAATTAATCTTAAAGTGGGGTCTTTACCTTGTTTTAGCATGAGCATGTCAATGGCAATGTTTTGTTATTTTGTGAGGCTGAGCAACTTCAAGAATTCTAGAAAAGATGAACAAACTGGAATGATTGAATACACATTGACATGATCTACCATAGAATAAAACACTAAAGTCTGTGTGCCAGTCCCTCTGAGCAATCTGATTGGTCGATTTGGCATTGGTATGAATGGTCTGTATTGCTTTGGTGATGTGATGAAAGAGTAAGTGCTAAGTGTAAGACACACAAAGAGGAGAAACGGCACAGGAGGTGTGCGAAGAGTCACCTCCAAAGACAGCAAGTATAAAAGTGGATAGGATACAAGAAAGCTGAAAATAATGACAGAAAAGGTTTTATGGAATGCGCTTGAGAGAGGGAATGCCAGTGAAGAAACATTCACACACGTGAATATGGAGAGGAAAATAGCTAAAAGTGCATACAGGACAAGAGATAGTAAGTATTTTTAAATAATTTGGTTACCTGTCTTTGGCAGGTAGTGTGGCTAGTAAGTTATAAACTGTTTAATTGCTTTAAGTGATTGATGGAAGAAATGGTAGCAAAATGAGCTTACTGGACTCCAGAGCCCTAATAATGGATTCTCTGAAACTCTTCCATTTGCAACAGAAGTGCATTTACCTCAGCTTCATCACTTGAAATTTTAACACATCTAAGGAAAGTTGTTTTTTTGCCAATTCAAAGAGCAGAACTTAAATCTTTTTTAATTTTAAAGTGATTAAGATGAGAAGTAAAAGAGGCAGAAAGGTTTAAAATGTTGCTTTTTGTTCCTTCCAGTAGAATCTCTGCTTCCGCCACAGAAATTCCGTACATTAGCAGCATTGCACTGAACTTCCATCAGCAGACACGAAAAGATCAATGAAAAACAAAACAATGAAAAAAACACCTGAACATCTGCCAGCCATTCCCACCCCTCATTCTCCTTGAGAGATTTGATGGAAATGAGTGAAAAACTTAACAGAAGGATAAGTGCTTATTTTGTAAATTTTTGAATAACCTATCTTTATTTTTCTCAAACAGTTTGAAACAGCCTTATTATACAGCAGAATCCAATACAAAGTAAATTAGCACTTTGGCAAATCCCAGGAGAGTTGTTATATTGTAGATTTATAGATAATTCTATTATACACTAATGAGATTACACCGCTCTGAATACCTAATACAAGAAAAAAAAATAAAAAATAATTATCTTAGAAAATATTTCTGTGCATTTTGTTTCTCTATTTCAGTTTCACTTGAAAATACTTGTTTATAGGTTTAGATGAGGATGGGATATACATCCATCCATCCATTTTCCAACCCACTGAATCCAAACACAGGGTCACAGGAGCCAATCCCAGGGCACAAACCAATCCTGGGCAGGGTGCCAACCCACTGCAGGACACACACAAATACACCCACACACCAAGGCCAATTTAGAATTGCCAATCCACCTAACCTGTATGTCTTTGAACTGTGGGAGGAAACCCATGTAGACACGGGGAGAACATGCAAACTCCATGCGGGGAGTACCTGGGAAGCGAACCCAGGTCTCCTAACTGCAAGGCAGCAGCACCACTGCACCACCATGCCGCCCGATGGGATATACAGTAAAAGGTAATTCCATCTACAGCATATTGTGAGCAGGGGGGCTGAACGCACCCCTAGAAGACACAGACACTCCTAAAAAAAACCCTCTTAAAAACGCTGATAGACTACCTTCACATTGCTCCCTTACTTGCTGGGCTTACTTTGTGCTGCTCTGTCACATGATATGTTTCTCCTGCGACACTATGCATACTTAAAAGCCTGAACAACACCTGTCCTTTTTGGCTGATAGCTTTGTTTCTCTCTCCTCCCCCAGACATTCTCTGCTCCTGTTGCGGGTCCTGCTCCCATTGTGCTCCCCTATGATGTTTGCCTATTCTTTTAAACGAGAACTAACTGCATACTGAGTTCGTTTTACTTCTGAAAAGGCATGTTTGTTTGAAGTGTTTGAATAAAGTTCCTGTCTCTACAATCTCCTGTGTTTCTGTGCAATTCTGTGACCCAAGCGTTACAATATAAATCAACTCTATTTGTAATTGTGTGGTATATTTAATTGAAAAAGGGTTTAGAGATTTTGACTAATGAAGGGATTAACTTAGTTGAACTCAAGTAATATGTTTAGCATTAATAATAATTCCTGATTTTGAAAATTTTGGGATAAAAAGAAGCACATAAAAGAAAAAGGTTGGAGAGAAAATATGAGGCTGTTAGTGACAGCCCCAGTGGGGTACTACATACTTGTGATAAACTTGGATGATTTTCCTCCAATGTGCATGTGTGACAATGTATAAAATATACAGTAGATATAGAGTCATATGCCATCCTCTAGGGTCCATCTGGTTTTCTAGAACCCCTCACAGAAGGAGCAGGGACAGCTTTGGATGCTGCAGCTGGGGTTAGCTGTCTTCCATGGGCAGGTTCTCTAAATTGTGGGAAGAAAAGGAGAGACTGTTAGGGTAAAATGCGATTCAAGTGTGTCCTGGAGTGGTAATTTTTACTTTAGCAGAGACAAGAAGGTGAACCAAAAGCGCACATGCACAAAAACGAATATATGTAAATGTTTGTAAGATACTTTATATGTACAATTATTCACCACTTACTGTAAAGACCCATGTAAAGTTTTGTTATTCTTGTAGTATGTAAGCATACAGGAATAGGGTCATTATTTTCACTAATACACAGTACAGTAAAATTCTTATCTGAAAGTAATAATCAGCATGCAACACTTTGCCATTCCTCAGCACTATGATTAGTAAGCAGAACTACCTTACCTTGAAACATCTGTCTTCCTAACCTGAAAAATCTAAGAACATATTCATTATAGTGAAGTTGAACTTATAGTAAAATTTAGTACAAGACTAGAGAGGGACTTTTGTACAGCTGCACTTGTCTTCATACACTTTTTTAAAATGACCTAATAATAGAATGCCAATGAACAGATTCCAACAATAACTGATGTGTGTACATATTTTATTAAAAATGCTTAGGTTTTCAAAAGAAAGAAGTCAATGTGGCTAGTCAGAAAGATAGCCATGAAATCTGTACATCTCCATACCTCACAGTTACATTAGAGAATGCAAAGGAAAGTGGTTTCAAATTTAGTTTCTAGAGAGTTGAAATCGCTGCACATCTTGCCAAAACTAATTTTCTAATTAGTAGCCAATTCCTAATTAATGGACTATATCATTTAATTATGTAACTCATTTTACGTTTTATTCTGTGGCATAAGGAATTACTTCAAGTGTACATTTTGTATTCTGAGAAAATCAATAAAATCTTAAATTTAAGGCAAACGTCCAAGTATGAGGAAGCTAGCGAGACAAAATTGCTACAGATTTACATAACAGGAAACAGATACAAAGTACCTTCTTTTATACCCTTGCCAATCTGAATTTAAAGATTATGTGATCAATGGGTGATGACTACTATCCAAGCCTTCAAGGAAACCAGGGTGTAGTAATAACTGAACAAATGAAAGGTCTCCATCAAGAAGAAGTAAACTTCATTAGTAACTTGACCATTAAAAACAACATATTCAGTGTTCTAATTGTCAAAGTAATGTGTCCATTTTTCCATTTTATGTCTGTCAAGAAAGAGATGAAATATTTGCAAATAGACTACATTTTTGCTATTTGTAAAGGTCAAAAATGTTTAAACTTAACATTGCCTCAATTCTTCTTGCTCATTCTTTATTGCAAGCAATTCTCACTTCCGCAAATTGTAAACTTTTTCTGCTGATGAAGCTGTGTGTGAAATACAGATACAAATGTTGGTTTTCTACACACTACTGTTGACAAAACCATCCAAATTTCTTTTTGTGCTGACCAGTAGCAATGGAATAGGGTTCTTTAAAAGATGTTAAAATATAAATTTTACGAAGTGTGGAATATTTCTTTGCCAGTCATTGTAAGAATGGTAATAATGTAGATATGATAAAGGTATTTTTTTTAACAATCTTCAGACTGTGCTCAATAAACCTAATTCATATTACATTGTGTGAATGTATAACCCTGGTTCAAAAAAAGTTGGTACAGTGAGAAAAATGCAAATTAAAAAAAAGGAGTGATTTGTTAAATTTTATTCATCCTGCACTATATTGAAAACACTACAACTAATTATTTGATGTTTTAACCTTATGAATTACTTTTTTGAAAATATACACTCATGTCAAATCTAATGACTGCAACACGCAACAAAAAAGTAGTTGTTTACCTCTAGCTTTTAGCAAGAGGAATTGTCCTCATATTATCCATTATGCAGGTCTTCATCTGCACAAATTATATGGAGCCATATGTGTTACATTTTGCATTGCATAATATGCCACATATTCTCAACTGGGGAAAGGTCAAGACAGCAGATAGGCCAATCTAAGCCCCACAATCTCTGTTTATGCAGATAATCATTTCTAATCCAGGTAAAATGGGGTTTGGCATTGTCTTGGAAGATACAGGGACGTCCTTGGAAAAGACAGCATCTGGATGGCAGCATATATTTATTGATTTTAATTAAGATCAAATAACATTCCATACAGTCAAGTCAAATTTAATCAATCAAAGTAAAGTCCAACCCCCACCCAAAAGAAAGAGAGAGGAGCCAACAACTGCAGCTTCTCTATAAAAGGAGCAAGAAAAGAAGGGTATCCTTTTCCACAAAATGAAAGCTTATTCTAAAATGCTTTGATTAGACTTGCCATATTTTAACAAACGTTTTGAACATATCGTGTAAGTGAGAATTTGATTATTTCCAATTTCAAGTAGTACAGAACATTGGTTACCTACTGACTTAAGAGTGGTGGGGTGGGATTCTTCCAACTGAGCATAATAAGTTTATGTGCTAGTAGTATAGTAAAGGAAGTTACAGTTTATACATTTTTGGGTGCTGGCTGCACACACACCTCTGCCACTGAACCACTGGGAGGACATCTGGCTGTGTGCTGACAGACTGCTCTGAAGTCACAAAATGCAATAATGGATGCTGTAAGAGATGTGGCCAATGAACTAAAGAATATCAGGGCTGTACTATTGACCTAACATTAACCTAACATTAACACCTAACATTGACCACAAATGAAATGAATTGTTTAAAAAATAAATGCTGCATCTGATTACCTGTTTTTACATTCAGCTAATTCCATTCAAACAAAGTTGTAACACTGTCCGATCGGCCTAATCATTTGGTGGTTCATGGTCAGGTTCATCATAGCGCTTCTGTTCAGGTACGTTCTGGCACACTACAACACACTTTCTGTGCACTATAAAGCAACAAATTAATAGAGTGGAAATGCTTTACATTTATATAAGCAAATTAATTCTCTGAAGGTGCCTTCGTAGCGTAGCTCCTGGAAATTAAAATCGACTTAGAAACCAGTCATCATCATCTGTAAATATGCGCTCTCTTCTAATTCTTCCATTTGTAGTGTCTTATAATAACACTAATGCAGCCATGGTAGTTGGAACAGTTTGGCCATTCCGTGCACCATTATATTACTACAGAATCATTAAAATCAAGTGAATTAAATTTGTAAAAGATATGCAATTAATTTTGGTGCATTTGGTAAATCCGCATCATAGATGTGAATCTATGCAAAACCAAGCAGAAAAGTGCGTCCGCAAAGGGGGATCCTGCCATGAAAATGTGTGTGGCTTTACACCAACTTTAGTTTTTATACATCTCAAAGTCAGTGTGGAAATGGGTGTACACAACATTTTTGTGCATACACAGCATTTATACATGAGGCTCCTGGTTTATTCTAGATCTGTTCTGGTAATTTCACCGATTACCTCAGATACCTTCTTGGTTTCTAGTTTATTTTTGTGAGAAAGGTAAGAAATAATCTGTCCTCTTAAAATACATTCAGCGCTTCCTGGAGAATACCTGCTGAGACCTCTGAGGATGCATTTGTCTCAAGAAAATAATTTGATTTGCTTGGATATGAATTCTGTATAGTTCCCATCTGCTAATGACAGGGGCTTAAGACACAAGCTACAAGATGAGTGTGTAGAATGCAGTAATTTAAGCTCCATAATCAGAGGGGCATGGTCAGAGATAACGATAGCATCGTACTTACAGGATTTGATAGTGGGCAAAAATTATTATTTATAAGGAAATAATCAATTCTTGAGTAGCAATGATGTGCGGGTGAGAAGAAGTATGCTGTTAAGGTTAGGATTTAAGAACCACCATGGGCCAGATAAGTTATGATCTGTTACAAACCATGTAATTATCTTTGCAGTATTACATGTTATTGCCATTGTATCTGAAGATCTATCCAGGTCTGGATTTAAAATACAATTAAAGTCTCCAGCCATTATAATTTTGTGAGTGTTCACATTAGGGATAGATGCAAATACACTTTGGAAGAAAGATCTATCATCCATGTTTTAGCAGCATTGATATTAATCAAAAGCATTTTAGTAATAGATAAATTGCACGTCACCATGACATATCACCCTCCCCACACCTCTGGTTTTCTTCATATAGCTACAGTGAAAAATTTGGCCAGACCACAACCAAAACTGGTCCTTGCTTAATATGCGAGTCTCCTGTAAAAATACAGGCAAACACTTTCTTTCTCTTTACTTCAAGATTGAGATCCTTGAAATTCCAGCTCACAAAGTTTACTATTTGGTCATGGAAATATTTCTTCTTACCTTTTGTTGACATTTTTTAGTCTTAGGTTAAGGTAGTACATTGTACATATGATAGCTTTGACATAGATTTCATATTATTGCCAAGTGATGCAGCTATGAATCATATTGTTATGTTGTCATTAACAATTATTGGGGATGAGAGAAAAAAACAGAAATAGCATTGCTCTGTTTCTTTCTATCCCACCCACATTTTGCCTCTGCAAGGGAACAAGCCACACTTCACAATGTCCTGGTCCTCTAACATTCCAAGAGAAGATGCATGTCTAGACCAAAATAAGCCCCCCAGCAGTGGTGTGAAGAAGGTTAAAACAGAGATATCTTGTGAAGATACAGTCCAAATACAATATACTAAAGATATAATCTTAAACAGTCCTTAAACTAACTAAAGGCTGGTTACTTAAAACAGTTTAATAAAAAGATAATAGCTTGTTACTTTGTGGTAGCCAAAGTGTGCATATAATTAATGAAAGAAATTTCATTAATAATAAAGGGAATTCTCATACATAGAACTGTTCCATTTGTAGCATCAGATGTAGTATTGGATCCTGAAGGGAGATATGTAATGGTTATGGGAGACTTATCTAACTGTAAAATGATCTTGATAAATGTTTATGCACCTAATGTTGATGATAAGGAATTTATACAAAATTTATTTGCATCCATTCCCAATCTGAACACTCATAAAATTATAATGGCTGGGGACTTTAATTGTGTTCTAAATCCACTTTTAGATAGGACTTCCTCCACAGGGGGAACGGCATCTAATACTGCAAAAATAATTACAAAGTTTATAACCGACCACAACTTATCAGACCCCTGGAGGTTTTTAAACCCAAATTCAAGAACATATTCTTTCTACTCACCAGTACATCATTGTTACTCAAGGATCGATTACTTCTTTATAGACAATAACTTCTTGCCTAAGATTAAATCTTGCAAATACGATGCTATTGTTATTTCTGACCATGCACCTATGATCTTGGAGCTAAAATTACTAAGCCCCATGCACTCACCCCGCAGATGGCGCCTCAACTCGCTTATATTAGCTGACGAGAATTGTACTAAATTTATACCCAAACAAATCAAATTCTTTCTAGAGACAAATACATCCCCCGAGATCTCTGCAGGAATACTCTGGGAAACTCTTAAGGCCTTCTTAAGAGGACAGATTATCTCATATCTTTCCCACAGAAATAAATCCGAGGCCAAGAAAATAGCAGAGATAAAAAGCGAAATTATTAAAATAGATGAAGAACATGCCAGACTACCAAGCGAGACTCTACATAGGAGAAGGCAGGCCCTACATTCGGAATTAAACCTCTTGACAACTAAAGAAACTGAACAACTAATTTACAAATCCAGACATCATTACTATGAACATGGGGAGAAAGCTAATAAGCTTTTAGCTCAACAAATTCACAAGCAAGAAGTGCGCAACGCAATCTCGGTAATCACTAGCACGAACAGAGATAAAATCGTCGAACACCAAAATATAATGCACACTTTCAGAGACTACTATAAATCCCTATATACTACTGAGTTTAAGGAAGACAATACACAATCTAATGCATTTCTGGATACATTACAGATACCACAAATAGACGCTTTTAGTGCAGAGGAACTTGATAAACCTCTGACGTTATCAGAATTACTAGATGCTATAAAATCACTCGAAGGCGGGAAAGCAGCAGGCCCTGATGGTTACCCTGCAGAATTTTACAAGAAATTCTCCGCTCAGCTAGCTCCCCTCTTATTAGCAACATTTACAGAAGCCAGAGATAACCAATCTCTTCCACAAACCTTTCGCCAAACACTAATCACTGTCTTTCCAAAACAAAATAAGGACTTATTACAATGTGCATCATACAGACCAATTTCACTTCTGAATAATGACGTTAAAATACTCTCTAAAATCTTAGCCAGAAGGATGGAGAAAGTGCTCCCCTCGGTAATATCACAAGACCAAACTGGATTTATTAGGGGCCGACACTTATCTTCCAATCTTCGACGCCTGTTTAATGTAATATACTCACCAACTAAATCAAACACCCCAGAAATATTATTATCATTGGATGCAGAAAAAGCATTCGACATGATTGAATGGAAATACCTTTTTACTATATTGGAGAAGTTTGGATTTGGCCCAAACATCTGTGCATGGATTAAATTACTGTATACTAACCCAGAAGCTTCAGTTTGCATCAACAACATTTGCTCAGACTACTTTAAACTAGAATGTGGCATTAGACAAGGATGCCCCTTGTCACCGCTGCTGTTTGCGATTGCCATTGAACCACTGGCAATACATTGTCGAAATACTGATCAGATAAAGGGGATTAGCAGAGAAGGACTGGAACAGAAAATCTCATTATATGCAGATGACATGGTACTGTATATATCAGACCCAGAAAATTCTGTGCCTGCAGTCTTAGCAGCACTCACAGAATTTCAAAATATCTCTGGTCTCAGAATTAATCTGAATAAAAGTGTACTCTTTCCAGTGAACTCTCAAGCATATAATATTAGATTAGATACCCTACCTTTTATCATTGCAGAACAGTTTAAATACCTAGGGGTAAACATCACAAGTAAACATAAAGCTCTATATCAACAAAATTTCGCCGTTTGCATGGAAAAAATTAAACAAGACTTGCATAGATGGTCAACCCTTCATCTCGCACTAGCTGGAAGAATTAACACTGTTAAGATGAATATTCTTCCTAAACTCCTTTTTTTATTTCAAAACATCCCAATATATATTAATAAATCATTTTTTAGGCAATTAGATTCGACAATAACCTCATTTATTTGGAATTCAAAAGATCCACGCATCAAAAGAGCGACCCTACAAAGACAAAAGGAAGAAGGCGGCATGGCTCTACCTAACTTCCAGTTTTATTACTGGGCAGCAAATATACAGGCGATAAGAACCTGGACACAAATAGAAGAACATACACAGGCTTGGTCCGCAATAGAAGTAAAATCCTGCAGTACTTCTTTGTATTCCTTGGTCTGTGCTCCAATAAGCACACGTTATCGGCAATACACTAATAACCCAATTGTGCTCCACTCACTTAGAATCTGGAACCAATGTAGAAAGCATTTTAAGACGGAGAAGCTTCTATCTGTGGCACCCCTGCAAGAGAACCACCTCTTTCAACCTTCACAAACATATGCAGTTTTTAATATTTGGAAAAAAATTGGAATTAACTTGCTTAGAGATGTTTATATAGACAACGTCTTTGCATCCTATGAGCAATTACATTCCAAATTTAACATTCCAGCTACACATTTCTTTCACTATCTTCAAATCAGAAACTTTGTTAAACAAAACCTTCCAGATTTTCCTCATCTTGCACCCTCATCCATGCTGGAAAAAATATTGCTCAATCTCAAGGACTTAGACTCCATCTCTACAATATATAAAATCATTTTACAATCCCTCCCTTTCAAAGATCCAAGAAGACACTGGGAAAAAGATCTTTCAATTAATATATCAGAAAAGGAGTGGAAAGTAGCAATGCAGAGAATTCACTCGAGCTCCATATGCGCAAAGCATACAATCATACAACTCAAAATTATATATCGAGCACATCTGTTTCGACTAAAACTCTCCAAAATGTTTCCAGGGCATGATCCAACCTGCGAACGTTGCAACCAAGTCCCAGCCTCACTAGGTCACATGTTCTGGTCCTGCACCAAATTAACATTATTCTGGACAAACATTTTTAATTACCTTTCAGATAGCCTTGGACTCACAATCCCTCCAAACCCATTAACAGCTGTGTTTGGTGTTCTTCCAGATGGGTTTAAAGCGGAGAAAGACAAACAAATTGTGATTGCATTCACTACACTTTTGGCACGTAGACTTATTCTCATAAACTGGAAGAACCCAAACTCTCCTCTTTTAAGTCAGTGGGAAACCGATGTGTTATATTATTTGAAGTTGGAAAAAATCAAATACTCAGTTAGAGGATCTGTACAGACTTTTTTCAAAACATGGCAGGATCTAATCAGTAATATTTTAAAATAAGTTCATAAGGCACAGAGAATTTATTAATTTAGGTATGTTTACAAGCCTTAAATTTAACACCGTTTGACTTGCTCTCTCTCTCAGGGGTGGGGATCGATCTGTTCTTAATTTTTCTCTTTGTAAAAACTTGATTGCTTCGTATGGATTGTAATAAAATTAATAAAAAAAAAAAATAATAATAATTAATGAAAGAAATTTCAATATAATAACTGTAGCTTGAATAATAACTGTTTACTTTTTAGTTTCCAATTAGGCAAGATGCAGCCATAAGTGGCCCAAATTTGCATATAACTAATGAAAGAAATTTCAATATGATAATTGCAGCTTAATTAAAACAAAAGCGGAAAGAGATGGCCAAAAAAGAAGTAAAATATAAATCCATCCATCCTCCAACCAGCTATATCCTAACATAGGGTCATGGGGGTCTGCTGGAGCCAATCCCAGCCAACACAGGGCGTAAGGCAGGAACAAACCCCATGCAGGTGCCAGCCCACCACAGGACACACACACACCAAGCACACACTAGGGACAATTTAGAATCGCCAATGCATCTAACCTGCATGTCTTTGGACTGTGGAAGGAAATCGGAGCACCCGGAGGAAACCCATACAGACACGAGGAGAACATGCAAACTCCACGCAGGGAGGGCCCGGGAGGTGAAGCCAGGTCTCCTTACTGCGAGGCAACAGCACTACCACTGCGCCGCTGTGCCACCCTAGAACCTTCATTTCATTCTTTATTTCTCTATTGTTCTTCTTTGCGTCTCGTCTTATATAATTTATGTTCCCCCTGCATGCAGTGATCAAACCTTCATCTCGGATTGTGCATTTCGATCTTCCCTGATCTCTGTAGGTGTAGTTGTGAGTTCAGTAGGAGATGATATTGCAGACTCACAGGGGCAATTAGCTGAAGTTGACAGTGGGGATGAAAAAGCCATGTTCGGCTCCAATGAGCCTCCTGGAGTTGACAAATGATCTTTGCCTGTCTCATTTACAGTTTCGCTCCCACTAATGCTCTCAGCTGGAGCCAGTGCTGTTGATGCTGCTGTGTCAGGTCCTGGCAGGTCTGTTCCTTCTCCTGTCGGTGTCTGTTCCAGGTCATTCTCCGGGAGTCCATACTCTGAGCTTGAGGCCGGTTTAGACTTTGATGGGGCTTTTGCTGCCTTATCCTTTTCCTTTTCCTTCTGACCCCTTTGTTTGCTACTCACACTTGTTTGTACTTAAATGTAGTATTATTAAATACCCTCTGGATGAATAAATGTAGGAAATTTTGAAATGATATATAAAAAACAGGTTAAAATAACACCGCTGCTAGAATGAAAACCTGTAGACACTGCGGCCCTCCAGGACCTAGACTGATACATTGATGCCTGGGCAGAAAGAAAGATTTCAGAATTTGTTATGGGTTGGTGTGACACTCCAACTCCACACTACCAGAGCCTCTTAAACCCACTACCGCTGACAACATACCCGAGGGATAAGCCAGCGGATAAGGACACAGCACACAAACATAGTAAGGGATAGGTGCATAAAGTGCTTTTATTAAAGACAGTCAACAACAAACAGTGTTCAGTATGTGCAGTGCATTTAATAAATTAATCCATACAAAATCAAGGTGCTGGTGGAGGTTAAAACCAGTCAAATAAACAGATTCATTAAAAGTGAGTTTAAAATCACTAGGACAGGAATTTTCTTTTTAAAAACCTGAGCTGCGGACCTGCTGTACCACACTTTGCTAGGTACATGGGATCTGGACAGGAGCATGGCCTAACAAAACCCTAGCCGGAGATATGCTTAATGCTATGTGACACGTGCACTTGAAGATGCTGCTGCTATGCAAACAATGTACCTTTTATGCTTGCGTGTGCACTTTAAGTAAATCTGGAGGATTCCACCAGGTGGTATTGTGAGACATCATCACAGTGAAAAAATTGTCCAGTTTCTCTGTGTTGTGAGCTGAGGGACAAAGATGCTAAAATAAAAATTCTTCGTATTCTGTTGCTGTCATGAAGGTGCAAAAAGAATGCTATGTGAGACCTTTAAATATATTGCATGATTACAATGGGGAATATGCAATGTTTGCATTGCCTATGTGAGCAATGGATGAAGAAAAACACATTCACATATCAGCATTCAGCATTTAAGTTTGATGATTTGCTTCAGCACATTAAACTATTCATCAAACAACAAAGCACGCTGATTTGTCCTGTTGGAGCTGCAGTACGACTTGCTGTTTCATGTTGATAGTAAGCAATGATGCTGACATCACATACCAAAACGTGAACACACATGACACCAAAATTTTTGTTGGTACTCCAACTCGCACATGTGTCACCTTCATTTTTGATAACATTCTCAGAGGATGTGTCAACACATTGCTGGGAATGCGTGACAGCCATGATATGTGCTCGTAAGCGTTATGAGTGTAAAGTATAAACCGGCCATAAAAGAGAGAGAAGTGCAACCTAGGAGTAATTAAATAACATCCCATGCGGGCACTAGACAACAGATGACCCTTCTAGTACTAAGAATACCTGAATTTGAAAAGAAATGAAGTAAATATGATGAGCAAAAGGTTGAAACACAACTTGGTCAACAGAGAGAAGCAAATGGTTCTAGGTTGACAGAAGCAGAACTTTGTTGCCCCTTTAAAAGCTGGGACTGGTAGTACAGTGCTGGCTCATAATGTATTTTACTGGTTTTTCTTCTATCTCTCTGTTGTGTTATCGTAAATGTAAAATCTGTTTCCACCCAAGGATATATAAATTTGGATAGAGTGAAGCAGGCATTCTGGGCAGACTACAACAGTGAAGCCTTTTGTGTGGTAAGGCTAATGGTGACAATATCCAGGGTTGTTAAATGAGGAACATGAAAGATAAAGTGAAAGAGAGAGCGAACAACACAAAACACAAAACTTTATTGTGGATGTAACAGACTTCCACAATCATGGACCAGAGAGAAGAGTTCTTACTTGGATGTAGGATCACCTTTAGTTTTGAAGGTGACCACCTTGGAGAATTATCTGGCATGTCTATTCATGGGCTGAAGATTTATCACAAGGAATGAATGGGACAGTTTGGTGGATCAAGTAATTGGGCAAGCTTTATTAAATATTTTTACTAGGAATCTGGAGACTAAAAAAAGACTACTACTCCAGTTAAGAAGTGACAAACTTTGTGGACATTTTATTTTTTAGGACTTTTTCCATGCACCTCATTTGTACAGTGGAACCTCGGTTCACGACCATAATTCGTTCCAGAACTTTGGTCGTAAACCGAGTTGGTCGTGAACCGAAGCAGTTTCCCCCATAGGATTGTATGTAAATACAATTAATACAATTAAGACCATACAAACTGTATGTAAATATGTAAAAATATGTAAAGATTAAGCACAAATATAGTTAATTACACCATAGAATGTACAGTGTAATAGTAAACTAATGTAAAAACATTGAATAACACTGACACAAAACACCCAGGCTCCCTGATCAGCTACACGAGCTGGCTCGCTCGCGCTCTCTCTTTCTCTCTCTGTAGCACACACACCACCAAAGCCCCTCCCTCCCTACCTCAGCTACAGGAGCAGCCTGGCTCACGCACACTCTCTCTCTCTGTAGCGCGAGCACGCACACACACACACACCCCTATCCCCCCATCCCTTCCCTGTCAGCTGCCCGTGCTCTCTCTCTCTCTGCGCTTGCTCGCTCGTGCTCTCTAATCTCTCTGTAGCAGGTGCTCGCGCAGCATTTTTTTTTAAATGAATTAAGCACAGCAGAAAAAAAAACATCGCACAAATCCGAACTGCATTTAAAAACCAACTCACAAGCAACCAAAAAAGTAACATTGCAGGAGATCACGCTATTAAACTTAAAGCCTGATCACTGTAAACAATGTTTTTAAAATGAGTTTTAAGCACAGCAGAAAAAAACATCGCACAAATCCGAACTGCATTTAAAAACCAACTCACAAGCAACCAAAAAAGTAACATTGCAACAAATCACACGATGAAGTCCTCCATATAAACAATTTTTTTAATGAGTTTTAAGCACAAGGAAAAAAGCGAACATTTGAAAAAAGAGAAATGTAACATCGCACCTAATCGCGCTATGAAAAACTCCATCTGTAAACACTTTCACGAGTTTTAAGCACAAGGAAAAAAGCGAACATTTGAAAAAAGAGAAAAATAACATTGCACCTAATCGCGCTATGAAAAACTCCATTTGTAAACACTTTCATGAGTTTTAAGCACAAGGAAAAAAGCGAACATTTGAAAAAAGAGAAAAATAACATTGCAACAAATTTTATGAACTAAAAAATTAACTTTTGAAAAATCCGGAATACAAAAACCACCAAGAAAACTAACCTTGCATGAGACAAGTTCTGGCATGAAGTGTTTTCCTTCAGATGTTTTCTCTCTTGTGATTTCTTGGGTTTCTGGTGCTTTTAGCTGTTTAGCTGGTGGGAGTGAAAGCCTCATGCAGCCATTCCAAAAAGAAAGTTCTTGTGACCCTCCACATTACTGGCAGTCTGGCTTTGTTTACATTATGCTGCTTGAAAGCACGAGGGTTCTCAGTTTGGTAAATGTGTAAACTGGTAAACAGTTTTTCCACCTCTTGTAATTTCTTTCTTTACTTCGATTTCAATTTTCTTTAAAACTTTCTTCTGACCACTCTTCACTTGCTTAGAAGCCATAGTTAACTGCAAAAGCAGACGAAATACTGTAGAGCAAAAAGAGAGTGCACGTCTTATTGAAAACAATAAACAAGGAGCGGCTTTGCTTAAATGAAAAAGCTAGGCAGCTCTCTTTCTCTCTCAGGCTGCCTACAGATAGGCAGTCAAACACGTGCAGCAATCTCCTCCTCCTCCTCCCCCCCTCCCCAGCAGGCACATGGAATTGGGGGGATGGTTCACTTACTGCCTGCAGATAGGCAGGCAAACACGTGCAGCAATCTCCTCCTCCCCCTCCCCAGCAGGCACGTGCTCGCTCGCTCTTGCTCTCTCTCTCTCTCAGCTCAGGAGGCAAGGGAAACTGGCTTGTTCAGCAAACACGTGCAGCAATCTCCTCCTCCCCCTCCCCAGCAGGCATGTGCTCGCTCGCTCTTGCTCTCTCTCTCTCTCTCTCTCAGCTCAGCTCAGACAGGCAAGGGAAACTGGCTTGTTCGTATACCGAGTGTGTAGTTGTGAACCGAGGCAAAAGTTTAGCGAGCTTTTTGGTCGTGAACCGAGTTGTACGTGAACCGGGACGTTCGTGAACCGAGGTTCCACTGTATACTGTTTGTGTTGGGTTATGGGGTTATGTATCCAATTGTAAATCATTTCTCTGTTACTTGTAAATAATTTTGATAGTTTTGTTCTCCGCTCTGTCTGTCTTATAAGTCTGTTTCTTTATATGGAATTATTCAATTTAATCTGTCCGAGGGCACTTTAAGTTTGACTTTTGATCCTAATAAAATACTTCACCTTAAGAGTGGTGAATTATAGTGGTATTATCCATTATTGACCACAGCATCATAGAAGGAGGTCTTTAGTTTTTCTCCCTCCTGTTAGGCAGTAATACATTGACTCAGAGCAGACAGATTGTGACTATGTTGCCTGTGTCAATTATAATTTTTACAATTAAAAAGCATTTTCATTCAAGTCTTTGATTTGTGACTCAGTTCTACCAGCTCTCAGCTGTGGTGGTATGTACAAGATTAAAATTGATAAACTCGGCTCCAGCCAGAGATAAGCATGGAATAAGCACAGAACAGAAAACATCCTGGCTTCAGGATCCTGTTTATCAGTAACCTACAAGGATATGAGAAAGTGATTACTAATCATGTACTTCTGCAATTAGTTGTTTATTTAAGAAGTGTAATAAACAGCTGTAATTCAGTCATTGTCTTCTCTGTACTGCATGACTCCATGCGTGTTAAGAATAAAGGCTTCTCCTCCACCATGGACATGGCTCTCTGAATTAAGTTTGACACTTGTTAAGGTATGGCAGCTTAGAAGCTAATTAAGAGACTTCCATGTTTTAGGGCTACACTACAGCTAAGGTGATGTGGTCACAGGGGCTTCCTGAGGCCATTATTGGGTAGTTTAGACCTGCCCATGACCCCAGACATGGTTTATTGCTTAGCTGGAATTAACTTCAAGAGCCTGTTTATAGCCACCTACAACCATAGGCTAATTGTGCTCAGATTAGGACTGAGTTAGGACAAGGCCTCCGTGGTGAAAGGAATAGAGGCTATAGTCATGAAAGACAGATTAGAAGTGATAGAAAGGAGGGTTTTAGTGTAGTTGGTGGAAAGCAAGTGGGTTACTTTCCCAACCAGGTAGTGTAGGAATTAACACCTATGATGGTAATCTCTGGGCAGTTGTTTCCCATTTGCCTTTTTTATTTGTCTTGTATTGTTATAACCAATAGGGAACACTACCAGACAAACTCAGTTCTGTCACAAAGCACTGAACTGAAACTAGAAAGACAGGAAGGCATCTTTACCAAAATACTGGGAGTTTCCCAAATCACTAGAGGAAAATATGCAGTCCCAGTATCATGTGCATGGGCTTCTGTGAGCAACCTGAGACAACATCCTGTCTGGGATTCATCTGTTTATATTCATGGAAGTCACGTTGTGGAAGTGTGCACTGCCTGGGGGCTGGTAGAGGGAGCTCTAAGAAGGATTAAAGGAAATGATTAGAAAAATAAAACCCAGGAGCAGGAAGAAAAGCAATCGTGTATGACTCAAGAGGGACAAAGAACACTTTTTTCATTTTCATTTGAAAAATAGCCTTGAGCATTGGACTTGTAACAGTTCTCTGAGCTTGTAGTCAGTGAAGAGCATAGCATGAAAATGAAAGTAATCAAGTCTGAACCTAAAACTGAAGCAACAAAATAAATTAACAGACAGTGCTGAAGATGGCAATGTGTCAATATTTTTCTCATTACTGTAGTCGTAAGTTAAAAATGAGGACACTATTTACATCTTAGTCTTGTATTTCAAATTTTAGAACTGAAAGCTGCAAGACTTGCACTTTTTTGACAATGAAATAATATAATTTCTTAACGTACATCTTTTAGCACAGCTCAGCAATATTTACAAAACTATATACCTAATGCCATTTTTCAATTTAGTCTGGAAAATGCTAATATCTGAATAGATACTCCTTTAGCATGGTATAAACTTGAAGAAGTTAATTCATATGCAAAAGCAGGCAAAACGGCAACCTGCACATGTGGCAAGAAGTACTATAATGGGTTCACAGAAGTAATTTACCATACGACAGTGGTGATAGACAGAGGCCTGGTTGCTTTCTAAGACAGCAGCCTATTTCCTGCCTGATAGATGGTCCTTATCTGGGAAAAGTTGAAAATAGCTTCCCTTTTAAGTGTCAGGATTGCAAGGTCTTGGTGGAGGTTGGTTTTTGCTCTCAAGCCCTTTAAGTTACAGCATACTAATATATTAGACAATCAGGAGGTATAGACTAACAAACCTATTAAACTAGGCAGTCTGGAAGCTGCCCATTTTTTAAAGAATATATAAAGATAAGAAATGTGGAAACCACATAACCTTTGGTGGCTAATGAACATGTATTATGGCAGTTCTCTGGTCATGCCCACTTTTCCTAATTTTATAATTCTCATCACCTCGGAATAAAATAATTTTATATAACACTTCTTTACTCACCTTCTAGAATCAAACACAGCTTTAGAAGGTCTCAGTCTGACATCTCCAGCCCCATAAAGAAGTTTCAGCATACACAGATTCAGCACCCCTATGGTTCAAATATGGGGGTACTCTTTGAGGCAGTTTGTGATCAACCAACTCTCAACCCTGTGCAAATTCCTACAGAGATTCCGGGCTAAACTTTATGATAGAAATCACAGAAACAATGTTTGCATCCCAGAAATTAAAGAAAATGCTGAAAATGGAAATTAACTTGAATTTATAAATAAGCTTTGGCCAAGTTTGTTTTCAGTCCTCTTCAATTATGCACCCAAGAGAGGTGTCACAGGATTTATGCCCCTAATTACAATTCCCCTACTTCCATTTATATTGAAGTTCTTCAGTTTTTTCTGACAACCAGTTTATTTTGATGGAGGCATAGATGACACATAATATGTCCCACACAAATTAGAGAATTTTCATTTTTTCTGACTTCAGTCAGACAACCAGTGGTGAAACGTGCAGGAGGTTTGGATGTGCAATAATATCTGTTGTTTTTCTTTCCATCTCAAGATTTCGGTAGCACCATATAATAACTTTCATTAATAAAGCATTAACAGTCATGTAACATTTAACAGATCATGAGTTCATGTTCATTCAAAGAGTTATAAATGTTATTTATAACTGCTATTAATTCATACATTAAGTAATGTACTTTTAAACATTTACAAATTATTTAACAAATGGTTAGTACAGCATTTTTTTTAGCATATTACTCATGTTGACACTGTATTCACTAATGTCTAATATTTTTAAATATTAGTTACACGTTTTATTTATCATATGCAAGTGTGTTGTTCATGAGTTGTACAGTTGGTAAAGCTGGTTATTTCATGTTATGGCCTGCTTGCAACACTGCAATAATTTTTGCCAGCTTTCACATTTTGCATTCTTTCAAATCAGTTGTTTTAAACAATTCATCCATTGTAATCATTTGTGCATTTTTGTAAATAATTTGTTCATTAGTTTTAAATGTTTTTGAAGTACCCAATCTAAAGTTGAAACTCTTCATGCATTATACAGATTTGCACATGTTTATAAACCATTTATTCATTAGTTGTAGAGGTTTTTTGCAGTACCTAATCTAAACTTGCAAGTATTCATGCATCATAAAGGTGTTTAAATGGATAATGAATACATTAATAGGCACTGACCTGCAACATGACCAGGGGCCTCATGCATAATAGCGTGCGTAGAATTCACACTAAAACATGGCATACAGACAAAAGCAAAAATGTTCGTATGCACAAAAAAATCCAGATGCATAAATCTGTGCGTTCGCCAACTTCCACGTTCTATCGCTCCATTAATCCCGGTCAGCGTGTAAAGTAACGCACGTGCACGCGCCTGCTGCCCCACCCCAAACTCCTCCCAGAATTACGCCTCTTTGAATATGCAAATCAATATAAATAGCCCTTAAGCTCAGCTTTCTGTGAAAAGGCAATGGCAAAAAAATGGGGGGAAATAGAAGAATTTCAGCGAATATCAAGTGGAGGAAAAGAAAAGTGTACTATTTGTAGGTTTTAACAGTGGTATAAAAAACATAAGGAAGTTGATTGAGTGACATAGAGTGAGAGAAACACAAAAGCTCAAGTTCATAAAGTCGCACAGTGCCCGAAATAAAAAAGAAGTTGTCAGATATCAAAGTCATTGTGAAAAGGCGAGTCATAGCCCACCATCTGAGTGTCATATGAAAGCTTATTAGGGTACAGAGAAAAGACAAAAAAAAATAGGGACACAGTGGAAAAATAATCTCAAAATATCAACTTTAATCTCGAACTTTCCACTTTAATCACGTTTAGTTTATTTTATCATTAAAGTAGAACATCATAAACTTCATCTTAAAATCCTTCATTTACTAGTTTCTCAAATCCCATTGTAACTAAAATAGAATGTTAAATGCTTTGTTTTGTATGTGTTCTACTATGTGCTCTAGGTGTGTGAATCACTATGTGCTTCTTAAACGGGCTTTCTCTTCCTCTAACTGGTCACAGAATCCATTACTTTCATGACATTACAGCTCTTTGAATAATTTAAATACTGAGATAATGATGATATGAATTAAAGCATGTATTAAACATGGGAACAAGATGATGCAGTGATAGTGACGGGCTGTCGCCTCATCCAGAGATTGTTCATGCCTCACACAAGATGCTTGCTGCGCCATGTGTGACCTTATATAAATAATTTATTGCAGCAGTACTATCTCTTTCAAACGTACTAACCCACAATTCCTGTCCTTCCTTTTCTTTCTCCAAGTAACCAATCACTACACAATCAGCTCTGTAATAGATGTAAAGATATCTGTAACCTGAGAACGCTGATTCTTCAAAACTTTTAAGGAACATTGAAATATCTTCATAGTACATGTTTAATTATTCTATCCATCTGTCCTTCCAGTGTTGCACCAGACCCAGCAAGAATACAGCGCGAGGCAGGAACAATCCATGAATTGGGCACCAGCTCCTTGCTAGCGCTGCAACACTGTGTCCTCACATGTTTAATTATTAACAATATAAATTATTTAAATGAAGTTAAAGTTTTATCTGTATAATATAATAAGCATATTTTGCTGCATTTCATCTTAGAAATGATATCGTCATCATATGTAAATACACTCTAAAGTGTCTCAGGCTGTGCAATATTATAACTGTATCACACGTTTTCAGTGAGTTAATTGTACTTATAACTATAAACAGTTCCACAAGGAGCACTTGATGGACTGATTGATTGCGTTAATAGTTCTTGGGATGAAACTGTTTCTGAACCGCGAGGTCCGTACAGGAAAGGCTCTGAAGCATTTGCTGAATGAGAGCAGTTCAAATAGGCAGCATGGCTGAGGCAGCGTGTGCTTGATGCTGTATACCGATAATTCTCTTTCCGATCAGCTGCTGTAGATCTGTGATTCCACACTTAGATATAGTGATATTAATACTCCGAATGGTGCAGTGAGAGTAATATGGAAAAAGATGATCCGCTGTGGCCACCCCTAACGGGAGCAGCTGAAAGAAAAAGAAGAAGGTGCAGTGAGAGTAACAACACTAAAGCAGCTAGGGTATTTGGAATAGTTTGGCTATTCCATGGACCATTATATTGTTACAGGTTAATTACAATCAGATGCCTTAAACTAATAAACAATATGCAGTTAATTTCAGTGTATATAATAAAGCTGCGTCAGGGATGTGGATCTAAAAAATAAGGGGAAACCACACTGGAACAAAAGCACTGCTTTGACGCTGGGTGCCGCCAGTCTACAAAACTGAACGGAGAACTTGTGTACGCCAGGGTTTGAGTTAGCATGAAAATGTGTGTGGCTTTACGCCAAGTTTAGGTTTTATACATAGCAATTTGAGCATGGAAACGGGAGTACGTAACATTTTTGTGCGTATACACCGTTTATACATGAGACCCCAAGTCTGTGCCCTGGTGAAGAAAGCAATGTGATGTAAGGAGTAGTTTGTTGAACAATTTAGTTTTATCCATGTAACAGAAATTAATGACAGGAACAACTCAGTTTGAATCAATACATCATGTTTATTGCATCAATAACAGATTTATAACAGAGTACATTCTAAAACAGATTATATCCCTCTTTCATCATAAAGAAAGAGTAATGCTAAGACTGTGTTATCAAAAAAAATATTCAGATTAAGTAAAAATAAATAACAAAAATTGTTTACATAAGACTAATAAAAATATCAGATATAAGTGAAAATGTCTAGTTTTGAACTTCCTTTTGTTTCCAAATGACTGAGACATACTTATTGAATCCTTTAACATCATGATTATCCAACACATAAATTGATGATTAATAACCTTAGAAAGCAACTTAAAATGTAATGGCACTTTCAGACATTTTATGTGTTGTTTGTTATTTTTAGTTGTAGCTAAAATGAACACTGCTCCAGTGAATGAGGACACATACTCCTACTTTCTACAGATTCTTCATTTTCAACTTCAAGCACCTCAAGCTCTAGTTTATCTGAGTCATCCAGTTCATCCCAATTTAATTCAAACAATAATGTAAAGGAAAGAAAATGAGAAAGAAGTCTAAGACGAGTAGTGTCCTAGGATGTGTGGGAACTGTTAACATTTGAATTTGATGATTGTATATAGCGTGGATCTGACCTCTCTGTATTATTCTGTCCTCTGCATCTCCTGGAGTACAGAAGAAAAACCACCATGCACAAAAATGTGGAGACTAGGCAAGATCAGGAAAAAAAAAAAACAAACTCGGTCACTGGCTACAACCACATGAAGGTATGCAAATGAATATACTGTTGCATTAGTGCAACAATGTTTTCCGAAATGTACCATACATGTCATAAAATTAATTTTTCCAAATATCATATATATCTATGTCACTCTGTTTTGTCAGTGCAGCTTTGGCATCATTGACCAGAAGGTGCATACTAATTCAGCGTGAGCAGGAACAGTCAAGAATAAAACTGAATAAAAAAAAAAATTAATATCCACAATCATTCTCAGTCATGCACACCACTAACACCCATGTCCACAGTTTTCCCAGTCCCAGTCTCACTCATGCACAAGATCTGACATAGTTTTCAAATAAAGAGGTGGTATAACAAAACACGTTTGTTTGCTATACTATGTCTTTATCTGAAAACGGCATCAGATCGGGGATTGGGGTGAGGGGCGGGGGTGTTGTGGGAGCGTGAACATGAGTGAGAGAATAAAACTGGAAAAAAATGCTAACTTTGACAAGTACTATAAATTTACACAATCAAATGTATGTTTTTATTGTATATTAACAATAAGAGCAGCTCACTACTTAAAACAGCAAGTTTGGGGAAGCAGCTGGTATTGAGCCCTCAACCTCTTGATTGGGAATCAGCAGTTCTTACCATTGCACCACGCAAGCTGTCACATCAACTGCCTACCGTAATGTGCTTTCTTTTTCTTTGGTTATATTTTTGAATAAAAGTGCACTCGTTCTGTTATACTTCTACCTTTTGTGAAAGTGTTTATTTAATATTTGAAGTTCAGGCTTCACACATTATACACTTCATGTCTACATTTTGTCAATTATTACTTAAACATGAAAAATGTTTCTGTTTTAACAATGTGTTTACATAGATTGTTGTAGACACAGAACACACATGAAATATATGTATTCTAAATGATGATGTATTATTTACCCTATACAGCTCCAGGTACTTTACTCAAAGATAAACACTGAGCACTGAGAACCTTCTTTGCGAATTGAACTGCAGTGATGGGATGGGATACCAGGCTGCTTGCTGTTTGTGCTGATCGACACATTTACAAAACAAAAGACGCTGATGGAGAGGTGCAAATGGATTTAGGATAGGTCAGGATTATGAGTTTTTTCATAGGCTTTGGTAATTCTGGTGTTAAATGGATAGCCATAAAATGTTTTATTTGTGATTTCACAATTGTATAACTTCTATTTGCTCTATAAAAATAAATTAGGAACCCTCACTAAAAATGTATTATGAGTATCCATCCATTCATCATCCAACCCGCTATATCATAACTACAGGGTCACGGGGGTCTGCTGGAGCAAATCCCAGCCAACACAGGGCACAAGGCAGGAAACAAACCCCAGGCAGGGTGCCAGCCCACCGCAGATTATGAGTATTATGATTATTATTATTACAAACCCTCTATAAATGTTTTATTTCTGAATTATTTACCAAAAGCTTTATGTCTTCCCCTTCAAATAACTTGTCCCTTACGACGTTTTCAGAAGGTGAAGCTGCTGTGTCAGATTCCCCAGTTATATCATCAGAACTTAAGAAGGTTCTAGATTTCTTGAGTTCTGGAAAATCACTAAGGCCTGATGGCTTGCTTCCTGAGGTCCTCTCTGTCTTTTAGATTAATCCAGTATTTCCTCTCCAATCTGAATTTCTCAGAATTTGCAGCAATAATTACCCTCACATTAAAACAGGGCAAAGAGCCACCTGACTGCTTAAGTTATTACCCAGTCTCCATGATGAATTCAGATGCAAAGTTGATAGCAAAACTCCTTGCACTCTGCAGAGGGTTTTTTTTTATAAATTAATTCATCCAGATGAGACTGGTTTTACCTACTCCCATCAAGTAGCAGATAAAATACTGACTCTGCTGGCTTTTGATGCAGAGAAGGTTTGTGACCATTTAAATTGGGATTTTTTATTGAAAGTTTTACATACAGTGGGTTTTGGTGAGAGTGATATCAATTTGATCAAGACATACTCTTCCCCAAGGTATTAATTCTCATCAACCCAACTATTTCTCACCCTTTTCAGATTCAAAAAGTGCCAGAAAGAGCTGTCCACTGTCTCCTTTATTTTGGAATATCTCACTTGAGCTTCTTGCTATTACTCTTTGAAGCATTTTTTTATCTAATTATCTAATGGAAATTTTCTTAATGGTCTTTCCTTCCATTGTCTTTCCATTCTAGATTGGAAATGAAAATAGTCCCAAGTTTGAATGGTGCTATTGCCATGTTCCCTCTCTTCCACCATAAAATGTTGGTCAGACATTGGATCTCCACTGTCTGCCTTTATATTGAATGGTAAGAGATCCTTCATTAAATACTTAATTTTGGGGTGGGGTGTCTCTGCTAGACCCAAAGTTTCCTCTCTGGGCATTTACCCTTCAACCAGTATGGAGCTGATAAAAGCAAATAGGGACCAAATACCTTCTGCACTTTCTGACCCCCGAACCCACCCCCCATTTATAACTTTACCTGATTGTTGTCTTCAGACTTCCAGCAACTTTATGCTATGCTTTTGGATACTGGTCAAATCCTTCACTTGTGTCCCGTAAATGCCCCTAGAATTTTTTTTCATCTCTTTTGGTATCATTCTCCAGTCTCTACTCTTTGGACTGTTTCTAATTGACTGTCCTCTGCAATTTCTCTTAATATTTCCCATTTTATTCTCCTGGACCTCTACTATTACCCTTATGTTATCTAGTATACAGTAGATTATTCTATTTGGGTACAATCTCTTCAAAACTAAATTTAGCTTCTCGCAGTAAATCTCCTGAATCACACACTATAAAAGTCTGGACAACTTATTTCTTTAATGTTCTCTTACTTAAACCTATGGTGGTGCAAATCTACAGATCATCTTTCTCCAATATGGTTAGCAGGTTGGCTCAGTGTTCACATCATGCTACTTATCTTAAAGCACAATTCCTCCCTTTTATAATTCTCTGCTTTTAAGCTTGATGTGTGTATTGGGCCTCTTATTGTTCTACACAGACATCAGGAACTTTCAATCCTTTAGGAAATCTTTTACAGGATAAATATGGGTGGGAGGGTGTATGTGGGAGTGGATTATTGTTTCGTACTATTACTGCTACTGTTGATTGTTATTTCTTCTTAATAAAGTCAAATTTTAAAAAACTGATCATAAAAAGAAGATAAATATTGCCAGGGAACCATCTGCCACTAGGTTAAAAAATATAACCTGGTATCCTTGGGGACAAGGGCCAGAAATGATCTAGTTGCTTAACTAGAAGAAATTCCCAAATTGTATTTAAAACTACCTCATTCCACAACCATAACGGGACCTAAAGATTTAAGCACGTGTATGGTGCAATATGATGTAGAAGGAAAGAGTGACAGGGTGAGTGTTTTGATATGGTATTTGAGAGGTGAATAGATGGGTTAAACATACCTGTGATGTCCTCATCAGTGAGTTAAAACAAAAGACAAACACACACTCCCAGTCTACCTAGAATTTTTTGCTGTGTGGAGAGATAAGTGGGAACAGTTCTTTAATACAGTGTTTCATATGCATGACTCCATTTGATACTTGATACTGTGGAGGGTGTTGTGTATTTGCCATGTTGTGTCTTTTTTTTTTTTTTGCACTTCATAGTTTGTACATTCCCCTGTGAAAGTATACGATACAAATGATACTATATAAAAGAAATATGAATTTGTTAATCTAAATGTTGTTATCTACTTTGTCTCTCATTCTTCTATAACTGTAAGTTCACTATGCCTGGGTAGTCATAAAAAGGAAAATTATTTTTGATCTTTTTCTCATTTTCATGGGTACTACAATTTAACCAAGCAACTATACTCATCTTTGGTAGATTTCATCATAGCAAATGGAAGAAGATGCTCTGCTATAATCTGATCCTGGAGATGAACCTGCTCAGTCATTTCTCAGGTCTTTGTCAAAGCCTTGGACACCTGCCCATCCAATCTTGTGTGTATTTTGATAGTTTGCTATGGGAGTAGTGGGTAGCCAGATGGCTTAAGTTTGTCAGATGGATCTAGATTAGAATAGCATTCTGAAAGGAAATGAAATATGGAAATTTAACACAAAAATATAATAAAAGTTCAAATCATATACAGTATTTCAAATGTTATTAAATATATACTTAATACTAAACAAAAAAAATTAAATGGTATGTAAAAAGCACATTTAGTGCCATAACAAAATAATAAACACAAAATTATACCATATGTAACTTAAATATACTTAATTTAATTGAATTTTACATTTTTTTTCTAAAGGCTTTTAACTACTTTGATATCTTGTTTCATAGCTGGGAATACTAGGCTGGTCTATGTTCCAATAGCATCAAATTCAACAGAGAGACACTAAGAAGAGAAAACAAAATAGGAATGTGATTTGCAAGAAGTAAGGACAACATCAAGAGAGCAGATGGAATCCTAAATGAAATTTCAAAAATAGAGTGAGAGAGCAGTTGCACTTGAAAGACAATTAGACATGACACTGTGGAAACTCAGACGAAACACAAACTAATGATTAAGGTCAAAAGTAAAACCTAAATTGTTTACAGATGAAGTAAAACTTTACTTTTTACTGTGACTGACAAGGGATCTCTAGGATCTTAAAGGACATATGAGTGCACCATCAGAATCTTTCATTTAATAGAGAAGCCTATACTGGTGAGTAATACCACCGTAGAGTAAGCAGGCCCTATTTGATGTTAAATACTGTAGTTACTTTGAAAACTGAGGCTTGAGAAACTGATTAAAAGAAATCTAATACAAGACAATGTGAACTTCCCAAAGTGTCATATGGCAGCAAAGGCTTCCCAGATGTAACAGAAGAGATCCTCTTGACTAAACCAGAGATACTTGAGCTCAGGAACTATTTCCTGACACTTTAATTAGGAATACGCTTTGAAGATATCACCAAATGATTTTCAAATGGCATTTTACCATTGTTCTACTGAGTATACAGTTAAAGAGTGGTTTGGGGCAAGACCACAGCTGGCAAAAGAGGATAATACAAAATGACAGATGCTAGGATTTATTATCCAAGCACAACATTTGAGGTAGGTAATGTTATCAATATACAATGTGCTCAAAATGGGACAGAGAACCATTAAAAACTCTGAAACTGTTACTGAATTAAAGAAAAGAACATAAAAGAATAAATTCAAAAACACCAAAAAAGATCTAACAATGCAAATGTGCAGTGGCTACCTATTATCATGTAATGGCAAGGTGCTAAAGAAGACCTAATTAAAGTAGTTGTGGTCAATTATCTAAGCAACAGAAAATATGTCCACATATAGAATCCATTCACAGAAGACTATAAGCTGGAACCCAGATTTACAAATGCAAAGAAAATATTAGCTCGCCAACCCCTTTCCCCACCACCGCCAGCGCTGCACACTGTTGTGGAGAGGGGGGCTGAACACACTCCAAGGAGATGTGGTCATTCCTCCGTAAACCCTCTCCTAAATGGTGATACAATGAGAAACAAATACAATTTTTCTTTTTACCTCCTCTTTGCTCGATCAGCTGCTGGCTTGCTGCTGCTGCCGTGCCACATGATCTGCATCTCGTGCGGCACTTCAAACGTTTAAAAGCCTGTACAGCAGCTGTCCTTTTGTCTCAATGCCTGGTCTCTCTTCTCCCCCAGACATCCTCAAACACTATTCGATCTCTTTTCGCTGTTCCGTTATTTCACCGAGTAATATTTTCCATTTGTTTGTGCTAAGGAGATCTTTACTATCAATTTTTGATACTTTTAAATTTTCCTACTTCCATTATCTCTAACTTGCTCTGTATGCTTATCGCACCAATGTTTTTGAATTCTTTACAACGTTCTACTTTGTCTTTTTCTGGCCCCAGGTGTGAGCTGAGAGCCCAGGAGGTGTGTCTGCCAAAAGCATTTCAACAACTAAGAGGTTGGATGACCGTGATCTTGTTTGAAAATGGTTGTAAGTAGGGTGTGATTTGCAAAAGTCACTGTCTCATGTGATTTGCTTCTAAAGGTTGTAAGTATGACGTGACTTGATCATCTCGCAGGACGTGAAAGTGTCTCTCTTCAAAAGATCACGTCCTGTCACAGGAAAAAAAGTCTCATCTCATCCCAAGATTTTTTTTATAATAGAGAGATATCACCAGCATCAGGTCCAAAGATCAAAATATTCAAAGGGAAACATTCTGGTATGTTGGAAGTTATCCATAAATTTGCCAAATGTGGAATCTTACAGATAATTGTTTACCTCTAAAAATAATAAAATTCAGGCCATCTTATTTTTAGACGACTGCTGTTTTTGTCAGGGACTCTATTACTTGTAAGAAGAACTATCAGAAGGACAATAACATCACTATCAATAATACAAATATAAGAACAAAGATGCAGTTGTTTGAAAAGTCAAATTGACCAAATTGTAAAAACAAAGCTAAAAAATAAATGATAAAGAAGTATGAAGGATAGAAAGGCTCAATTAACTAATCAGAAAAAGATACACTTCTTTTAGCTGTTGCACATCAATTTCCTGGGCACTTTTTTTTTTTTGTTGCTGTTGTCTTTGTACTCATTTTCTTGGTTTGTTTAAGCCTGTTAACTTTTCAATGTCTAATCAGCACCAGGGTTTTTTTAATGTTCATTTGAGAGTAAGTTAAGTAGGCGAGTGCCCACACTGCTAGTATTAGAATCAGAGGGTGAAGCAAACATCCTTCTGCCATTAGCTTCCCCTTGTCAGATTAAAGGCTACTGAGATGAAAGTCTGACGCAAGTGTTACTAAATAAAAAAAAATCTAATTCCACCTTCATAAAAAAAAGAACACAACAAGGACATTTAACCCGAGATAGATACACTGAAACCGTTACTCGTGTCTTACTTTGTATGATAATGTATGGAAGTAAGATAGGCATGTTTAAATAATAAATATGAAATGATCTTTTGGATTGATTTGCTATATCTTACTGTATGATTTAAGAGGCCCTCATCATTACCTAGACTTTTTATAAACCCTAGTGTGATACACTTCAGTATGGCTCAATTTATTTTTAAATGGCATCTTGCACAGAGTACTTTTTTTCCATGTCATTCATTACACATACCCCATGGGGAATCAAAGGCATCCATGTTACACCAATAATTTAAAAAAACTTTTGATCTAGAGCACAATCTCACCTCAGTAACATAAAAAACAGACAGATATTGTAGAGAGCAGAACTAACACAGAGGTCAGAAGGGACAGACTTTCTTTTTTTTGATGCTGATCAAATGAGAGAACAAAAGAGAGAATAAAATTAGCAGACTAATGTTGTATTTGCTTTTTAGGCTGCTATCCAATGCTACCCTCATTTGCTATACTATAAGTAACACAAATCTGCATTCCTAATATTAGCAAAAATATAATTGCTAAGCTTGTTTGCCATCTGTCTTGGCTCAAGTATTTCAGAGGGGAAGAAACCTGATAATAAATGTGTGATTTGTGCCATCTTTATTAACAAGTCAAGGTTGCAGAGCCCTTTTATGCTTTACTTGATAAACCTCACTCATGTACTAACATAATCAATTTCTGCAAAGACAATTACATTCCAAAGTCATATTAATGAAACCACAGTAGCAGATCCTTGCAATTATATGTGTTTTATAATTCAAGGGAATGATGCATTTGCTAGGCATTTAATGTCGAATTCAGGACAGAATAAGCTCTGCGATGATATTGGTTTTCTCATTTACTGCAGGATTTTCAAAACACCATTAAGCAGATGTGAGTTTTTTTTCCCCCTGTCATTGGGAAGATAAAGGCAAGTCACCACATGCCTACTGCAGTACAAAAGTCTTCTTTAATGAAGTTGCGTTCAATTCTTTAAGTTTGTTCTAATGCTGTTTTGAGGGCGCATGTAAGGCAATTGGTGCTGAATGAATATATGCATTGTGCATCTATTATGCTTTATATATTTTCAATATGGCTGGTATTAAAAATATTAATTGGGCATTCCTAAAGATATTTATTTATGAACTGAATGTGTTTTATGATGTCTGTGTTGACACTCATTTAAACGCTGTTTATTTTTTCCTAAATCTCTTTTTTTAAAATGGGTTTGTTATTAAACTGTCTCAGTTTACTCCATGTGCTTAAATGAATCATGAGCAGAGAGGACAGAGATATCGGTTAGATTTTGGTTGCATGAATGTCAATAAGTAGTCCTTGGAGGCCACAGACACCCAAAAAATTCCAAAGGGATATCAACAGAGCTATCCCAGATAAAGTTTAAATGTGACTAGACAACAATAAATGAACTCAGCATCAGACAACTTTTTCATTTCTTGTCTTTTTTTTAAGAGTTTCTAACTTTGGTAACTAGTGTCACACACGTGCGAATAGGAGACAGCTAAAGGGCTTGAGTAGTGATAATACCATATCAGACCAGGGGGTGGCAGGTTGTGCTGACTGTCTTTCTTAGTTCATTGCAGACCATTCCCAGGAAATCCCACCAGGTCTCGGGGCCTTGGATGACATCACTTCCGGTTCTGGTGCCTTTGGATGATGTCACTTCCTCTCCGGTCCTCTAAAACCACAATCTTTCCTCCAGTCTGGCAGGTCTGTTTTGGACTCAGTCTTGTGTATATCTCTGTTCAATTATTTTCGAACTTTTGCAGCCAGGATATAATATACGGGTGTCTGCCCCAAACCTTTATAATGTCTGGAGAGTATTTCTTATCACACCAGAAGCAAGCTAAGAAAAATGTTTGTGACTTTATCTTGTCTTTTTCAGGAAAAAACACTGTTTATATTAAACCAGAAATCCCAATTCTGTCAAGCTGAGAGTAAAACCACCAGCAATATTGAGTCTATGAATTTTATGTTTTGGGTTATGAACCTCATGAGTAACATGATATGTGACAATTTTTTAGCATAATTATTTTGCCATCTACCCTTCTACAAAATAGTGCAACTGGAGAACACACTCACAACAAAGCTTTTGAAGCCAATACTTACAGTAGGTAACATGTATGTTTGAACAGTGCAAACTATTTACAGTGACAAGATATACTGTACACTGACAGTATAATACTGCATATTCACTTGCCCTCCAAATAGCACAGCTGATAGAAACTAATATTAAAACAAGGCAGCTTCTGCACGTACAAGAAGTCTCACTTTACCATGATTGTCTGTATGTGTGCATGTTTTGTTAAAATGTGCTTGTTCTTCATTCAGTGAAGTGATGTTTAAGCTTCAGCAGGAGTTGTCTCTCAAGGTTCCTGCAGTGAAGCTGTGACCGTTTAGCAGTGAACAGGAGTCCTGTATGACTAAAAAGTCTCTCACAGGCTGCAGATGCAGGAAGTTTGTGTGTGGTCATGTGACTGCATGGCTACGTCTGATTAGTAAAATGGAGTCATGTGATTATTGTTGTTACATCTGATTGGTGAAATGGAGTCATGTGATTATTGTTGCTACGTCTGATTGGTGAAACAGTTATGCAGTAGATCCACTGGCGACTTCTCTCCAACTAAAATATAGCAAATATAATGTGTAAATGGAAAAAAGTAACGAGTCGATAATTGCCCAATGTAGTGGAGTAAGAGTAGCGTTTATTCTTCACAAATGTACTCAAGTAAAAGTAAAAAGTATGGTACAGTAAAACTACTCGTAGAAGTACAATTTTTTAAAAAAGTTACTCAAGTAAATGTAACGGAGTAAATGTAACTCTTTACTACCCACCTCTGCACCTTGTACATGTTTGATACATACAACCTTTACTTGTCTCTGGGCTTGATGAGCAACATTGCTAAACTGTGGTGTTGCATTGTGAAGGATGAAGTTCAGGTTGCTCTGATCTGTTGCATAGGCACGCACAGGTCAATTGAAAATGCTGTGGGTTTTACTTACATTGTAATAATATCTCCCCTCTCGGGGAAAAAAAAAAATATTAGTGAGGACACAACTCATTAGGGGGCTAAGCGATTCCTGGATGAGTCAGAGTCAAAAATTGTCACAGTAATGTACATCACACGGGGAAATTAGGAGGAAAGTTCGAAAAGGAAAAAAAAGAATAGACAAGCTTCATAAAACAACTAGCAACACTTCTTTTGCAGATGAAAAAATAAACTTGGTTTAAACCAAGTGAAAAGTATTGCCAGGGAAGAACTGTCGCTATCAAAGTACTGCATACTTTTGAAGAACTGTGGTCATCTTCCTTTACTTCTGAGATGTCAGTAGTGGAAACTCAGAAAATACACCAAAGCTTACAAATGCAACACAGCTTTCAAAAAATCTGGATGGGACTTTTCCAGTTTTATGTTATTGAGAATGCAGTGGATGACGGCCTTATTACTACCCTTTGATGCAGTTCACAATAGGGACAATTATTTTTTATAATAAATAATTACTGTGAGGGCAGAATTTGACTTTTTTTTGTTTCAGGACTGTGTTTTCAGTAAGGTGTGGTCACATTTTAAGTTTATTAAGAATGTAAAAATTTGGAAAATGTCTATCATTTACTGTCATACACAAAAATAAAATTATTGTAAGAGTACACCTGTTCAGAAGAGCTTGGGAAGTTATATGGTGCATATTAGGCTGTCCAGTGCCCATATTAACTGATTTTCTATTTTACTTTCTTCTTGTTACTTTTTTTTGTGGTATTTTGTGCAGTTAAGAGAGAGGGAATAAAATATGGTGGTCACTGCTTACCAAGCAATCATACTGATTGATGTGTAGGCAGTTAGTTTGGCTGACTGCGTCATGTCAAACATTGTTTTTTATTCCCATGTTTTATAGCTACCCCCTAAAAGAGTGATAACAGATCATGTATTCTCTATTGAAACATAATATTGACATAAAAAATGAGAATGTTTGAGTTTAGCATATCAAAGACCACGTTAAATTTAAACTGAGTTAAATTAGCTGTGTTATAATGAACACAATGCTATTTATTGCCTGCATTCAGGTGACACCCTATGCCAGTTTAAAACAAGTCTCTTTAAAATATCATGAACTACCAATTTCTGGAGAAACCAAAGCAACATGGTAAATTAATTAGAAACCAATTCATATCAGAAAGGCTGTGGTGGCACAAGGCATAATTCTGCTTCAGAGTGAATGTTCTCTCACAATATCTGTGTAGATTTCCAGTGTATATGACTTCCTTCCTCATCTAGGGTAATTTACAAATCTAATTGGCACAGTGTGACTTTCTACATGAGTGTTCACTGCGATAGACTAGCCATATTCATAGCGGTTCGTGTCTTGCATGCCATGCTGCTGGGATAGGATCCATCCCTTCGCAATCCCATACTGGAATAAGCAATCTTGGAGAATATGAAAAATTTTTAACAATTGTTACACTAAGACTGCCAAAGGTAATAAATGCAAAGGAGTGAAAACAAAACAGACTTTCCCGAGGAGGCATAGCCATATGTCTTTGTTCCTAGAAGCTATTCTGATTATTGTTGTGCTGCTTCAAAGATACAGATAAATCCATGAACCTAGGAAAGAACATCAGTCTTCGTTTAATAGGTTATAATACAATTTGAGAGCATTGCTGAATTTGGTAATGCACTTTGTCATTTTACAGTGTAATATTATTTTTGCTTAAATTTATATCAATGCAGTGTATAAATAAGAGTTATTTTTTTACAATGTTTAGTGGGTAGTTCAGTTAAAAACGTCTAAAAGGAGAGATGGCTAGAATTTCCAACTACACAAAACTGAAATAAAATTGCCAGTTTTGATTACTCAAATAATATCTGAATGAAAAAACCATTAACCAGAACACAGAATAATTAGTTCTTCTATGAACCTGTTTTACTTTATGTAGGCAGCAATGCAATTTGTGACAGTAAATGAACCATTAGACCTAAACATCCATTATATGCAGTTGTTTTATTGATAATATTAACACTGAATGTTGCCAGTTCCTTGATTGCCAACTCTCAGTTTTTCATTAGCTTACAAAACAATTCTATTTTCATTCACTTTCATCCATCGCACCCAATTCTGCTGGGATAGCCTTTGGCCCTTTGTTACCTTAATATTTCAGTTGATATACAGATGGAGACAAAGTTCTGTTATAAAATCATCTGAGTGGCTTGACTTATCCCTTAGCTAAAAACAGTCAAAACAAATAGTTTTATTTTTTGTTATTTGTGTTGGATTTTTGACAGTAAGGATGTTTTCTGTACGCTTTTAGCAACTATTATACAGTTAATTACAACCTAATAACTGTTATTAATGGGATACCAACAATAACATATAAAGACTAGTTTGTTGAATAATAGAATGATTCTTGGAGATAACTATTCAGGAGAAAAAAATATATTGCAGGGAGAATAGGAGACCAATTATAACACAATAATGGTCAATCAAGCTGTTAGATGGAATCAGGGAGGCATTTTGCCTTATGTATGGCTCCCTGATACATATTAAAACAGTTAATTCCCTGCAGGGTTCAGTGGACAAGGGATTCAGAATGACAGGGTCAATGCAGGACACCATGAGAGTTATAAAATGACAACCTCAACTGTTTAGAACATTCCTGATTCCTGAAATGTTTCAGAATGAGATCCGAGAAGTAGACCTGGAAGGTGGCTTAAAAGCTCTTTCCTGTCATGGTTCCAGCAAGTTCTAATTTGGTGTCAGAGTTAGTGACAAGGGCTTGCCTGACAGGAGGAAAAGAGACCAGAGTGGCTCTGGAGAAAGGAGAGTTCGGCAGGGAGTATTTATTCTGCGGTGTCTTGTGGCTGTGTGGATCAGGTAAAACCACCAATTTGTGTATTTATTTTTTCAGTTAATCATACTTTTTCATTTTTATCTAATGAGCTGATTTAATATATGAATTAGGATTGACCCTTGAATGCCTCCTACAGGCCAAAATATAGAAAAACACAATACAATACTACCTTGATAAATCAACAGGTTCTGCAGTAATGTTCTCAATTGGCTTTAGGAGTCATGCAGAATCAATGGCATCAGTGTAAAGTAAAGTGTTTATTTATATAGTTGACATCTTGCTGAGAATCACTCCTCAACCAGTTAAATCAAATGGATCCTAGGAATTTTGGCAGCAGGGTTCATGACGTCATTTGTTACAAACTCACTCCACATTATGTACGGTACATGTTATTACATTTTCAGTTAAAACAGATTTTTTAAATTAGAACAATCTCCATCCATGCTAGCATTTTCACATTATTTACAAAAATATCTCCAGCCACAATAAAACTACTGAAAATACATAAGAGAAAGACTTTCTCCTACACTTGCATGTACACATTGATGGAAAAGTCCATGAAGGGAAAACACTGTTTTATTTGGATTTATTGCAAAAATGTACAGACCAGTAAATTGTTAACCTTTTGTGCATGTATACAATAGTTCAAACTACAAAATGCAATTTAGATGCATACAGGTGCACATACAAGTGACTCTTCTATGTCCACCATGTTGGAATATGGTTTTCCTTCCAGTTAGGGAATGAGATGTAATGGGCAGAATCCAATCAGGGAAGGGCTACATAATAAGCACAAACAAATCAGAGCGCAATTAGAGTCTGCATTTTCAAAAGTCTCTGTTTCCTCGGGTTACAAACGCTGGGGTAGTGTGAATGAAAGGTAAAAAACTGAGATGAAAATGTAGTAGTGCCAACATAGCCTGAGACTTGATGCACCATTCTATGACACAACCGGACTTAGTCATCATAGGAATTTTACCCATAAAGCCTCTGTGAACCATAGGAGGACAACATTTACAAAGGTTACAACTGCTATGTACTCTAAACTGATTCCATTCTATAAAATCAGAAGATTCCCAGTAACAAATCTTATGTCTTTTCTGTTTTTTTTTTTTTTGTTTTCTCTTTCTTACAAATTTAATATATGCATATTTACGGCACTTCTACATTTGCATATATATTTGCATGACCTTTAAAATCAGAACTGACATACAACTAATATGAATGAAGAAATAGGATCTCTCAGGCATAAACTTCAAAACCAATGTTACCTCTGAACATGCTAGTTGTACATTCTTTACTAATGATAACAGATATTGCAAGCTGATTCAAGACTTTGTAACTGAGAGGACAGGACTCATCAGTGCAGTCTATATTAATATTTCAAATATATAATAATGACATAGTTTCAATGTACTTTATTAAATAAGCATACAAATGTACATTAGTGACCTTAAGCCAGGGTGCTGTGACTGCACAGGAGTAAGCTATGTCTGGGTATTTATTACACGTCACATTAGTATGAAGGTGGTCTCTTTAATTCCTGTATTATTCCTACTACATGCTATTTCCCATCAGCTAGGATTCATCCATCCATCCATTATCCAACCCACTATATCCTAACTACAGGGTCACGGGGGTCTGCTGGAGCCAATCCCAGCCCACCACAGCCTAGGATTCATGGAGGCAGAATTTGTTTCTCTTGTGAGAAGACTGCTGAGTTGTCCTTCAACCTCCAGTTGTCTAATTTTACATTTCCTTGTGAAGAGATGGCCAGAAGTGATGGTCTTATTTATCCCCTCTTGGACTCCTTGTGCAGTGTTAGGTACCTGGCTCCTTCCATGGCTTCCAGTTCTCCTTCATGGGCATGTCTTGATTAAAGTATTTTCAGGCACTCAGTGCAAAGAGAAGAGGACAGACTCTTATGCAACCCTGTTATAGTGGTCTGCCTATGTCACACAGCATGTCTCGCATGAGGAGATGGAGAAAGTTGTTATACTAGGAATTATTAAGAAACTGCATCAAAAGAAACTCAAAGACTTGGATATTAAAAAAAGTTGAAAAGCTTTTCACTGCAGAAAATGAAATGTCACACACATTTAGCAGCAATGTGCAGAAGAAAATAAGAGAGCTAGCAGAATTGTAAACCATAATTGGTCCATCATTCCAGTGCTTAATCTACTGGAACAATCTGCACATGTAGTGATGATTTTTGTATTAGAATATGAAAAAGTTATCCTCGCTTTTCCTGATCAATAGTAGTTTCAGTGATTCCTGATGATGGTATTTAGATAATGGGGAATTATGCAAGTGGTGCGAATCAAGACTCAGACAAGGCAAAGTTTTTAATCATAGCTCATGGTGATATAATGATAAATGTGTTAACATTTTATATTGTTTGCATATGAGCTTATGAATTAACTTATTTTACTTTTGTAACAGTGTCAGAATCACTTCACCTATAATGCAAATCATTGACATTGTCGGACCGAAATGCAGCGCCAGCTCAGTTCTTTAAGAGCTATTGATGTTCTATTATGTTACAAACAGAAGTTTATATTATATTTTGAAATTGTGTAAGTCTTTTTTAATGACCTTTACTTTGGAGGCTACAAAAAATAAATGAAAGGACATTATGCATAAGCTTGAGAGGCTGAACTGGATGTTCAGATTAAAAAAATGTATAAAGTGGAAAAAATGCTAGTCAGTAACATCTACATTTACACTGAAATCTTCTTATAATGTTTAGTTAAATTATTACCGTACCCATATTTTAAAATGGCTTACAAATATTAGTTATCCAAAAAAACATATTAACAAACATTTTTTTCAGCTTTCTGCTCCATGGCATGCATTTTCTCTTTTGGATCTGTTCCTTTCGGTTTTGAATAAAGACTTTCCATCATCAATAAGGCTTGGAAACTATATTTGTAATTTCAAAAAAATGTGCATTCTTCCGTAGTTACCTTGTCTTTCATATTTTATTTATATAATACTCTTGACTCATGAAAAATGTAAAAATGCTCATGGTGTGGCATCACCTAAAAACTCAAGATATCTGAGCACCTATGACCTGCTTATACTGTATATGGCATGGAAGTCAAGTACTGTTTTCACTTTATGGCTTGCAGTCTGTCATTTCCCTCATTTTGTTTTAACTCATTTTAAGTATTTATTTCCTCTCTCAGCCTTTTTTTTTTATCCTTTTCCCATCCCGGGTTGGTCACTGCTTTATCGACAGGACAGGCTTCAGCTTTCTGGGATCCTGCAGTAAAATAGATGATTTCAGAAGATGAATGGATGAATTTTTTTTTTCTTGATAACACTTCAAATTTTGTTCACATTTTGTCATAAAAAGGTGCTGTATTACTGTGTTTAAACTGTCACTCTTCAAGATAAACTCTCCTGAAGTGGTTATTCTTGAACAGCATCATAAATCATTTTATAGTTTAGCCCATCTGGAGCTGTCCAGCACAAAAAATAATGATGCATGTATAAAGTTTCTTAGTCTGTTAGAGCAGCAGCTGTCCTGAAAAAATAAGACTTTCAAATTTTGGTGGAACTTTTTTATTAATGCAGTTTGTTTGTGGCTCCCTTTTTTTTTGTGAATTTTCTTTGCGGTTTAAAAACTGTAAACATTACAGCTATATACTAAAAATACAGCTAATTGGATCCTGTGCTGAGCTCCTGAAAGTAAACAAATCATTTTATTTGATGCTTTGGTTTGCTGTTCAAGTTTGATTATTATTTATTAACTCATCACAGCTCTAAAAAGTGTCTAAAATGTGACCAGTCCTTAAGCAGGGTCAGAATTAAAAGTAACACAGGAAGGATTTAGAGGTTATGCCAGCAGTTGTGTCTTATAGTCTTCTTCTTTGCAATCAAGGTGTTGCTAACCTGGGGGAAGAGTAACACTACCCTGTCCACACCTCTGAGCTCACCACCTCAGGATATCAGATTAAAAAAGACCAAACATGCTCATCCCAATTTTTGAAAGAATCATCAAAGAGACGGTTATTGTCATGACTAACTTTCTCCATCATTCTTGTAAAATGGTTACAATAAACAGAGTTTTTCCCCACCTAAGACTGCAGCCTTTTTCACATTTACCTTTGTTTTCTTTTGTAGTTGTTTATTTTCTTTATCAGCCAATGTACAAGACATTGAGAATTGTTTTAAAAAACATTATATTTGCAGGTCTCACTATGTTTAAATTTTACCAGTGAGAGGTAGTTGCCAAAAGTATTGGGACGATTTTCACAAGAGCATTCATGCTAGTATACCTTATTGGTTGGTCTTCAGCTCAGTCTATTTAAATGAAAAAGAAAACTTTCATTATGGCCATGTTCAGAATTGCTAACATGTTACGTTGTGATTTTTATTTTTTTTTTTTTTGTTTTATTTTTAAGATTTTGACTTTCTTTATTTGGTATCCCTAAGGCTGAGTGCTTCTCTTCAATAAATGTATTTTTTGGAGGAAAACATATACCTTGCATAAAAGGACTATAAAAAAAAATAAAGAAAAGAAGCCAATGCTAACATATATTTCACATGCACACTCTTGTTTTTCCCTCTCAGCTGAATAATTACAGTCTATTATTTACTCTAAAAAATGTTTGTCAGCTTCACTGGCCATTATTCATTAATAGTGCTTCCAACTACAAGCTGGGAGACATTTTTGGGGTACAGTACATTCTCAGTAACCTCATTCTTCTGTTCTGTGGTCCTGTGGTAAAATGCCAGCATGATTGCTGTTCCTAATACATTCATACCAGGTGCATCTGGCATCCATTACCTTGCTATATTCTTTAGTTATTTTTCCTCTTAAAAAATGGTATCCGAAGTACTTTAAGTGAGACAACATGACACAATTTAGGGCTAGAGACTTTTAATATTTTCAACCTTACCTTAACCTACAGTAATTAAGCCTACAGTGGTGTGAAAAACTATTTGGCCCCTTCCTGATTTCTTATTCTTTTGCATGTTTGTCACACAAAATGTTTCTGATCATCGAACACATTTAACCATTAGTCAAATATAACACAAGTAAACACAAAATGCAGTTTTTAAATGATGGTTTTTATTATTTATGGAGAAAAAAAATCCAAACCTACATGGCTCTGTGTGAAAAAGTAATTGCCCCCTGAACCTAATAACTGGTTGGGCCACCCTTAGCAGCAATAACTGCAATCAAGCGTTTGCGATAACTTGCAATGAGTCTTTTACAGCACTCTGGAGGAATTTTGGCCCACTCATCTTTGCAGAATTGTTGTAATTCAGCTTTTTTTTTAGGGTTTTCTAGCATGAACCGCCTTTTTAAGGTCATGCCATAGCATCTCAATTGGATTCAGGTCAGGACTTTGACTAGGCCACTCCAAAGTCTTCATTTTTTTTTTCTTCAGCCATTCAGAGGTGGATTTGCTGGTGTGTTTTGGGTCAATGTCCTGTTGCAGCACCCAAGATCGCTTCAGCTTGAGTTGACGAACAGATGGCCGGACATTCTCCTTCAGGATTTTTTGGTAGACAGTAGAATTCATGGTTCCATCTATCACAGCAAGCCTTCCAGGTCCTGAAGCAGCAAAACAACCCCAGACCATCACACTACCACCACCATATTTTACTGTTGGTATGATATTCTTTTTCTGAAATGCTGTGTTCCTTTTACGCCAGATGTAACGGGACATTTGCCTTCCAAAAAGTTCAACTTTTGTCTCATCAGTCCACAAGGTATTTTCCCAAAAGTCTTGGCAATCATTGAGATGTTTCTTAGCAAAATTGAGACAAGCCCTAATGTTCTTTTTGCTTAACAGTGGTTTGCGTCTTGGAAATCTGCCATGCAGGCCGTTTTTGCCCAGTCTCTTTCTTATGGTGGAGTCGTGAACACTGACCTTAATTGAGGCAAGTGAGGCCTGCAGTTCTTTAGACGTTGTCCTGGGGTCTTTTGTGACCTCTCGGATGAGTCGTCTCTGCGCTCTTGGGGTAATTTTGGTCGGCCGGCCACTCCTGGGAAGGTTCACCACTGTTCCATGTTTTTGCCATTTGTGGATAATGGCTCTCACTGTGGTTCGCTGGAGTCCCAAAGCTTTAGAAATGGCTTTATAACCTTTACCAGACTGATAGATCTCAATTATTTCTGTTCTCATTTGTTCCTGAATTTCTTTGGATCTTGGCATGATGTCTAGCTTTTGAGGTGCTTTTGGTCTACTTCTCTGTGTCAGGCAGCTCCTATTTAAGTGATTTCTTGATTGAAACAGGTGTGGCAGTAATCAGGCCTGGGGGTGGCTACGGAAATTGAACTCAGGTGTGATACACCACAGTTAGGTTATTTTTTAACAAGGGGGCAATTACTTTTTCACACAGGGCCATGTAGGTTTGAATTTTTTTTCTCCCTAAATAATAAAAACCATCATTTAAAAACTGCATTTTGTGTTTACTTGTGTTATATTTGACTAATGGTTACATGTGTTTGATGATCAGAAACATTTTGTGTGACAAAGAATAAGAAATCAGGAAGGGGGCAAATAGTTTTTCACACCACTGTATATCATATACCTATACAGAATAATTAATATGACTTATTATAGAAATATATTCATGTATATATATATATATATATATATATATATATATATATATCTTAATTTGAAAGTCATGTTGTGAAAAAGTTGACATTTAATAGAAACTTTTTCGTATTAAAATAATTATTTTGCTGCGGTGGGCTGGCGTCCTGCCTGGAGTTTGTTCCTGCCATGTGCCCTGTGCCAGCTGGGATTGGATAATGGATGGATGGATGGATAATTCTTTTGTTATTTCCACAAAAACATCTATAATGTGTACCACTTTTGCTAGCTTGGGCTGTAGAGGACCATTTATTGTCCTTCATCTTACCAAGAGTGTAAGGGGCTGGTGGTTGATGGACTGTGTTTATAGAACAGACACGTCTGGCTTGGTCTCCACTATCAGTCGTTGTTAGCACAGTCCTTGTTTAAATCAGCATCAGCCAGTTGAACCAATGCTGCTGATGAGGAATACTTTTAATTTCGCCCTCGTTAATTTTATGCCTTTACTGAACTTTATTAATCTGTCCATTATAAGAGTTTCAGGTTTATTATCAAGACATATTACTATGTCTTCTGGCAATGACTGGCAGGAAAGACTTGTTTAATAGGACGGTCATTACGTAACTAAAGACTATAACTTAATCAACTTTAGTCCTTCACAACTTTTATCCTCAACCAAATTAACTATTAATTTTTAGATCATACATTGGTGACTTTTGTTCTGATTGGTAATTTGTAGATCATATATAGATGGCTTTTTGTATTTTGTGGCTGAGTTGTGGTGAGCAGCTTTTTAGGTAAATTGTCATGTACATAAAAGCTTACATTTAGATACAGATTACATTTAACTTGTCTTTTATTACATTAAACTAATCTGAATTATACTCATTTCCATCTTTATAATTTGAAATGTCTTGACTGTTCTTATCAAATATAGCTTTCCTTTTAAACGCAATGTCATAGAACTCACAGATGGTCTAAGGAGGAACCAAACAGTCTGAGAGATTTCCTACTTAATGTGTGTCAGCTCCTCTCTGTTATAAAATAAATTTGTTGATAGACTAAATCTGCATATATGGCTCTAATATTAGCCATTTCAAGCTTTTTTATTGTCTTTTATGTTTTTCCAAATTTTACGATCTGAGTTTTAAAATCTGTTACTTAATGTTTTAACATTTTGCCCCATGTTCATCTGGATTTTACCTTTGTTTATTGTTCGATAAAACTTGCCATTGCACTGCTTGTTCTCTTGTGCCTTTACCTCCTGCTTGTTAGCTTTGACTAGTCTTGGGATTATTAATTTTCATTATGCATTTCGTGGCTCCTCTCTGTGCACCTGTTTATCCATATTGCATCACTATTCTTCTTCATATTGCATGTTAAGCATAGTGAGGCATTGTTCTACTCTCTGCCTTTGAGTCATGGAAAATGATGCTGGAGGATCATCTTTAATAGAAGACTGCTTCTGACATCGCAGATGGTCATCCTTAGTCTGTCATCGTTTTATACACCTTCATAATGCTAATCCCAAACAAACCTATGTCTTTCTTTCCTACACTCAGATTTAAATCACAAATGCAAACTTCTAGTGTTCTCAGTCATACTTGAAACAAGTATGTGGCAATTTTGGAGAGGACCACTTTGTCAGATTTATCATGGAATGACTTGGCAAGCCATGGTGCTAACAAATGACCGATTGTGATAAAACCATCTCAGACTTGTTCTTGAAAAATGCTTTAGGTTCCCATTAAACAGAGATTTACTTGGTTTACATTCATTTTTGTCATATTTCAGAACATGCCACATATCTACCAATGTGTAAACCCACAACACTATGTCCTCAAACAAAAAAAAAGTTTCAAAATATGTATGCAAAGAAAGCTTCTGCAATGGAAAGCAGTAATCCATCACTGAATGCAGAGTCCTAGAATGTAATTGCAGCATTCAGTTTTCAAATTGATTTGCAAATTGATTCCTACAGACAGAAGACACATGCTTTAGGAGAGGTTTGGATTAAAGTGCTCTGAAAAGCAAGTCATTTTTTCCTTTTCATTTATATCCCTTTGCGGACCTTTTCTGTTGCAATATTTCTTTCTTTAGGATTTACTTGACTTCAGCCAGTGAATAATTTCTGATTAAAATAAATCATGATTTAAGCTTTCAAATAAGCATACTGCTATATTATCTCTCAGTTAATTTCAGATACAGTATATATAAGATTGGTGCTGCATAAAAATTCTCTATTCAACTATAACTGTTTTTTTTTCCATTTTTTCTAGTTTTTGTGTTCCAAACCTTTTAATCTTCATGTGGCCTTGTTTCTTTGAAAACATACTGCAAGCATTCTGTTCTGCTTCAGTGTTATGCTATTTGGAGTATCTAAATATCACATTTCTTTTGTACATGAACTTCAGCAGAACTATGAATTAAATCTCAACTATTTAAACCTTGCCTTCAGTTTATTGACAGGCAATCTCTGTCAGCCATGGGGGGTTTCCACTTGAGTTCAAGAACCATTTCCATGTGTACCGTCCTTCAAAACGAAATGTATTCACAGAAAGACCTTTGTGCTCAACAGAATTATGAGCAGTGCCTGCTTAATCTGTAAAAGAGAAAGACACAAAACATATTTTCTGAAATATTCTAAAATATTTGCTGATGATTCCAAAAACATGTAATTGTACTGGAGACAAACTGAAACAGTCCAGTCAGACTAAATGAAAAACATGACAAAAACAATACTTATTTCAGGTGCACCAAATCACTCTGTCAGAATCTGGTCAGACTTTAAATAACACTTTTTTAACATTTTTTTAAGGTAATTATAAACCAACTGGTTCGATCCATCAGTAAGTCATCGTTACCCAGTTGTCCAGTGCAGGATTATAGGAAAGCTGGAGCCAGTCCTAGTAAGTAATAGGTGCAAGGCAAGAACAATGTCTGGCTTCCCATGACACAATAATAAAGCTTTTTTTTCCAACAATAAAAAGCTGAAGATCTTCTATGGTAAGAAAAATATTCTATAACAAGCAGAAAAGTGAGAAATGGTAACAATACACTAAACATTCAGCTTATGGTTATTTACTAAAGTCTTGCTCTTGCTTTACTTCCATGTTCTTAAATTCATCCATCCATCTATCTATTTTCTGCTGTATATCTGGGTCCAGGTCGCGAGGGTACCAGTCTAAGCCACAATGCCCTGACATCCTCCCCCCACCTACCTCCTCCAGCTCCTCCAGGTGGATACCAAGGTGTTTTTACGCCAATCAAGGCATATGAACTCTCCAGCATGTCCTGGGTCTGCCCCGATGTCTTTCTAGTTGGACATGCCCAAAACACCTCCCCAAGGAGGAGAAGTTGCTCTACTTTCAGCTGCTCTTGATGTCTACGCTCCTCACTCTATCTCTAAGACCCAGACACATTGTGAAAGCCTCTTGTATCCACAGTCTATTTCTTTTGGTCACTACACAAAACTACCTTATTTGAAGGCATACAGGGTACAAATCTGGCTGGAGTTCTGATAGGATAGGCATGTGTGAAAGTTCTGCACATGGCATCATGGGGCACTGGGAAAAAAAAAAGTTTGTCTAAGCCAGCCACACAGCGATTTTAGGAAAATATTAAGTGAACAAGGTCACTGGCGAAAACAGCATATTTGCTCCAAAAAACAGTGACAAATTTTGCTGATGAACACTACTGATGATTGAATTTGTGCAACTTTCAGGCCTGATCTCAGTGACAACCACAGAGGCAAAACAGCTACCACAACTCAAAATGACAGCAACCAGAAGTGAACAAAAATAATGCTGATCCATTTCAAAATACAGTAACTAATAAACATATGAAAGTGAATAAAAATAACTACAAAGAAAAAACATAAGTCAGGAATAAGAATCATGATAAAATCACAACAGCAATTAACTCTGGGAGAATAGAATTCTAGGGGTAAGTTATTTCCTTCCCAGCTAGGTGAGAGGAAGGTTAACAGGACAAAAGTTGGGGTGGATAATATATTTTAGATTCTACATAACAAAGTTAGGATAGAGTCACCCTGAAACCCAACCATGATAAAATGATGTAGCAGAAGGAGTGAACACAATACAAACAGTTATGCCCTCTTTGCTTAAATAAACTATTATGGGCTGAATCCCCAACTACAACAGCCAGGCTACTCCCCTCCTGAGAAAAATTCTTTGTTATCAGCACACCTTGGCTCTTTTCCTCTCCTGGCACTAAGTTCATCCAACTCAAGAGGTGGAGCCTCTTATGAGGCTATACAAAGGAGCACTCCAAGCATCAGTCTATCATGAAGGATTCTAGAACTCCTATGTTCTCAAAGAGATTTCTTCAAACATTGTAATTCCCCAGAGGCACTACAGGAATCTATACCCTTGCAACAAGAAATGCTCCTGCCTACTAGTGGCTTGTGACTACTCATATAAAGTGCATGCAATGCAATGCAATGCTGAAGACTTATTGATATCTTGTATGTGTAAGCGTGCGGGTTGTCTAGCTTAAAACCATTTCATAAATGTACTATATTTACTTGAAAATGAGTTATGGAGGCATGTATCTAATTACATAATTGCATAATTTTTACTATACTTCTGTATTATTGGCTCTGTTTTCTCCATAGCTCCAGAATCTTGGATTTAAAGTTGCTTGACCACTGTCTGCATGGCTTTTGCGTGTTCTTCTCATATCTGAATGAGTATTTCACTTGATACTGCCTTTCTCCCACATTCCAATGACACGTATGTTAGATTCAGTGGTGACGCTAAGGTGATCCCACTTGAGTGAGTGTGGGTCAGAGCATGCATGAATGTGCCCTGCAGTTACCTAGTGCCCCATCCAACATTAGTTAATTCTTCAGCTGTCATAGCTCTAGAGGGGATTATGTGAGTTTGACATTATTGGATATTTTATATTTTATGTAATTTTAAATATTTTACATTTATGTTTGTTCTCTAGCTATACTGTTCAGCTGTCAAGGTGACTATTATTTAACTATAAACAAATCTGCAGGAAAGCCTTTAAAAATTACATCTAAAACACACAATGTGAAATATTTGGTTGAGAAATTCTGATAACACATCAGGAACCCAAAAGATTTGAATGCATTACACACTAAATTAAATTTAAAGCATGTACCGGTAAATCTTTTGGGAAATATGGATATATATTTGCTGTTCATCTTTTCTCTGCTTGTTTTAAGACTTTTTAGATTAATATATTCTCAGTTCTTGTAGATCTCAAAGTAGCATTGGAATTTGTTTGTGTTAATTGACTAAAGTAATACTATGAAATTTAAAAAGAACAAAAATGCCCTGCAGTATTCTAGCATTCAGCTGTTTTATGGCTTAATTCTAACAATTTCCTTGATTTGGAAACAGTGCTCTGACTCTCTGTTGATGTACACAGGAGTTATTAGTGTTTGCTGCAATATTTTCTGCTACAATACTGGAGAGCAAGAGCCAGAAAATACTAATCAGACTTTTAATTCTGCAGCAAATGACAAACTTCTTAATCATTCATAAAGTGGTGTGAATGTCACTTTTGCAACATCTTAAAGTGGTAACACCATCCCACAGTGCGGGACATGCACATGCATCTTCTTCTTTCTCTCTCCTTGTGGTCTTCTTAACAGTGATGGGACACTGTACCACCTACATTTTAAGGTGTGCTCTGCCAGGATCAGTTTCCTTCTTTTGAAATGACAGTAGCTTGCCAACAAAGCAATGCTTTTTCATTTTTTAATAGAAAACAAAGTGGCAAAAGAAAAACATTCCTGGCATTGAAAAATTTAACAAAATAATCTGCATAATTCTAAGTGGATCCTACAATAAGGTGATAATTGAGTATCACCTGCAGCATTTAGTCTGATCTATTAACTTTACAAACTTGCATATGGTGACTATATGTACATAATTGTTTTGATTTAGAGAATTATATTACTGAATTTGACAATGTCTTATTTTAAAGATGTGGAGTTCAATCAGTTTTCTAACACGCAGAGAATTTAAAACACATTTGGCCCTGAGAGCTGAAAAGAGGGCAAAAAATGATATAATGATGTTAAAGGGAAATAAATAAAAATTCTAACAGAGATGAAGACCAAGAGGTCACCCCCCTCATGGCATTAAGCACTGTCACACACAAGGATTTATTTATTACTTTTCCGGTCCACTGGCTTTTACAGCAGAACTAGTTATATTGGAATACATAATAATCTTAGACAGAAGAAAGCCATTTATCTTATTCATTCTTTGCTAGCATATTGTCCAAGTTAATCCTGTGTGCAAAGCCACTATGCTTTTATTAGAAAAACTCAAGAAAAGAAAACCTTTTTTCACATTACAGAAGATAAAAAAAATTAAGTTAGACACAAACTATCCATCCAAATTTTTTATGAGATTAATTTCAGATTTTCCAGCAGTTAACAATATACCTTAGCATGAATAACTGTTGTCCAACATATAAACCTTCTGCTGCGTTTTAAAAGACCATTTTAAATGGGGGAATATTTCTGTTATTTCAGTATTTCTTTGTCCACAAAAAAGTCATATGGCGGTTTCTTCTTTACATGCATTGGTGTTGTGGAAGGCTGTTTACTGCTGTATGCTCATCAATTCATAACAATATTTGTTTTCCTCTTGGCATCAAAAGCTTTTTTTTGGATGGATCGTGCTAATGTTTGTGAAATGCCATCTGTTGGAATAAAAACTTTTATTACTAAATGCATTACAAAATACAGTCTCATAGATGGTGCATGGAAATTGTTAACACCGATACACGCAAAAGAGTGTAATTACCGGTCAGACAGAAATTAGCGATGTGTAGATTATTCCAATATTTATAATGCACATCATTGCATAAAGCCACTTTGATGACCAGCTTTGTATGTGATAGGAAACAGAATGATGTGCAGTGTTTTAAGCAGCATGTGGGACATTTCAAATTACTCACAGAAAGAGTTGCAGGCATCTCTTGTTAATCTTAAAAGTGTTACAAAAATACAGAGAGAGACAAAAAGGTATTGCTTTAAAAGTATACTAAAAGCATGCCATGCATACTTTATCTTTATTTTTCAAAGTACTGTACAGTAGATAGGCCATACCCAATCCACTCTCTTTCAATAACATCTTCTTTTACAAGTTAACATTGAATGGTATTTTACCACCCAAAAGCATAAAAACTAATTAACTTACCCACCTATCTACACTCTCAGGAACCTCTGAGAGATATCGTGTACATTTTTGTCCTTCAATCTCCAAAACTGGTTTACTAAAGGAAGCAGTAGCCTATCCCAGCAAGCATCAACCACAAAACAATAACAGTCCTTAGAAATGGCACCAGCCCATCGCAGGGCAAACACAGACATAGACACACACACATATGTATCAGAGATCAGCTTAGCATTGCCTGCCCCCTGAGTTGCATGTGTTTGGACTGTGGGAGGAAACCCACATGGGAAACATGCAAACTCCATGCTGGGGACACCTGGGTCTTGAATCACGGTCTCCTTATTGTAAGGGAGCAGCGCTTCCAGTGCGCCACCTTGCTATATATTTTCATGTGCTCCTTTTATCTAAATACCCATTTGTGTACCATTGTACATTTTGAACCATTGGAAATTTTGATTTCATTAAAATTTGTTTTCTAGCCACTTTTTCCAATATGTCTACCTATGGTACAAAGTCATTTGTTTATGTACAACAATTTCCATTTGTTTTGGTTTACACTCTAATGGATGACCTTCATGGCATACTTATATGGTGTATTGCTTTTTCTGAAGTCACAATCTCTACTTTTCAGGAAAGACTCCATTTGTTTTTGAAAAGCTGTGTTTTATTTATTACTTAGTTATTGGTTTCTGGTTTGTACTTTCTTTAAACCTTAATGGGTATTAATATTGGGTTCTTTAGAGCTGGACAGTTTGTCTGCTGAAGATTTATTTCTTTATCTGTTTGTGCCTAAAAAGTTAAGTTTTATATTGAGTTTTATTGAGTTTTTCAAAGTCCTGAATTAAATTGCTGACACTAGATAATGTTTACTTTCAAATGTAATTTCCAGTAGCTGATGAGAATCTTTTAATGGTAACTTGATAAGCAAATAGAAGTGAGGAGGACTGGTGTAATAAAAATGAATGACAGATGTAAAGAGTCAGATTCCTTGAATTTGAATGAGCACATATTCAGAATTTACTGAAATGTACTTTTGTACATTCATCTTATTGTTATTTTACAATTGGCAGACACCGTTACCCAAAGCAACTTAGAAGAGCACAATACATTATAGTTGTTAAAAATGGAGTTCAAGCAGGGTAAGTGACTACTGGCACAGGGGCCACCAAGTGAATCATTAATGGAAACTGAACCAGCAACCTTTTTCTTTAAACTCCAGTGTTCTAACCAGTTTGACACATTCTCTGTCATTTGTCACAGGTTAAATATAATTATTGCATTAAGATTTTATCTTCTATTGAGTATGAGTTCAGCATCAGTCTTCTAATGTTGGCAGTACTGTGCTCTTTTCATTTCTGTGATTCTTTTATTGACAATCTTATGTTCTGTCTTTTGAGAAGGTGAGTACCAAAACATACTTTTCAAGAGTCAATGCAGATTTGTAAAAAGCAGCACTGCTCTTCATGATATGCTGACATCATAGTTTTGTTTTAAAAACTCTTTCTTTGCTGTTCCGTTACAGAAACTAATATTCATTAAAGCATTTCACCAAAGAAAAACTTAAAAAAAAAAACTACAGGCAAAAGTATATCAGCTGTTTAATTGTGAAACAGACCCGATATTCAGTCAAATAAATGTAATTTATTTTATCACATGATTTGCATAACAAATCTGACTGATTAGTCCTAAATTTAAAAATACCATTTAGGCTAGTTTATGGAATCACGGACTGTGAAATATTTTTGGAATGCTCTCTGAGCTCGGAAAGGACATGAGATAATAACGCTCCAAAATAGCATTTACTGTTCCTTTCGTGAGGATTTAATAATCACACTCATACACTGCAGGGCTTTATGGTGGCACGGTGGTTAACACTACTGCTTAACAGCTGCAGAAAAACTGGCTTTGAATGCTGGCCTGTTCACTATCTCTTTGTGGAGCTTGCTTGTCCACCCAGGGTCACTGTGTTTTCTGCTCCAGATGCTCTCACTTTCCTTCTGCATCCTACACATTTTAGGGTAACTGGAGCTTCCAAAATGGTCTTTTATTTGTTCAAGTGTGCATATGAGTGGGCCCTGAAGTGGATGAAACCCTGTCTAAGACCGTGTACTCCTTTACGCCCCATGATGCCTGTCTGTGACCCTGTCTTCTCCCTGTGACCCTGAAGTGGATTAAACAAGTTTGAGAATATTATCTTGTATGAAACTGATCAAGTGCTAGTACATGTCCTGTCATGATCGGTTCTTGTCTTACAATGAAGGCTGCCAAGCTAGGCTATGCTCCCTGTGTCCCAAATAGCTTGATTAAGTTGGTTCTAGTAAATGGATGATTAGATGGTCCCTTGCACTACTGATGAATTCTTCATCCTTCTTGTGTGAAGAAAACAAAAGAGATACTCTGTAAAGAAGGGAAGTCCAGAGTTCGGTCTATGGTGACAACAAATGCTTTTTGATGAAGATACTGACTGTAGTTTCTTACTACGACTTCCAATAAGAGAAGAATTAAGGCTTCTTAACCTTCTATGAGTTATCCTGTGTTTTTTGCCAGCCCTCCATAGATGGTGGAATAGGAAAATACACAATGAAGAAATGGTGAGGAAAGGATGAATATGTTCGATTCACTATGGGAGAAACTAGTGAGGAAAAAGTGAGAAATCAATGAAGATTATTATAAGTACCACAGTTCTAATAACTGTTATAGTTTCATTTTTATGCTAAAATCAAATAAAATTAAATAGTTAAATATATCTGGTGTAACAAAGGCACTATATGAGCACCTGACCCGACACAGACTCACACCAGAGGCACGTTAAAATAAACCAAGAACTTTTATTTTTCTTCACCTGTGGGCGCACGTCTTCCCTGTGTCCCACAGGCACTACATAGTCCCAATGCACACAAAAGCACCAACACAAACATTATTGCACCACCACTCCTCCTGGCAAGCACAGTCCTCCTCCTCCTCCTCCTCCTCCCAACTCAGGCTCCCGGAGTTGTGGCTGCTGGCCCTTTTTATAGTCCACCCGGAAGTGCTCCAGGTGCTTGATTGCCGAATTCCGGCTGCACTTCCAGTTGTGGTGAAAACACTGCCCATAAGGGCTGAGGAGTTCCAGCTGCAGCACTGAATGGCGGCGCCTGCAGGACCCAACAGGGCTGCACCCAACTCCAATTCCCATGGAGCCCTGCAGGAAACTGAGGCACTGCTCCAACCCAGGGGGGCAGCCATCTAGCATCCAGGGTGAGGTATTGCACAGTCCATGGCTGCTCTCCCTGAGCATATAACAAAGGCGTCCCGGCTGGTCATGGACCCCGGCTGTCCACCACACTGGTTAGGGTTGCAGTAATTAAGCAAATGTTGGTCAAAAGCAATGAAAGTGGGCACTCCGGGCAAATGATTATCTTTGTTAGTACAATAAGGACTAAATAGGAGCTAACAGCTATACTGAGAAACAACAATCATAATATAGCAGATTTTCTCCAACTGAAATATTTGAATATGTAAAAACTGAGATTACATACTACCGTACCAAGAAGTGCTGAAATGAAGTTTTTACAGGAGAGCTTTTCTATTTAATGCTTTTATGTAGTAAACTGGATGAAATGCATGTTACAGAATAAGGGTAAAAGTGAATATTTTGTACAAGAGTGACAAGAGGTGGAGGTTAAGAACAAAAAGGGCATTGTATGAGTTAAGAGTCAAGTTTTGTTTCGTACATAATAAGTTTCCTGTTGACTAAATCAGTTTTGAGACTATGGTAATTACAAACGAAGATGTACAAAAACTAAGATTTCTTTCTTAACTTTCTTATGCTTTTAAAAAGTATTGTGGCTGATCTGGAAATAAAAGGGATATGGGAAAACTATAGAGAAGTTAAAAAAAAGCTCTAAACCATATAGCAAGAATGATGGGAAATTGGATGTTATTTTCTTTTATGAAATGAAATATTTTCCCTATCATATCAGGCTTAAATTCATCTTGAACATGCCAGTGATCTATAATAAGCTGTGGTCTGAGGTATACATGCATAAATTGCTACATATATTAGCACATTAAAGAGACAGAGACACTTAAAATCTCTGTTTTGGAAAAAATATACCAATTAAATGTGTCACACAAAAAAATCGCATTTTAATAATGTATGTGTTAAAGAAGAGGGTAGAGCAAATTCAGCTGGCTTAGCTTTATAATGCAGAATTATTTTAATTTTAAACGAATATTTTTACAGAGAAAAGGCTAGCTTGTTTCTAATGATCACTAAGGCTGTCAAATTGCAATCACCCCTACGGGAAGTGTTAGTCTCTGTCCTGAGCTCTGTATTTAAAACGAATACCAAAAAGGTATAGATCCTTAAGGTTATTGTGGATGGAGAAATAACACCAAAGTAAGAAAGAAGAGAACCCTAAACAAAACTTGTTTTTCTTATGTCAAAGTGTTTTTTCTGTCCAGGTATTCTGGCTTTCTTCCCAGATCCTTAAGATGTCTTTGTTATTTTATTTGGCGTTTCTAAACATGGATTCATGTTTGTGTCATGGTGGCTGTATGCATGAATGGACCTGCAATGGTCTAGTGCACTGTTCAAGGTTGATTCTACCTTATGCACAATACGTCCATCACAGGACCAGCCACATGCAAACCTGAACTAATTAAATGGCTTTGAAAATAAATGGATGGATGAGTCTTAATAAATGCTGAAAAATATTGGTAATTATGCTGATTCCACATACTGTAGCTGTTGGGATAGTGCCTGTAATACTCAATTTTTTAATATCATAAAATATACAGTATATGATTGGAAGTCAAATGAAGTTAAAGATTTTAATTATTTTTTCATAATTTATTGCACACAATTGTAACATTTTTCTCCATGATGTTCTGTGGTGGCGAGGTTGCCTGCAGCCTTGGCATGTCTTGAACCCAGGGCATCTATAGTCATGAAACTGAGGATGTACTAGTGCATTGAGGACTCAAACAAGCAATTTTACTTAAGCAATCAACTATCCAACAAAGAGTTTCAAAAATAAATAAATCCATAAAATACAGTGCTTATCTGTGAGAGTTAAAGTCAATCCATAAACAAATAGATTCAATGAAGTTAAAATTAAAGTTGAAACACAGTTAAAATCAAGATTTATTTTTCCGGTCCCCAGTAAGCCCCAGTGCTCTCCTGCCTTCCCTGCTTTTCTTCCCACTCCAGTTCTCATGCCAGCCACCTCAGTCAGTCACCACTGGAATGCTTGGAGCTGATGTCACACATGTAAACCTTTAAAAAGATTTTTTTATTTAATAAAATATTTAAAGGTAGTACAGTAATCCCTCCTCCATCGCGGGGGTTGCGTTCCAGACCCCCCCGCGATAGGTGAAAATCCGCGAAGTAGAAACCATATGTTTGTATGGTTATTTTTATATATTTTAAGCCCTTATAAACTCTCCC
>JANRMT010062831.1:26801494-26859179 GCA_026402145.1 Polypterus bichir lapradei
ATCTCGCGGGCCGGATATAATTACACGCCGGGCCGGATGTGGCCCGTGGGCCTTGAGTTTGACTCATATGGACTAAATAGAACTTGAAAAGAAATATTTTTTGGAATGTGATCGCGCAAGTCAGTACATCGAGCCCGCGTGCTATTGTGGTTTTGCTTGTGTGCTTCAGTAAGTTACCGTCCCCTCGCTCTTACTTTTTTACCGTTCATCTAATGAATACACTGAGTATGGCTTTACCAAAACAATCATTGATCGCAAATAAAGTATCCATTATTCATGAAGCTTCAATAGGTGAATAGGTGATCTGTCTTTCTGCGTTAACCGCATGCGTTTTCATACGTCTCAAACTAATGTGATGCGAGGTTAAAATAAATCGAGAAGCGCGCGTACATACTTAGTGCATCTCCTCTCGGGAATCGAACCTCGGACGTGGGCGCTACAGGCGAATGCTTTACTACCGCGCCACTGCGTGTGGTTTATCTATTTGAGCGTAGCAGTGTAATTCGGTTTTTGTTCAGCACTCTTTGGAACTGTTACTTTTTGTCTGCGCACTGCGTCAGTTCACGTGAGCCGCTGAATATGGTTTTATATGTCAGTCGCTCGCTTCTAATTGTTTCACTGCCTTCTTAATTATATAATGCATGTTTTCTAAAGCGCGTTTTGTAGCTCTTCCTGGCTTTCTACGTAATGCGTGATTACGTGAGAGGCGTGATGATGTCATACGAAACTCCGCCCCTCCAGCTGAACTCCATTACAGTAAATGGAGAAAAACAACTTCCAGTTATGACCATTACGCGTAGAATTTCGAAATGAAACCTGCCCAACTTTTGTAAGGAAGCTGTAAGGAATGAGCCTGCCAAATTTCAGCCTTCTACCTACACGGGAAGTTGGAGAATTAGTGATGAGTCAGTCAGTCAGTCAGTCAGTCAGTGAGTGAGTGAGGGCTTTGCTGTTTATTAGTATAGATATATATATATATATATATTGTGACAGTGAGGCTCTTCTCCACCTCTCCAACCCACAGGTATGACTCCAGACACTGGATAAAATTCCAAGACTTTTTATTAATTAAGAATAATGTACACAAAGCACCCTCCACACTACTCATAAATTAAATCAACAACAACAACACTATTCTCTCCTCCTCGCCCAGACACTTCGCCCCTCTACCTCCCAGCTCAGCTCAGTGTCAGGGCTTCCCCACAATTCTTTTATACACCCTGACCCGGAGGTATTCCTGCCCAATCAGTCCACAGTTCCTTATTCCTTCCGGGTCAGGGTAAACAGTCCTTTTCTTCAACCCGGGAGCACGTCGTTCCTTCGTGTCACGTGACCGTCACGTACTCCCTGGTCATAGGGCACATAAGAGCCCATGAGCCCCCCTACAGCGACTCCCGGTTGCCCCCAAGGTATCCAGCAGGGCTGTGTATAAACACTACATAGTCCATGAGGCCCTGCTAGAACTCGGGGCACGATCCTGCTGTCGGGAGAGCTCCTCCTGGCGGCCTGGGGGTGAGGGCCGGAGCACGAAGCCGGCAGTCCTCCACAATATATATATATATACAGTATATATAGCATGCTATTTATATTCTTTTGTGTGTGTGTGTGTTTGTTGGTATTATATTATTGTCACTATTCTGAAGAAACATGCAAAGAAATACCGTGTACACATGACAATAAAACTTTAATTGACATGATTCATTGCAGTGTTTTCAAATTGTCCTTTTTGTATTTAATTTCAGGTATTTCATACAGTAAATTGTCTTAAATAGTTGTTGTCAATGTAAAGTACTTGACTGCATACCATTTAAAAAAATAACCTTGGAGAGAAAATATATCATCCAGAATCCAGAATGTCTGAAATGTTGTCTTAGGTATGCTTTCAAGTCACACATTTCTATGTAAGATTCTCTCTGACTTTTCCTTTTGAGTTTCCTTTAAATTATACAACAAATCTGCCCTGCATACAAATATAAACGTACTAGCTAGCTGTGCTAGCTGTCTAAGACTGGTGGAAATCTAAATAATGAATGCAGACCTCAGTGTTAATATTTGCAGTACACCATGCAATGTCTATGTCTCCATTATATGCTTTTTGGTATGGGATTCATAAAAGTTGTTTAAATGTTTGTCATGCTCCATCTACTTGAATGACACAGACATAAAAATTGGAGAGACACACAGACAGACACAAAAACACTTATCCTTTTATTAAGGTGGATTTTATCCTCATATTTCGTTTCATATATTCAATGAGCACACAGTTACATTATGCAACTTTCTGCCTAATTATTATTGCATTTTCATTCATCTAGATTATTTCAGTGTGATCTGTTTAAATATGTTGTACACACATTACAGATTATTTTCTTCTTTTAGAAAGCATGAGTGAAATTATCTGTTTTCCTGTGATTTAAATGGACACCATGTATGCACTTTCAGGAAGGAAGAAAAGATTTTTTTTGTTTCCATCCTGTTGGTTTACACTGAAGTTGTAATTAAAGCTAGCTATTTTATTACTGATCATTTTGAATTTTGAAAAACAAAAAAAAATATGCCCTTGGTAAATAGCCTTAGGACAGATAAATCAAAGCAGATACACTAACACAGGATTCCAGATTAGATGGATGTGCAGTAAATTAATTTAAAAGGAAGTGTATATTACATATTATTCCAAAGGTGTGTGTGTCGGAGGGGGTTTAGAGATTGTAAGTACTTCAAATGAAAATGAGAACATAATGGGCTCACCACTCTCTACAACCACAGAGTGTTCAGAAGCAATTAAAATGGAAATAGCATGCTATTTTAAATGTCTTAGTTCATTGTATATAATGTACTTATGACAGTTAATCTATGGGCACAGTTTTAGTTTCCAAATTATAGCAGCACTCAAAGATGTGCTACATTTACTGTAGAATTGAAGGGTAAAATAATGAGAACAGGCAAAGGAAGTGAAATCCCATAATGTTATACAAAAAAGCAAGACTACATACAATTATATTGACAAAACTAAAGTTAGTGCCACTTGTTGTAACATTGGCATTTTGAGTACAAAGAATCATATACTTCACAAACATACCTAGAACATTGATGAAGAACATTATTCTGGGAGGTTCTGATGATTAATTATTTGGACTGCGGTGGGCTGGCATCCTGCCTGGGGTTTGTTTCCTGCCTTAATAATAATAATAATAGTTCATTACATTTATATAGCGCTTTTCTCATTACTCAAAGCACCTTGCACCCTGTGTTGGCTGGGATTGGCTCCAGCAGACCCCCATGACCCTGTAGTTAGGATATAGCAGGTTGGATAATTGATGGATGGATGGATGATCAGGAATAGGCAGACGTATTTAGTGTGTCAATTCTCTCCAAGCAAATGTTACCCTCATGTTACTTGCTATATATATTAATAATGCTCTAAAAACCTGTAGAAAATGCAAAGTATATCGTTCAATTGTTTAAAATAAACTACATTATTTAATTATATTGGGAGGCATGGTACTGCAGTGGTTAGCGTTGATTCTTAATAGATGTAATGTCCTAGGTTCAAAGTCTATACCTGGATGTTGTCTGTGTAGAATTTACCTTGTGCCTAAGTGGGTTTTCTCTGGGTTCTCTGTTTTTTCTTTCACATTCCCAAGGACGTACAGATTAGGTTCATTAAAATTTAAAAACTGGTATCAATTTGAGTGCATGAGTTGGCCCTGTAATGGACTGGCACCCTATCCAGGGTTCTTCCTGCCTTTTTTCCTGATGATAGTAGGATAGGCTGTCAGCAATATGATTCTGCCCTGGATATAGTGGGTTTGAGAATGACTGACATATTTGCTGTTCTGTAGAACATGTGGTGTAAAAGTAAAATGCCTTGAAGGAAGGTGATTTTAAACAATATGAAGTGGTGATATAAAACTGAACCATTCTAATTTGTATAAAATTCTCTGTTTATAGTTAACCATAATTATACAGCAGTATTAAAATACACTTGTCATTAACAACAAATTAAAAAATGCCGGCCTGCTCGTTTTACAAATATTGTCATCATTTGTATATGGAGAATTTGCTTTGGAAGTCAAAACAGACAGTAGCTTACAACAACACACTGTAATAAATGATTTATGTAATGGTGGTGATAGAATGAAAAAGCCTCTTCTCACACTTTGTGAAATGGGTAATTTATTATATACTGTATTGCAAAGCAGCCGACATTGTATACAGTGAAAAAAAGACAGGACTACAAACATTGGCTTAGAGAAAAAAGGAGATAAAAGTTTAAGGCATATACTTCTTTTGGTTTACTTCAACCTCATTTAACTTTCTTCAGAAGCTTGCCTTTCATGAATATATACAGTATATAAAATTCCTGGGCCCTGCCATTTCCAGCACACTAATGTGGGAGGTCGACACATCTGTTATGTTTAAGAAAGCTCACCAGAGCTCCTTCTACAACAGTTAATGATGTAAGCAGTATCAAAGGAAGCAGTGACTGCTTTCTACTGAATTATTATTTAAAATGTTTTGACCTTCTCCATCACACTTTGCTATGGCAATCTATCAGCTGAGGGGTAGGAGGCATCTGGAGAGACTGGTACTGGTACCAAATTTATATGAACTGGTCACTGCTTTCACATTGTGGAATCTCAAGGCAATTTAGATCTGATCCAACTTCTCACATGCAGCCTAACCTCTGCTCATTCTTCTTCCATTTGTTAAATGACTTACTTTATTGCAATCGAGACCAGGACTGCTAGATTTCTACTACTTATCCACAAGCTGTAAGATGCATAAGTTAGCACTTTGACCTTGTTTATCCTAAATTGGTTGTTTGAGGGCTATATGTTTGTATTAATCATTTACTCCATTTTATAGCTTCACCAAATCAAATTCCATGCAAGTAATTCTATTTTTTCAACAAAGTATTTACTATTTGCTATTAGTAAAAATGACTGAATTAATAAATGAATGATTCCTTTAAAGAAATGTTATTTGGTTCAGTAAAACTTTCTGACTTTTTTTTTTTTTGTATTCACACACGGTAATGGAGCAGACTTCTATTTAAAATGCAGAGCACAGGAACTTTTTTTCAATGTTCTGGTTCAAGAATACAATTGCTTCTTTAAGGTCAATGATCAAATAAAAATGGATGTCTGGAGACATTTTATGTAAAAAATGACAAAAAAGAATAGAAGCGAAAAATATAAATAAATAAATGAAAGGAATATTTTTGTGCTTGAAAATGAAACTACAATTCACAAGGAAAAGCCTGTTTTTTGCTCTTGAAAAAGCAAGTTTTAAAAATAATAAAATAAGCAAGGCCAAAAATACTGTCATTATCACACTAGCCAGGAGTTCAGATTTCATTTGCAGCAAAGGCAGAGGTAACATTTGTCTGACATTTAAATATTGTAATATCTGTTCACTCAGGTGTCCTTTATTTAAGATTTGATTGATGGTTGAAGTCATTCTGTGTCAGAAATTTACAACAGCAATGTAGTCACTTTGAAAATAAATGCTATTTTTAGCTTTATTCATTTTGCCAATAGTAGCAAACTTTTTTATGATGTTTGTGATACACTTCAATTGTCTTAATCGTTGAATAAAGCTTAAACAAAGCATACTAATATTAAATACAGATTTTCGGAATATGACCTAGAAAGTGCCAAAAGGGACATTAGGCAGAAGGCTCGCTACTAGTGTTTTGTCAAAATTCACAGCGAATTTGCTGGATTCAGTGGTGCCGTTGTTCAATGTTTTTTTCTCTGAAAACTTGCCGTGTGGCCAGCTTTGATGAATTTGTATTCTCAATGCCCCATAATGCTTTTCAAGGCCAGTGTGATATTACCGAGCTGTACCAGCCATGTTGAATGAGGATGTCACTACCCGATCTTCACCATAGATTTTTACACATAGATGCTGCCATCTATATCTATGTTTTATGGTGTTGCCTTATCTGCTTTGCAAATGCATGAATAAACTGCTGCATATACAGGCATGCACAATGTCACTACCCAATGAATAATCCAGCTAAATGTACACCCAGCATCAATTAAAAAAAAAGAAACACTTGCTGTATCTTCATTTGAGGCATAACTTAGCTAAACATAATGGAAATATTATAAAATGCTTTGTTAAGGATGTTATGCTCCTTGCTATGTACTGTAGATCAGATAGCAACAGGGAAAGCCCCCTGAGTATATAACATTGATTTCTTTGCTTCAGAGGTGCCGTGGACATTAGTCAGTCATTGTGATAGGAGCTCAGCTGACAAAGAGAAAGATAAAGGACTTGGAGTATAATTTTATATCAGGAAGACACAGTGGCACAATGGTGAGCACTGCTAAACAACTGCTCAGGTCACATTTTTTGGCTACACTAATGAGGCAAACATAACATGCAGTCACTTCCCTAGCCCTCTGGGATGCTTAAAAATCCATTTCATCATTAGACATCACTCAGTTTCTTCTTCCTTGTTGACTTCAATGCATTTCACTGAGTTTGCTGAAATTTCCAAACACTTTCATGTTTTTGCCAAACCCGGGATGAAGCAAATTAAGGAGAGTTCACTTATCACTGCTCACTACAGGATATGAACAGATTTATAAAGGTAATGTGCAGTTTGCATTTGCAAAGTAACCTAATTACTCACTTTGTATTTTGTTTCTTAAAAAATATTATAAGAGTTTATTTTCTCCAAAATGCACATTTTTTGTTTGTGATCATTTTATGTTTAGTGTGGTGATGGTTTATATAAAACCAACCATGGTGTCTGTCAAAGGCAGGTAATAGAATAATTAAACAACATATCATGCCCTACGTGTACCTTCAGCACCTTTCTTCTGTATTTACATGTGTGAAAGTCTCTTAATTGGAACTCCCTCTCTCTAGTGTGTTCCCTTAAATTGTCTCAGATGTTATTTTAGGGGCACCTTTCTCCTCTCCTGTCCAGTTTTATACTTGTCATCTTTGAAGACGACTCTCTCGGCATGCCTCATACGCCTTTACTCCTCCTCATGCATCTCGCACTCGCACTTACTCTTTCATCACACCATCAAAGCCAAACTGACCAATCACACCAAAGCCAAACTGACCAATCAGATTCCTCAGAGGGACTGGACAAATGGATCTTAGTGTCTTATAATATATTACATTAACCTGAAGCTTGTTCCTCTTGACAGTTTTTGCCCTCCAAATACAGTATAGCCCGAACATTTTTTGAAAACTTGTGCTTCTGTACTTTCAGCAGAAGAATTTTAAATTAATATTGTTGATTTTGTTTTTAAATAAATATTAATATTTAAATATAAATAAAAATTTTGTGAAGATTGTGATGGACAGATGGGGATCTTGCCTGGACAGGACGCTCTTTTAAAGAGAAGACTGGGGGAAGGGACATATGACCAGCAGTACCTACCCCTGGACATGAGAGGGCAGGGCCCCTGGTTTACATCGCGGTGACAGAACTGGAGCCTGGAAGCTCAACCCGGCCGGGGGCCGTGGCCACCAAGAGGGGGCGCCTGGACAGCTCTGGAGTCTGGGCACGAAGCACTTCCACCACACCCAGAGGTGCCGCCAGAGGAAGAGCTGAGTTTATATGCAGCACTTACACCACACCCGGAAGTGCTGCCGCATGTGTATTGGGAGACACCTGGAGCTCTTCCGGGTGTAGTATAAAGGAGGCCGCCTCACTCCTTTCGGGAGCTTGAGTCTGGAGGAGGTGGACAATGCTTAGAGGAGTGGAAGAGGCAGAACAAAGAAAAGGAGAAGATGAGAAAGAGAACTGTATATGGTGGTGATTAAGGCACTGTGTTGTGTGTAGAATAAACATGTCTATTTGAGACATTTGGTGTCTGTGTCTGACTGTATCCGGGGTTCAAGTTCACAAGATGCACACAACCACACATACAAACACATACAATAAAACTTTCCTTGACAAATAAAGGTTCTCTTCAATCCATAAGTCATGACTCTAGAGGAATTTACTTGGACCAGTCATGATGCTAATATTTTTTACATTTTACTTACAAAGTTTACATACAGTATTTTCTTAGAGATATTTGCCTATAGGATCTGTGAATGTTTCAATTGAATGCACGGAAAAGCGGCTCAGATAGTGTTCATTCTTCTTTAAGACGATCAGCATATTGTTCATCTTTCTGTCTTTCGTTTAATAACCAGAACTAGAAAAAACTGTTTCCCCATTCTCTACTCCGACCTTCCAGAGCTATGCTTGACTCTCTGGGATCCTGCTCCTATTTTGTATCCTTGCTAGTGCACTTCTGGTTCATTCATGAAAACAGTTCTGAGCCCCCTTTTTCATTGTTCTCCATTTTCTCCCGAAATATTCACGTGACAAAAAAGGGTACTCTGTGCTGTTGCACCAAAGTTACTGTTATATATAATGAAACCTCTTTTCAATTGGTATTAATTGTGTAACAATTTCAAAAATAGGACATTAACATACTGTTTTACAATGTTTCTCAATACATAATATCTCTAAATACAGTTTGTTTCAAGAAGTAGAAAAAGATAAGCAATTATTAAATAAGAATTATCTATTTAAAAGACTGGTGACAGTAACAGCCTGTAGCTAATGTGACTGTCCATGACAAAGACTCAGAAAACTTAATCTTTATGTTGATCTGTCTTTTGCCCATCCTAGCTATGATTACTATTTTAGCCCCTGCTTAGCAGTGGATTCATGTAAATGTGTTTTATGGCTAAAGTCTGAAAGCAGCTTTAGTTTCAGTCAAATACAAAATACATTTAAGATGCAAAACATCGATATATATGCCCTGAGGAATGTGGTTGCTTGTTACTACTGGTTTATGGATTTTGTAGCTCAATGTAGAAAAGCGCAAACTGCTACATTCAGATAAAGAACATTAATTATAAATACAGGATGGGAGATTCTGGTTCATGAGAAACAAACTCTGAAAAGGATTTAGGGGTTGATGTTGAGACAAGAATTTTATCTTTGAAGCAATGTGGAGAAAGAATAATAATGAAGATGAAGCTGAGACACAGATGACCTCCAAAAAACACTTAAGTATTAAACAAGCAAGCATCATTGACGGAATGGTCTTACATGTAAAACTCTTCATGGAATTAATACAATAAAGGTGGTGACTTTAAAATATATTACTTTTCTAATTGTATTATTTACTAAATGATTAAGGGAAAAATGTAAACAGAACAAAAAGAAAAAAACTTTTTGAATTGATAAGGTTGTAGGTTTTCTAGACTTTTGATCTAAAAGAAAAAAATTTGATTGTGGCACACCTTGAGAATGGGAATTATTATTATTATTGTTATTGCAGCAAGGTTATTTTGTGTACTGATATGGAAATTTCTACAAAACATGTAATTAATAAAATCTAACTTGAAGTATACCTTGTGCTTATGTTACTAATCTCTCCCATAGAAAAAAATTTTAACTCATCCAATGCTATTTAAAAAGATGGACAGAAATATCTAACTGATTGAAATATCCATCAATACCCCCCTGCATTCCTAATTTTCTTGAATGCGATGATGTAAGTGACTGGAATGTTCTTACTGAACGAGCACAATGTAAGAACCAGCCCCAGGCAAAGTGATGGTCCACTGCAGTTCAAACTGACCCTGGTCAAATGCTGTCAATTAACCTTCTTTCTTGAATAAACATCTGGAAATTAATCCAGCTTCTGCATAGTAAAACACTTTCAGGCGATTGGTATACTGTTCACATACAAATGTCACAGCACATAACAGGGTGTTTACAAATGGTAGCATTATGAATGTTAGGTCAGTATAAAATAGCTGCCAACGTGCAACAGTATGAGTTGTACTGTACAGTACAATTTATGCAATGGTATGTAGGGAAACTCACACTTAGCCATTTTGGGGGTGAGTTTACAAAAAAAACAAAGTATACTGTTGATGTGTTTCATTGTTAATGAAGTACCTTGATGTAATTCTGAAGTACGTTTATGTAAATAAAATCCCATCTTTACAGTCTTAATGGCCTTTTATAGCACATGTAATCATAATGCTAACAGAGTATTCCCCTGTTTTCAGTGCATGGCTATTTGCATTTGCAGCAATCAGGCCTTCAAAAATGCATATACTTTTCTGAATGCAGATATCTATTTACAACCCTTTTTGGCAAACACCAGTGGTTTACAATTTTTATACTGTGTCTTCTTGTGCTGATTGGTTTTATAAGCTACCAAATGAAGGCAAACAAAATCGTAAGTCTGTACTTCGACAAATTACGTAGATTCAGCAGGCATTATGTCTTTAAACAGCATGTGAACAACATTTGATGAGCAAAATTAGCCATCCAGGCTACTTGTTTTCTTTTTACAATTGATACTATTAGAAAGACGTAAAAATAGATTTTAATGATTGTCATGGATCTTGGACCAAAAATATTATGAAGACTGACTTGTCATTTGGTGTGTTTATCACATAGTTTAAAAAAAGGAAAAAAAAAACCACAATTTATGTACACTACCATTGAAAGGTTTGAACACACCCAGAAATGTTAATGTTTTTGATAAAGATTGATATAAAACTGGTGTGAAAAACTATTTGCCCCCTTCCTGATTTCTTATTCTTTTGCATGTTTGTCACACAAAATGTTTCTGATCATCAAACACATGTAACCATTAGTCAAATATAACACAAGTAAACACAAAATGCAGTTTTTAAATGATGGTTTTTATTATTTAGGGAGAAGTAGACCAAAAGCACCTCAAAAGCTAGACATCATGCCAAGATCCAAAGAAATTCAGGAACAAATGAGAACAGAAGTAATTGAGATCTATCAGTCTGGTAAAGGTTATAAAGCCATTTCTAAAGCTTTGGGACTCCAGCGAACCACAGTGAGAGCCATTATCCACAAATGCCAAAAACATGGAACAGTGGTGAACCTTCCCAGGAGTGGCCGGCCGACCAAAATTACCCCAAGAGCGCAGAGACGACTCATCCGAGAGGTCACAAAAGACCCCAGGACAACGTCTAAAGAACTGCAGGCCTCACTTGCCTCAATTAAGGTCAGTGTTCACGACTCCACCATAAGAAAGAGACTGGGCAAAAACGGCCTGCATGGCAGATTTCCAAGACGCAAACCACTGTTAAGCAAAAAGAACATTAGGGCTCGTCTCAATTTTGCTAAGAAGTATCTCAATGATTGCCAAGACTTTTGGGAAAATACTTTGTGGACTGATGAGACAAAAGTTGAACTTTTTGGAAGGCAAATGTCCCGTTACATCTGGCGTAAAAAGAACACAGCATTTCAGAAAAAGAACATCATACCAACAGTAAAATATGGTGGTGGTAGTGTGATGGTCTGGGGTTGTTTTGCTGCTTCAGGACCTGGAAGGCTTGCTGTGATAGATGGAACCATGAATTCTACTGTCTACCAAAAAATTCTGAAGGAGAATGTCCGGCCATCTGTTCGTCAACTCAAGCTGAAGCGATCTTGGGTGCTGCAACAGGGCAATAACCCAAAACACACCAGCAAATCCACCTCTGAATGGCTGAAGAAAAACAAAATGAAGACTTTGGAGTGGCCTAGTCAAAGTCCTGACCTGAATCCAATTGAGATGCTATGGCATGACCTTAAAAAGGCGGTTCATGCTAGAAAACCCTCAAATAAACCTGAATTACAACAATTCTGCAAAGATGAGTGGGCCAAAATTCCTCCAGAGCGCTGTAAAAGACTCATTGCAAGTTATCGCAAACGCTTGATTGCAGTTATTGCTGCTAAGGTTGGCCCAACCAGTTATTAGGTTCAGGGCGCAATTACTTTTTCACACAGGGCCATGTAGGTTTGGATTTTTTTTTCTCCCTAAATAATAAAAACCATCATTTAAAAACTGCATTTTGTGTTTACTTGTGTTATATTTGACTAATGGTTAAATGTGTTTGATGATCAGAAACATTTTGTGTGACAAACATGCAAAAGAATAAGAAATCAGGAAGGGGGCAAATAGTTTTTCACACCACTGTATCTTTTATCATGATACCATTCTTCTTCTTTCATCTGCTCCCATTAAGGGTTGCCACAGCGGATCATCTTTTTCCATATCTTCCTGTCCTCTGCATCTTGTTCTGTCACGCCCATCACCTGCATGTTCTCTTTTACCACATCCATAAATCTTCTCTTAGGCCTTCCTCTTGCCTGGCAGCTCTATCCTTAACATCCTTTTCCCAATATACCCAGCATCTCTCCTCTGCACATGTCCAAACCAACGCAATCTCAACTCTCTGACTTTGTCTCCCAATCTTCCAACCTGAGCCGACCCTCTAACGTACTTAATTCTAATCCTGTCCATCCTCGTCACACCCAATAATCTTCATCTCTGCCACCTCTAGCTCTGTTTCCTGCTTTCTGGTCAGTGTCATAGTCTCCAAGCCATATATCAGCAGGTCTCACTACTGTCCTGTAGACCTTCCCTTTAACTCTTGCTGATAACCGCCTGTCACAAATTACTCCTGACACTCTTCTCTACCCATTCCACCTTGCTTGCACTCTCTTTTTCATCTCTCTTCTAAAATCCCTGTTACTCTGTACTGTTGATCCCAAGTATTTAAACTCCTCCACCTTCGCCAACTCCACTCCCTGCATCCTCAGCATTCCACTGACCTTCCTCTCATTCTCACACATGTAGTCTTGTTCCTACTGACTTTCATTCCTGTCCTCTCTAGAACATATCTCCACTTCTCCAGGTTCTCCTTAACCTGCTCCATACTCTCGCTACAGATCACAATGTCATCAACAAACACCATAGTCCAAGGGGACTCCTGTCTAATCTCATCGGTCAACCTGTCCATCACCAACGCAAATAAGAAAGGGCTCAGAGCCGATCCCTGATGTAATCCCACCTCTATGTTGAATGCATCCGTCACTCCTACCGCAGACTTCACCACTGTCACACTTCCCTCGTACATATCTTGTACAACTTTTACATACTTCTCTGCCACTCCCGACATCCTCATACAATACCACAGCTCCTCTATAGGCACCCTGTCATATGCTTTCTCCAGGTCCACAAAGACACAGTTTAACTCCTTCTGACCTTCTCTATACGTCTCCATCAACATCCTCAGAGCAAACATTACATCTGTGGTGCTTTTTCCTGGCAAGAAACCATACTGCTGCTCACTAATCATCACCTCCCTTTTTAACCTAGCTTTCCCATAAGTTCATGCTGGGGCTCATCAATTCTATCCTCCTGTAGTTACTACAGCTCTGCACATCACCCCTATTTTAAAAATCAATACCAGTACACTTCTTTTCCACTCTTCAGGAATCATCTCACTTTACAAGATTCCATTTAACAATCTGGTTAAAAACTCCACTGCCTAAACACTAAATACCTCCATGCTTCCACATACTGTATATGTCATCGTGGACCAACGGCTTTCCCATTCTTCATCCTCTTCATAGCTGTCCTTATTCCTCCTTGCTAATCCGTTGCACTTCTTGATTCACTATCTCCACATCATCCAACATTCTCTCTCAATCTCTTCATTCATCAGCCTCTCAAAGTACTCTTTCCATCTGCTCAACACACTTTCCTAACTTGTGAGTACGTTTCCGTCTTTATCCTTTATCACCCTATCCTGCTGAACATCTTTCCCAGCTCAGTCCCTCTGTCTATCCAATCGTTACAGGTCCTTTTCTCCCTCCTTAGTGTCCAATCTCTCATACAACTCATCATACTCCTTTTCTTTAGCCTTCGCCACCTCTCACTTCACCTTGTACCTTATCTCCTTGCACTCTTGTCTACTTTCTGTATCTTTCTGAATATCCCACTTCTTATTCGCCATCCTCTTCTTCTGTATACTCTCCTGTACTAGTCCATTTCACCACCAGGTTTCCTTTTCCTCTATCCTCTGTCCAGATGTCACGCCAAGCACCCTTCTTGCTGTCACTCTTACTACTTCTGCTGTAGTTGCCCAGCTGTCTGGTAACTCTTCACTGCCACCCAGTGCCTGCCTTATCGCCTCCTTAAACTCAATCTTGCAGTCTTCCTTTTTCAAATTCCACCATTTGATCCTTGACTCTTCCCTCACTCTCTCCTCTTCTTGATCTCCAACATCATCCTATAGACCACCATCAACTACATTTTCCTCTGCCACAACTTTGCAATCTTTAATCTTCTTCATATTGACTCTTCTGCATAGGATATAATCTACCTGTGTTCATCTTCCTCTATTCTTGTACGTCACCCTATGTTCCTCCCTCTTCTTAAAATACGTATTCACCACAGCCATGCCGATCCTTTTTACAAAATCCACTATCATCTGACCTTCATTCCTATTCTTGACACCATACCTACCCATTACCTCTTTGTCTCCTCTGTTCCCTTCACCAATATGTCCACTGAAATCTGCTCCAGTCACCACTTTCTGTCTCTTGGGTACACTGTCCATTACTTCATCCAACTCACTCCACAAATTTTCTTTGTCATCCATCCCACACACAACTTGCGAGGCATATGCACTAACAACATTCATCATTACACCTCCAATTTCCAGCTTCATAATCATTACTTTATCAGACACTCTTTTCACCTCCAAAACACTATTGATATACTGTTCCTTCAGAGTAACCCCTACCGCATTTCTTCTTCCATCCACACCATGATAGAACAATTTGAATCCACCTCAGATCCACCTGGCCTTACTCCCCTTCCATTAAGTCTTTTGCACGCACAATATATCAACCTTTCTTCTCTCCATCATATTGGCTAACTCTCTCCCCTTACCAGTCATACTGCCAAGATTCAAAGTTCCTACCCCCAGTTCCACTCTCTTTACCTTCCTCCTCTCCTCTTTCCTCTGGGCACGTCCCCCCCTCTTCTTCTCCTTCTTCGGCCAACAGTAGCCCAATTTCCGCCAGCACCTAGTTGGCTAACAGTACTGGTGTTGGTCGTTGTTAACCCGGGACTTAACCGATCCAGTATGGAAATCTGTATTGTTGTCCACATGTTGATCTGTTGAATTTACACCGGATGCACTTCCTGAATTATGTATTATGACCCCTGAGAGGTAGGGCCACCATTACCTCACCACAAGGGGCAGCCCCAGCCTATAAAGGCATACTGGGAAAGCAGTTTCTTTGCAGTTCCTTTGAATACGCTTTGGTGGGAAGAGTGTTTCATATTGTAAGTGTTGCCATTACTTTGAATATCTTGTTTTGCCGAAACTTTTGTCTGGAGTTTGATAATGCAAGTTTGTATTGGGACATGGGGCCTCATGTATAAACAGTGTGTACGCACAAAAATGTTGCGTAAGCCTGTTTCCACGCTCAAATCGCAATGTATAAAACCTAAACTTGGCATAAAGCCACGCACATTTTCACGCTAGCTAAAACCCTGGCGTATGCAAGTTCTCTCCATGGTTTTGCCAGCTGGCAGCACCCAGCGTCAAAGCAGTGTTACTGTTCCAGTGTGGTTTCCCTTTCGTTTTTAGATCCAAATCCCTGACACGGCTTTATAAATACACTGAAAATAACTGCATATTGTTTATTAGTTTAATGCATCTGATTGTAATTAACCTGTAATAATATAATGGTCCACAGAATGGCCAAACTATTCTAAATACCATAGCTGCTTTAGCGTTGTTACTCTCACTGCACCTTCTTCTTCTTTCTGCTGCTTCCGTTAGGGGTTGCCACAGCACATCATCTTTTTCTATATTACTCTCACTGCACCACTCAGAGTATTTATATCACTGTATCTGAGTGTGGAATCACAGATCTACAGCAGCTGATCGGAAAGAGAATTATCGGTATACAGCATCAAGCACACGCTGCCTCAGCCATGCTGCCTATTTGAACTGCTCTCACACGGCAAACGTTTCAGAGCCTTTCCTGTACGGACTTCGCAGTTCAGAAACAGTTTCATCCCAAGAACTATAAATGCACTCAATCAGTCCATCAAGTGCTCCTTGTAGAAATGTTTGTACTTATAAGTACAATTACCTCACTGTAAACTTGCACTACAGTTATAATATTGCACAACCTGAGTCACTTTATAAAGCACATATTTACATATGATGACAATGTCATTTTTAAGATGAAATGCAGGAAAATATGTTTATTATATGTTTATTATATAGATTATACTTTAACTTCATTTAAATAATCTATATTGTTAATTAAACATGTGAGGACAGGTCGCTGCGCTAGCAAGGATCTGGTGCTCCGTTTACGGACTGTTCCTGTCTCGCGCTGTATTCTTGCTGGGGCTGGTGTGACACTGGAAGGACAGAATAATTAAACATGCACTACGAAGATATTTCAATGTTCCTTAAAAGTTTTGAAAAATCGGCGTTCTAAGCTTACAGATGGCTTAATGTCTATTACAGAGCTGATTGTGTGGTGATTGGGTATTTGGAGAAAGAAAAGTAAGGATAGGAATTGGGGGTTAGTACGTTTGAAAGAGATATTACTGCTGCAATAAAATATTTCATCGAAGGTCACGCACAGTGCAGCAAGCATCTTGCGTGAGACATGAACAATCACTGCGTCACCGTGTTCCCATGTTTAATAACATGCTTTAACTCTTATCATCATGAAAATTATATCACATATAAATCACAATATTTGAATTATTCAGAGAGCTGTAATATCATGAATGTAATGGATTCTGTGTCCCGTTGGAGGAAGAGAAAGCCCGTTTAAGAAGCAGGAAGTGCACATAATGCACATAGAAGATCAAATACAAAACAACTTTAGTTATGATGAGATTTGAGAAACTAGTAAATTAAACGATTTTAAGATTAAGTTTAATGACAAAATAAACTATGTGATTAAAGTGGAAATTTCAAGATTAAAGTTGACATTTCGTGCTTTTTTCCCCACTGTGTGCCTATTTGTTTTTTCTCTATACCCTAATAATCTTTCATATAACACTCATATGGTGGGCTATAACTCACCTTTTCACTGTGACTTTAATATCTGACAACTTCTTTTTTATTTCGGGCACTGTGCGACTTTGTGAACTTGAGCTTTCGAGTTTCTCTGACACTCTATGTCACTCAATCAACTACCTTTTGTTGTTTATACCACTGTTTAAACCAACAAATAGTTCATTTTTCTTTGCCTCCACTTGGTATTCGCTGACATTCTTCTATTCCCCCCATGCTTTTGTCATTGCCTTTTCACTGAGCTTAAGAGGTATTTATATTGACATGCATATTCAAAGAGGTGTAATTCTGAGAGGAGTTGGGGAAGTGGCAGCAGGTGCGTGCACGTGCGTTACTTTTCATGCTGACTGGGATTTATGGAGCGGAAGAACGTGGAAGTTGGTGAACGCACAGATTTATGAATCTGGATTATTTTGTGGATACGCACATTTCCGCTTTTGTCCTTACGCCATGTTTTAGTGTGAATTCTACACATGGCGTTATGCATGAGGCCCCTGGTCAATGTGCATTGCCTTTTAGGCAAATCCTTTTCCTTATTATATGTCTGAATGTTTTGTTGTTTTTTCATTTTGTCAGTCAATTACTTTTATAAAGATTCTCTGATAGGATTGTTTTAGTTCGTTTTTTACACAAGCCAGGGTTTGACAGTAATCCCCTCTCTTGAGGGTCATTTTCTTTGGACTTTTGAAGCCAAAGCCCCAATTGGCCCAATGCAGGCTGAAGCCAGCCATTGGATATACAGTTGTGCTGCCTTGGAATAAACCTTATCTGGGCAGGCTAGTAGGGACCCTGGTCTTTGGCTCTGTTTTGGACACTTAATACCTTTTTGTAATTCTTCTGTGTGTGAATCAGAAGAACCTGGAGTACTGTGTTTAGTTTTACTCTCCATGTTACAAAAAATATATTGTATCACATGAAAGTCCAGAGAAGAGTGGCTAGACTAATTCCAGGACTGAGATTTATGAACTATTAGGAGAGACTGAAGAAGTTGAACCTTTTCTGTTTAAGCAAACACAGACAAGACTCACATGTTTAAAATTACGATGTGGATTAGTACAATGGATTCCAGATGTTATTTTAGCACTGGCTTCTTCAACAAGAACACAGATGACAACTTGTTAAGGGCAAATCTTGCACAATTGTTAGAAAGCTTTTCTTCACACAAAGTACAATAGACACATGGAATAAATTTCTGAGTAATGTGGTAGAGATTTTGAAGAAATTATGTGAATAGGAGTTTTGGGCTGAATTGTCAATTCTTGTCAAATTAAGCCTTTATGGGAACATATAATGGCATATGTGTCTGGCTTGCTTTTTGATAAAGATTATGGAAATATACAAGTTGTTACCAAGATTTTGTTAAAGCTTTGATGCCTACGCACAGTTTCATTATAATCTCTGCATAGCCGTCCACTGGTACTGTGGGGAATGACCAAAAGCTAATCTGATATCATCAGGAAGCACAGCTTGCAGCAGATTTGTGGTTATTCTCAGTAGACAAGAAGATTCTCCCTAGCTCAAAACATTAAGGAGCTGCTTCTAAAACATTACAGGTTCGCAACTGGCAATTCCACAAGTGAATGTCCATACTGGAATATTGGGCATTTGTGGAATCTCAGACTGAAAAAAATCATTCTGTTTGTCTTTTTTAAATATCTGAAGAATAACTTGATGATTTAAGCATACTTGCCCTAATCGAAGCAGTATTAAGGTTAGTAATTGCTATATGCAAAATTTCTACCTAAAAAGATGTCAAAGGTATCTCCTAGATTGACCATGGTCCCTTATTTCTGGTTTGTGCGGAAAAAAGTGATGGCCACAGCAAGGCATACAGAATATGTTCCATAAATAATTAATGCATCAATCCATTTACTGAATCTGATCAATCCAGTTTAATGGCTGTGGGCAGCTATTGCCTGTTCCAACAGCATTAGGAACAAGGAACAATCCAACCCTGGGTGGTGTTTCATTAATATTTTTATCATTACATTATTTACATGAGACGTACAAAGTAAAACAAAAAGTGGATGCAGATTAGAGATAATCTTTATATTGTGCTATCTGCCATCTTTCATTCTCCTTCTTAGTGTTCATCATAGTCCACATTTAGTTAAGGAACTGGCCTCTGTGTGCTTCAAGTCCTTGATCGGACAGCAAGAAGCAGCAAATCTAGCCACAGATCTACAGTGAGAGCTGCAGTAAAAAATGTACAGAATGTATCCTTGGCTTTTAAAATTTAATTCTGAGCAGGCTAGAATATTTAAAGAAGTTCCAGAATGTCAGGTCATTTTAAAAGTCATTTCTTGTTCATTCTTTCTACATGGGGACATTAATATTAGACATATATGGCTTTTGCAGTAATTTACATTGGTCACTAATATCCAACATCCCTTCTTGCTTTACTTCTTTACTTGGTCACAAAGCCTCTGGATTTGATTGCTATAATAATTCTTCTGCCCAACCACAGTGCCTTAGGGCTCCTGTTCTACTGACTGCTAAACAATTTACAATTCTTGCTTAGTGTCATACTAACACTCACATTTAAATTATACCTGGCCTCTTCTAATCACACGCTGAAGAATGTGTCCTGAAAACAGCTAAAGCTTCTTTCTCTCGATAGTATATTTTATAGTTTTGGCACACCGCATAAGGGAGCTTATTCCAAAGTGGCTCTTGATTTTGGAATGTGAAGCAGTCTGGAATTTATAAAACATTAAATGTCAAAGGCACAGAGATAGCTAGTGCAGCTCAAGCTTACATTATTGCATATCTTGAAACAGTCTTATGTTGAAGTACTTTAAAATTAGCATGATTATAAATTCCAGTCACAAAATATAATGTTAAAAAGATTTTTTTTTAAACATGCTGTTGTGGTGTATTTGAAAGATTAATTTATTTATGAAAATTGGTATCTGATTGCCATAATGGTGAGCCCTACTTAATAACAACTCTTGGGGTTCAGTCATACAGTATGAATGCCATTTGTTTTTTTTCATTTTGCACAACTGTGCTCTCCTGCAATAGACTGGTGCCCCTTTCTGACCTTTTTTTACCCAACTTTAAATTAATTGCAATCAGTGTACATTGCAACTGGAGAAAAGTGAACAAAAATAAATGAACAGATGAAAAACATAAGTTTATAAAAAATAAAGAATTTGATTAAACCAGGTGAGATAGCAGGCTTGTTTAAGCTGGCCCCCAAACTCAGAAAGAATACCAAGAAAGAATAGGTAAATGATAAAGAGTGACTTATTAATAAACATAACTACATAATGGTCAGTAATAATAGCAGGAGCCAAAACAGTGTAAAATAACAGAAAATAAGAAATCATACCTAATGTCAAGAATAGGTCCCTTTCTATCTCGGGGATGAATGATCCCCTTATCCACAACATTGTGGTTCCTTAATACCCGTAAGTCTCACTCTTACACCAGTTTGGCTTCTTCTTCTCCTCTTGGTAATTTAGCCCTTGCCTTTCACTCCACTGCCAGCTTCAAGCTCATTCACATGCTCCATCTGTGAACTACTTCCAGGATGATTTAGTAGATTCAGAAATTCCTTTAAAACTCCTGGGGCTCTCGCTCTAGAACCTACGTTAGAGCCTCTTAGTGTAATTGCAATCCTGAACTGAGCTTATGCCAAAAGTGCCAGGTGGTCCTACAGATGTTTTTTCAACCGTTATGTAGCAGTTGGTCAAACATCACAAAATACACCTTTCTGATGCCAACAGTCAACCAGGGGGCATACATATAACACTGGAAAATAAAAATTTTGCTTCCTGAACACTTTTGGGTTTATCTTATAGATTTTGGCCTGATTATCACAAACACTGACCATTACATTTTTCTATTATATATCACTTTATTACTATTATGTCTTTGTGTGTATACAACATGTATAAAAAAACAAAAACTAAAACAGGAAAATCTTGTTCTAGTGATCTAAAACTGCTACTAGGAATGCAAAACGGACATACCAAATACTGTTGTTTTATTTGTTGGACAGCTATGGTAATGAGTCTCATTACAAATCTAGCTAACTCTGAAAGCATTTGGTTCCAGGACTAAAAAGTGTAGCACATTAACCACATGTCAACCCAACAAAAATATTTTTAAATCCTCTTTATATATAACCTAAAATGATGAAAAGTGTTGTGAAAGCAATAAACAAGGAAGGTGAAGGATTCTGATATTGGAAACACCTTTTTCCACAAATATCTTTTGCCAAGATTAAAGAAGGTGTTTTTTGGTCCACAAAGCAGACACATTATCAATAATAAGTGGTTTGAAGATCTACTAGTGGGGCCAGTGGAAACTGGATTGAAATAATTCAAGGATGTTATTAAGAATTTTCTTTGTAACTACAAAGCACAAAACTACATCCAGCTGGTTGGCAACATATTTCAAGTATACAAAGCCATGAAGTGTAACACGTTGCTAAAGATTCATTTTCTACATTTACTCTTGAACTTCTTCCCTGCAAATCTTGGTGCAGTCAGCAGATCCTGAAAAGGTTTCTCAAGGACAATGTAACAATGGACAAGCAGTATCAGGGCAAGTAAAATCCATCAAAGCTAGATGACTATTGTTGGACACTGAAACCAGAAGCATCAGATGCCGAATACAAATGAAAATCAGAAGCAAAATATTTTTAGCTCAGTTCAATCTCTGAATTTCACAACCCCCTATGTAAATCACCTCCTTATCATGGTGGAGGGGTTTGTGTGTCCCAATGATCCTAGGAGTTATGTTGTCCGAGGCATGGTAGAGTTATCCAGGCAAAATGGTCCTTTGTGAGAGACCAGCAAAAGTAAGGTTCATATTTGAGCTCTATAGATAGTCAAAGCAATGGCTCAGTAACCTCTTCTGGAAAAGGGAAACTAGGGTTCTACAATGGAACCAGGCCTGTAACCATTACTGCACCACCATGTTCCCATGTTTAATAACATGCTTTAATTCATATCATCATGAAAATTATATTAAGTATACATCTCAGTATTTAAATTATTCAGAGAGCTGTAATATCACGAATTTAATGGATTCTGTGTTCAGTCGGAGGAAGAAAAAAAACAGTTTAAAAAGCACGTAGTAATTCACACACATAGAGCACATAAAAGAAGATATACAAAACAAAGCATTTAACATGCTACTTTAGTTACAATGGTATTTGAGAAACTAGTAAATTAAACGATTTTAAGATGAAGTTTATAATGTTCTACTTTAATGACAAAATAAAATATGTGATTAAAGTGGAAATTTCAAGATTAAATTTGACATTCCAAGCTTTTTTTCCCACTGTGTGCCTATTTTTTTTTTCTTTTCTCTGTACCCTAATAAGCTTCCTTAGACAGTGGGCTACGACTCGCCTTTTCACAGCGACTTTGATATCTGACAACTTCTTTTTTATTTCTGGCACTGTTTGTAATTTTGAGATTTCGAGGTTCTCCGACACTCTATGTCACTCGATCAACTTCCTTTTGTTGCTTATACCACTGTTTAAACAAACAAATGGTAAGTTTTTCCTTGCCTCCATTGGTATTTGCTAAAATTCTTTGGCCATGGCATTCCTATGTTGTTTAAATGTACTATATACATAAATTGACATTGACATTCTTCTATTCCCAACATCCCCCCACCCCCCCACCAGTGCTATTGCCAATGTCTTTTGACAGAATGCTGATCTTAAAGGCTGTTTATATTGATTTGCATATTCAAAGAGGCGTAATTCTGGGAGGAGTTGGGGAGTGGCAGCAGGCGCATGCATGTGTGTTACTTTTTACGCTGAATGTGGAAGTTGGTGTATGTACAGATTTATGCATCTGGATTTTTTTGTGCGTACACACATTTCCACTTTTGTCCATACGCCATGTTTTAGTGTAAATTCTACGCACGGTGCTATGCATGAGTCCCCAGGTGTTTGGGAGATGAGAAAGTGATCGACAGAGGACGAGGAGGAGGATAATAAAATCCTTGAAGACCACAACTACGCTTTAGCTCTGGATTCAGCAGTTGACCTAGCGCTTGATGAAAACATGTCTCTCAGAGAGGAAATCCTCCAGCTGAGGAAAACAAACTAAGACCCTTACAGTGAAGCAGCAGCTTGGCATTCATTGTTTTGCTGGCTCAGACAAAGACGATCATTTTTTTACAAGGTAAGATGTCCAGCAGACTAATGTTATTATGTATTAAGCTTACACACATATTCACCTGTCCCTGAATATAGCCTTAAACTTATACTTAGACACTAGCCTTGGCTGGTACACAAATATGTCAATAAGTCCAGATCTTACCTTTTTAATTCTGGACATAACTTGAAACATATTGTTTGAAGCTCTTCTCCTTTTTAGCTTCTGATGTCTGGCATAATGTTTGAATTATGTGACTGACATCATTTATCATAAGTCTGGGCAAGTCTTGAAGCTATTGGGTGAAAAACACCATGGCTATTCCATTTTGATATCAGCCACGGAAATGAAGCAGCTGGCTGATGTGGAATCCAGAAGAGAGTGTGCATATAGCCTATTGGATCACAGTATCTGGCCTTCTTGTAGACCTTCGGGAACTGGGAACTCTGTCATTCTACTGATGGACTTTAACACTCACGTGGGTAACGACAGTTTTTCTGCCTCACTCCGCGCTGTCCATGCAATGCTGCCTCAGAGAGCTTAAACACATCCACATAAAAAGACGACAAGAGTGAGCTTTTTTGAAAGCTTTTACTGGACATACCTTGTTGTAAACTGAAATATATACAAAAGAAGCATAGAGGTATTTACAGGTGTAGAACCAAAGATAATAAATAATTTACAAAGCAATACATAGCAGAAAGTATACATTAAACAATGAAACTTTAAAAGACATTTGCAAGGCAAGTGATTTCAACAGTCGGATCGAGAGAAAGTGTGTAGACAGAGGTCCAAATTGCTGCTTACCACAACTAAACAGACCTAGGGGATAATATACCTTAGAGATACATTTTGGACGTGAGAGAAACAAGAGATAAAGGGGTGCCTATATGAGACACATGGGGTGTATTGTGTTTAAATATTTATTATGGGACCTACATGCTTTACGAGAGTTTCATAGACATTTATAACAGCACTATGAGTGTGGGACGTGACTGACAGGTGTGTCAATACAGTAAATGACAAGACAAAGGGGGAGCACAGTTCAACAAATAACAGTAACAGCTAACAGCATGTGGGGCAGAACAACAGTGAAACCTAGAAGTGTGTGATTGGGAGGAATAGCCTATTCATTCTGAACCCAAGTAATGTTTTGTTATTGGTCTTTTGTGCTAGTCACAGTTTGTCAAAGACAAACACCATGTTCAAGCATGGGGATGTTTGCAAGTGCAATGACCAATTTCGTAGTCATGTCAGATCTACAACTGTATGTCTTAGACACTCGGATGAAGAGACAAGCGGAGCTGTCAACTGATCACCACCTGGTTGTGAGTTAGATCAGATGGCTGGAGAAGATGCTGGACAGACCAGCCAAACCTAAACTTTTAGCTAGGGTGTGCTGAGAACATTTGTCAGACACCCAAATGGGCCATGTTTCGTGACTCCATTGCTGAGGCAGCTGCACATACCTGCAGATATAAGGTCATAAGTGCCTGTTATGGCAGTAATTCCCAAACTGGGTGGTGGATGCCAGTGGTAAAGGGAGCTGTCAGACTGAAGAAGGAGTCCTTTCAAACTTGGCTAGCTTGTGGGACTCCAGAGGCAGGTACCGGCAAGCCAAGAGGAGTGCTACAATGCATAACAATGCTAACCACCACAATTTTTTTCAGGAAGCAAACCTTTTCAGAAAGTTTAATTGTCCAGTGTAATCTTGAACAGTAACCTCTAGGGATCCTTTCATTTTTTGGAGAGTGATGTTTTGTAGAACTGGCAACCCTGCTACTTGGTAACCACAGCCAGGACATCTCACATTCTATCTCCTGCCCTGAATTATCTGAGGTAAGCTACAATTTTGTTTCCAACAGACCAAGTACAATTGTTTATATGAATAGACAGTAAATGTGTTACAGTAAGTACTAAAAAACGTGATGCCAGGAAGTGAGCTTCTCAAAAGAAATGTGCAGGTATATGACAGAGATATTCATATGATTTGTGAAATATGTTTCTTTTCCAAGTGTTACATATTGATATTTGCATTTTATCCCTTTATTTAAAGTTGGTTTTCATTAAGAGAAGCCAGTTTCCTCAAAGCAGGTTTTAGTGAAATGGCAAAATGCATATTAAGTGTGGCTAACAACTATATTGGTCAGAAACAAGGCTGTTGCCACCTAGTTGTGGGTTATCCATTTGCTCAGACAAGACAAAAAGAAGGCTGTTTCTGCTTAGTTGTGGTTTGTATGTCTGCACAAGTACAGTACAAAGCAGAGATAAAACAGCCACTAATAGGTGTGTGGATTTGTTAGCTGTGCAAAGAACACAGCAACAGTACAGGAATCTGAAGGGTGCAGCCAAGCTACATCACAAATATTGTCTTGCTTTACATGTACTAAGATGATGAGTGCCTTTCACACATAAATTTACACTCAGTTTTGCTTGCCTTTTAAAAATACTGTCTCTGACTACATTAATTTAAGTAATAAATAAGAAATGTTCAGTAGAACCATGGTTGCATGATGGCATGCTTAAAATGCATATAATTAGTTAAAGGAAAGAGCCAAAACCAAAATAATTACATGAAGTAGAATTAAACAGGAGTTTCTCAGTAAATTTTGAAAATCCTGTGGTACATCTTGCAGTGTGGAACATGTCGATAATGTACAGTAACTACAATTAGATGAGTCTTAACTGCTAAATATTATACATGCCCTCTGTTACATCTGTTACTCCTCACAAAAGAAAAGCATATTTTACAGTAAAAGCTATGTAGTTGCTCCTTGACATTCCATCTTAAATCACAATGTAAAAGAGAAATCATTAAAATGTAATGTTTATATTTTTCCTACATTGTTAAAATATTTAAGATTCATCGCATCAGAAACATTATTTGATGTTTGTTCATGTCATAAAACAACTTGATGATTGTTGACTATATTCTACAACATGTTTATTAAATACTTCATAAAGTTCAATACACATAAAATATAAACACTATAAATAATAAACAGGTTTGCGTGCAGATTCCTATTTCTTGGCATTTGCTGACAAATGTATTTTTGGTGTGTGATATCTCGAGTTAGTTCTACTTGTGCCAGCTGCATATTTATAAGTTACATTTATAATGTTACATTGTAAAAAAACAGATTTTAGTTAAGGGAGGCCAGGATCCATGGATTTGTAAGTTAATTAATCTTTGTTATTTCTTTCAAAGATAAACAAAGACTTGGAGACTTGCAATCCACCACAGGGTAATTAAGATACTTGCCTAGAGCTGGACATCTTATTCCAACTACCATCCTTCCCAAGTAATTCTCTTCTGTAAAATTAGTAAGATGCAGCCTGCTGTTTCTTGAGAGAAAGTGCTGTTTAATGCAGGATAATGAAAGAGACTTTAATGTGTTCCTGTTGTGTAAACAATTGACTGGAAAAGGCAGTTACAAGCACCACTGGAAATCAACTTGGATTCAGATGAAAACATTTATTAAACATGGTTGAGTTTTAATGATTATTAGATGCTTTAAAAAGCATCTGTTTTATGCTTTCCTTTAAAGCTTTTTTTGTTTTAACTTGCAAAACATTATAAAAAAAAACTTTGATCCATTGCTACATAAAATATTAATTATTTGTAGAATTCACCCTAGGAGGAAACAAGTATTCACAGAATAAGCTTTGTACAGTTCTGTTTCTATAAGACTTAAAATATTTCAATGATCTTCCACTGTTCTGTAAACAGGCATCTAAAAATAAAGGATACTTCTGTGACCGTGTCTGGAGGGATAGACTGCCTACTGGAAAGAGGGCCTAGGGAGTATGCCATGCTAGTAAATGCATGTGCCTAGGGTGTGCTTCTTTAGCAAGCTGAGCTGAGAGATTAATAATGAGATAAAGAAATAAAGAACAACGTCAGGACTGCATCTAAGCTAAATTACCAAAATAAAAAAACAGGTTGTAACATTTCTAAAATGTAGTTCTTTAGAAAGCAAAGCACAAAATAATTTCTGCAGTCATGGGCAATGAATCTAGAGTGATGATGGCTTAAATAGCACTGTGCCGGAAATGTCACATGACTTTCAGGGGAGTGGCCTAGCAATTAGGACAAATGTTATAGTAACCAATAGCCAAAATGGTGGTGCTCATAAAAATTAAAAAAAATGCATCATTAGAATTACAAAACATAATGCTAAAATAAAACAATTACTTTAAATGTAAGTTAAAAAATATAAAAAATGAAGGTACTATTGGACTACCCCTTGTTTCAAAATCTAAATAAAATATTAGAACAGAATAAAGAAATATTTATTCAGCCCAATATTAAGAAACAAAGGTAAACTTGCACAATGAAGGCATATCTCTGTGCAGGTAATGTGCTCCAGTAGATAAATAAATAATAAAGAGAAAAGTAGAATATAATTGTTACACATTTTTTTAAGTTAAATGTTTTATGATTTTTGCCTTTTTGTTAATGTAAAGTTATTTTTAATGTCTATGTTATTTTGTTTGGTTTCATGTATGATTTTTTTTTTATTTATGTACTGTCACAATAAATGTAGCTATGTTTCATGTTCTACGTGTGTGGAGCTCCAGAAGATGGGTCCACCCTGATGTCACCATTCCTGAACCCTCCCTCAGGCTATTTAAATTGGTTGAGAATGCACAGGAATCTGTATTTTTTATTTATAGGCATTTCTGTGAGTATTATGTCTTCTGTGTTAATTTTTCTGGCCCTCTGGATTTATTTTGGTCTGTTTAAAGGATTTTGATTTTTAAAATACATTTTGGGACTTGTTTGCTTAATTGCCTTTTATGTTGCAAGTGATTCAATGAGTTAAAACAGCATTTCTCAATCTTTAAGTATTTGCGACCCGAGTTTTCATAACAGTTTTAATCGCACCCCCCCAACATTTTTTTGAAATGTAGATGCATATTTTATTATACCTACTTAACTTTTATCAACATTTATCTAACTCTATATTTATTGTTCTAGTATCAGAATGTAGTTTAAGTTACAACCCCAAAGCAGAAAAAGTTGGGACAGTGTGGAAAATGTGAATAAAAAAAGAAAAAAGCAAGTTATAAATTCTCCTCAAATTTTATTTCATTGCAGACAGTATGCACACAAAATAATTCATGTTTTTTTTTGTCAACATCATTTGATTTGTAAATAAATATCCATTCTTGCCATTCAGGCTTGCAACACATTTCAAAAAAAGTTGGTACAGTACAGCATTTACCACTTTGTACAGTTCCCCTGTCTTTTAACAACACTTAAAAGACGTTTAGGCATTGAAGAAATCAAGTGACTAAGTGTTGCAGGTGTTAGTTTGTCCCATTCTTCCTGCAAACAATGTTTTAGGTGTGCAAAAGTACGGGGTCTTCGTTGACGCATTTTTCGTTTCAAAATACGCCAAACATTCTCTATAGGAGACAAATCAGGGCTGCAGGCAGGCCAGTCAAGCATCCGCACCCTCTTCTTACGCAGCCATGCCTTTGTTATGCGCGCAGTATGTGGTTTGGCATTGTCTTGCTGAAATAAGCATGGGCGTCCCTGGAAAAGACGTCGTCTTGAAGGCAGCATTTGTTCCTCCAAAACTGAGATATACTTCTCAGCATTGATGGTGCCATCGCAGAAGTGCAAGTTACCTTTGCCGAAGCCACTGACACAACCCCATACCATGACAGACCCTGGCTTTTGGACTTGTATCTGGTAACAGTCTGGATGGTCCTTTTCCTCTTTGGTCTGCAGCACACGGCGTCCATTTCTTCCAAAAAAGATGTGAAAAACCGATTCGTCTGACCACAATACATGTTTCCACTGCACAATGGACCATCCCAGATGTCTCAGAGCCCCGAGAAGTCGACGGCGCTTCTGGACACTATTTATGTAAGGCTTCCTTTTGGCACAGTACAGTTTTAGCTGGCATTTCCTAATGTAACTATGTACTGTAGTGCTTGAGAGTGACTTCCTGAAGTAGTCCTGAGCCCACGCAGTTATATCATTTATTGATCAATGACGGTTTTTAATGCAGTGCCGTCTGAGGGCTCGGAGATCACGGCCATTCAGTTTAGGCTTGCGCCCTTGCCCTTTGTGCACGGTAATTTCTCCAGATTCCCTGATTCTTTTCACTATGTTATGCACTGTAGAGGGAGAAATGCCCAAATCTCTTCCTATCTGTCTTTGAGAAACGTTTTTCTTCATCATTTCAAAGATTTTTGCCCACACGATCCTCTGCCCATCTTTGCACTTAAAGGAGTAGGCCTTTCCTCGATGCTGCTTTTGTACCGAATCATGATTGCAATCACCTGTTAACATGACCAGTTTCAAATCACATCATTATTTAGTTATTATACCTCATTACTACCCCTGAATTGCCCCCATCCCAACTTTTTTTGGAATGTGTTGCAAGCCTGAATGGCAAGAATGGATGTTTATTTACAAATCAAATGATGTTGACCAAAAAAAAACATGAATTATCTTGTGTTCATACTGTCTGCAATGAAATAAAAGTTAAGGGAAATTTGTAAATTACTGCTTTATTGTTTTATTCACATTTTCCACACTGTCCCAACTTTTTCTGATTTGGGGTTGTAATTTGTTTTGGTTTCAACAGATGTTTTTTTCATATTTTTGATTCTTGTTTTCTTTTTTTCACATCTTCGCGCCCTCCTTTTAATTACTTCGCGCCCCCCTAGCGGGGCCTGCCCCACAGGTTGAGAACCACTGAGTTAAAAGAAATATGAATGATGTTGTGTTATACGTAAGAAACAATGTGTAAAAGGGATTTCTTTGTTTGAAATACACTGTATTAAATATTGTTGGTACCATTTAAATTGTTAAGGCAACTGCTGGAAATATTTTGTACACACAAAATTAAAAATATATTGTTATAAAATGACAGCGCTCTAATTAGGATAAAATATTAAAATGGGTTTTTAATCTTCTTCTTCTTTCAGCTGCTCCCATTACGGGTTACCACAGCGGATCATCTTCTTCTATATCTTTCTGTTCTGCATCTTGTTCTGTTACACCCATCACCTGCATGTCCTCTCTCACCACATCCATAAACCTTCGCTTAGGCCTTCCTCTTTTCCTCTTCCTTAGCAGCTCTATACTTAGCATCCTTCTCCCAATATACTTAGCATCTCTCCTCTGCACATGTCCAAACCAACACAATCTCGCCTCTCTGACTTTGTCTCCCAGTGGAAATGTCCACATATTTACTAATAGAAATATATTTATAACAGTGCAAACATCTTCCCTTGAAACCCAGATAACTATTTCGAAAAAACGTTCATTTGATAATTATAAAGTACAAGGGAGACAGGTTCTTTCCAGAATAAAAAGGCAGCAAGTTATGTTTGTGTCTGTGTTTGTGGACGTGTGTGTGCCAGTATGGGTGCTTTCTGAATATGTTCCTGCTTTTTTTTACTGTATTTTATATGTAAAGTATTTATAAAAGGATTGTTTATTTCTTATTTATATATTTTTTTTAATTAAACAATGTTAAGTAGAGATACATGCATACATACATAATTTATTGGGTGATTTGACAACAGGTTTAACAAGCTTTAAAAAATTATCAAAAGAATGATAGCATTAGGGAATCCAATCCGGGAGCCTGGGATTCCCGGACATTTTTCATTCCCAGGAATGAAACTGTTGTAATTCCCGGGAAACCGGGAACGGCCAAGTTCGCATATATAGCATGTAAAAATGTAAAAATCGATCAAGAAATAACAGAGTTATAGTTGAAAACTGAAGACTTCATTGACGTCTGTCAGACAACAGCTTTGAACAGCAACTTGAAATTGCAATTCGTCAGTCTGTTGCATCCGCATTATCTGTGCCAAGAAACTTGCCATCACAGAATGATGACAAGAAACTGGATGCATCAGTAAAAGCTGAAATGGCGGTGTTTCACAGCAACGGCAAGCGCGGGCGTTGTTTAGAACAAGCGTATCTGTATCTGATGACTGTGCTGCCTACTTCAGTGGAGGCAAAGCGTGTTTTCTCAGCAGCTGGCGTACTCTGCACGAAGTACTCTCTCGCCTGGATGACCGCACGCTGGACACGTTATGCTTTCTATGCTCTTATTACGGCAACTAACTAGATCAGGAGTGCCCACAGTTTTTCAGCTTGCGAGCTACTTTTAAAATGACCAGGTCGAAATGATCTACCTACATTAAAAAGTATATATATATATATATATATATATATATATATATATATATATATAAACTGAGTATACTTTATACATACAATATATGTTGTCGTACATTGCATAACTGAATAACCTTTATAGCACAATAACAATTCAATACATTTATGGTCACTACAGTATTTAGATTCAATAGTCTTCAAGTGGGAAAAGGCTGACTTGCATAAATAAGTAGAGCCGAATAATGCAGTGAAGGAGCTTTTGAATTCAGCTGAGTGAAAAATGACGGCTGTCCGATTAACTGCGATTTTAGTTCCCATCTGTTCTCTTTCTCAGATCGCTTTTAGGAAGGAAGTCAGTTCCGTAGTTTTTATGAACAGTTCGAAAGTGTCTTTCCACATTTTCCTTCTTTGGAATAGCAATGATAGATTGACAGATCAGACAAACGCACTTCATTTGTGACATTGTGGGAGAAAAAAAAATCCTCTTCTAATTACACATAAAGCCCATACCTTCCCCAAACATTTTTTTTTAAATCCCTTCTTTAGTCGATATAAATTGGAAGGCTAACTAGATCACAGCCGGAGTTTTGCAGTAGCTCGCGCGTTTGATCGTACGTGCGGGATGACCAGTGTCTTAGAAGAAAGGAGAACTCAGACTGGCCTGTATGTTCAAGTGGCAAATGCCATAGGGAGGATATATGATAGACTAAAGCTTAAAAAAAAAATTTTTTTGAATGCAACGCGATCTACCTGCACTACCTTTGCGATCTACCGGTCGATCGCGATCGACACATTGGGCACCCCTGAACTAGATACATGTACTTATATGACAGCATGAACTGCTTGTAGATAAGGTTAGTCTTTTATTGGTGTCAACATACTGCAGTAGTTTTATTAAAAATAAGTGTCGGTCGTTCTAAAACCGTTCACATGTGAGATGCCCGTGCACTGTGTCATCCCGGGAAGCCCGGGATACCTGGGAATGACATGCGGGATTCCCGAATTCCCAGGAATGGATAAACCCTCCGGGAATGGATTCCCTAGATAGTATGGTGGTGCAGTGAATAGCACTGCTGCTTTGCAATAAGAAAATTAAGATTTGAATATTTTCTGTGTAGATTTTGCATGTTCTCCCTGTGTCTGTGTGGGTTGCCATTAGGTGCTGCAGGATTGTCTTTGGTGTGTATGTGTTCATGCTGTAGTGTGCTGGCTTTATGCTCTTGCATAAAGTGTAGTATTATAAATAATACAAGAGAAAAAGTTTAGCCAACAAAAATCTACAGAAACAAAATTAATATGTATTGATTAAACTGTTTTTTTTTATATTTGAAAAGAAAAATGAGTGCTTAACTGACACAAACCAGCAAAACCTCCATTCTCAGTATGCAATAGTGTAATGCACTAACTACCCAGAAGACATTTTAAATCTGAATTATAAGATGTGTTACATAGATTTCCTTTCACATTTCCATATATTATAAATAATTGGTATACAGTAGAGCACGGGTGTCGAACTCCAGTCCTGGAGGGCCACAGTGGCTGCAGGTTTTCATTCTAACCATCTTCTTCTTTAATGACCAGTTTTTGCTGCTAATTAACTTATTTTGCATTAGTTTTAATTATCTTGACTCAGGCCCTTAGTTGTCTCTTTTTCCTTAATTAGTAGCCAAACAATAATGAGACACGAAACTAGCCGCCACATGACCAGCTCAGCTGTGCCCATCACACAATATCTGAAAATAAAGAAAGGTGATGGTTTCGGTAAGGTTGATCTCTCAAGTCACACTGTAAAAAATCAATCCTACTCCCAATTAAAAAATATTAAGTAACTGATTACAATGTGCTTTTTGAGTTTGCTCAACATTACACTGACAAATCCTGCCAATTACAAAATTTGACTTCACTGGATACAAGCTACACTATGCCAAACTAAAAAAATTAAATTAGCTTAAGTAGAAATAACTAATATGTAAAACAGCAATTAGCCCATCTAACATAAATTTTAGAGCTGTGTCAATGTCATCTCTAATTGGCGTAACTAAAAAATCTATGTTGAATAAACCTAAGTAAATTTAAGCAAACTTCAAGTTAGTAATTTAACAAATTAATATATTTATTTTTTGCAAACTCAAAAAGCACATTGTAATCAGTTACTTAAGAACTCTGAGTATATTGAGCAAAATATTCTATTTTAACACAAAAGAAAAAAACAGCTTTTTGAAAATAATGCAGCTTTATTTTCTTAGACATGGCATTACATTATTATTACAATGTGAAATATGAAAATTCCTTATATAAATGTATTTAAATTCAGCACGTTCAAATTTTGTCTTAACATTGTTATCATTACTAATAACCACAAGCCTTGCCATCTCTGATGTTGTGCAATCTTAATTTGAAAAGTGTTACATCAATAATTCCAAAATGTCATTTTGAACAGAACCTGAACAGGGTAAAGGGATTCTGTCATAACATTAACACTAATGTGCAACTGAGAAAGACTTTCACACAAAGAAAAGCAGCTATAGCAAATTTAATCTAAAATCAAAAGACAAACATATCCTATTCTGCAGATCTGAGACACATTTGTCTAACATTTATTTATGCAGCATATTCAATGTGAGTATGAGTCTCCAATATTTAGAAACACCTTCTGCTCTGTTTCAAAAGTGTATTTCAGTTCTTTTGGGTACTTAATGTTTACAGCATACAGAAGACCAACAAGTATGACAAATGCAGTTGTGAAGTCGACAAGCTCTTCAATTATTACTTGACCTTCTATTACCACAGCCACATTCATTGGTGCAGCTCCAGGATGGATCTCATAGTGCCTCACAACCTCTAATATTCCCATCTTCATTTCATTTGTATATATTTGAAGGGAGTCTTTATCCTAAAAATATAAAACAATGATAAGGTGTGATAAGATACACCACAATTGACTCTTTTCCAAAGCCAAGTGAAAGGTTGTCTACCAACTTAACTTTCTAGTTTGTTAATCATTTAGTTTTACATTTCCAACAGAACTTACATGACATGTTGTTGATAGCTTCTTGTATTCTCTTAAGTACAGAGGTAGTCCTTGTAGAACCATTGCCCTCTTGTGTGGTTACATCCATTGTCTGAAAAGTTACAGACAAGAATGATAGTCATAGAGGTAAAATATACAAAGAAATAATGTTTGAACAAAATGACAATTTAAGAAAACTTTAAACAAAACAACTACATATATGACATTTTCTTCTACATTACTGTACATATACAAAAGTCCATCTTTGTTAAATGAATCCAAATAATGAAAGGATGTTGCACATCTGCAATTTATTCATAATATATGCACACATCCAGACACACAAACAAATATGCTTTTAACTTGAATAATTTAAATTGTCAATTTATAATAAACGGGTAGCATGGTGGCACAGTGGGTAGCGCTGCTGCCTCGCAGTTATGAGACCTGGGTTCACTTCCCGAGTCCTCCCTGCATGGAGTTTGCATGTTCTCCCTGTGTCTGCGTGGGTTTCCTCCCACAGTCCAAAAACATGCAGGTTAGGTGGATTGGCGATTCTAAATTGTGCTTGGTGTGGGTGTGTGTCCTGCTGTGGGTTGGCACCCTGCCCAGGAGTGGTTCCTGCCTTGTGCCCTGTGTTGGCTGGGATTGGCTCAACCAGACCCCTGTGTTTGGATTCAGCGGTTTGGAAAATGGATGGATGGATGGAATTTATAATAAACAGAATAGCTCAGGAATGTTGTTGATTACACCACCAAGTTGCTGGTCACACCTTAGGTTTAAAGAAGGAATTGTACTTTTATTTCTGGTAAAATATTGTTTGTGTAAATCTCACCATTAAAGAAAACTGTAAATGAATACATTATGAATTTGTAGTCCATGACATTGGAGGGAATATGTATAGGGAATATATGCCAATGATTCAGATATAAACATATACAGTATAATTTAGCTTGCTCTTTAAAATCATTTTGCATGCATTTGATAAGTCTATGGGTTTGCCACATGCACCTTCATAAGCACACAGTTCAACAGCCTTAATTACAACACTGCCCACATACTATGTTAAGTTCATGCTTATGACTATTAAACTATTCTTTCCTGATCATTATTACGTACCTGCTCATCTAGTAATTCTAAAAGTGATTTCAATTCATGTGTCGTCTTGTCTCCTTTTGCTCTGTACAATTTGATCAGAGCTGTCGAATTGTCCAAGGAAATGTTTCTTTCACTTGCACCTGGGTAATGTGATAAAATGCATATACCTGTAACAAAATTCAAGAATTAATAATGTACTTATTTTCAAGATACAGTACTAGCATCTCTACTCAACAATTGAATTATAAGATTAGATAAAACTCACCTGCTGCTCTATGAAAAGGCCTGGCCATCTCTGTTGGACTACAGAGACCAGCGGTTCATCCATGACAATCTCCTTTCTTCTCAAGGAAAACGTGAGGTCCACTTTAGTGTTGACTAGGTCCAGGTTCATATTTTTCTTCTTCACTTCATCCTCAAGCTGCTGCCTCTCTGTTTCAAGATCTTCATCTTTTTAACCATCAGGGTGATTTGGCAATAATTTACCTCAGATTGATGAGGTTTCTTAAGGTAACCTCTGGAAGAACCAACTCCTCTTTTGTAAGCATTTGCCTGCACTTCTGTAATAATTCTATCACAAATGTCTAAGGTGTTATCTAAAAAAGAACACAGTAAAGCTAAACATCACGTTTACACATGAGCAGTTGCGTGGCGCGACTTATATTTATTAACATATGTTTGTGAATGTATATATTTTTTTCCTTGAAGGAGAGAAGAATTGTTGTTGAGGTCTGCTCAGTGTGTTCAGTTTAGATCCGTCCCCCTTTATCGCTCGCTTTCTCCTTCTATGACGCACACCCCAATTTTCCTCTTTAAAAGAAACTTAGCATAAATTGAATGTACACAAGAAAGGAGTAATCCAACCAGTTACCGTGCGTCTGCCTTTACAAGCAGTTATGCATATGCACCCCAGCGCCCGTAATAATTACTGGAACATTGTTTTCAAAAAAGGCGTCATCGTGCACGCCATCTTTTAATTAATTTTTTTTTGACTGCATGCGATTTTACGAAAAAAATGTACAGAATATTGATGTCATTTTATTAATTCACCGTGTAAAAACAAAATTATCTGACCGTTGCTGTACGCACTTATTGCCCAATCCACTTGAATAAAATATAATCATCAGCGTCCAGTCTCTGCTCTAAACTTTGGTATTGTGCCTCAAAAGCTTGAGTCGGGCACCGCAGCTACTAAGGGAATTCAGACCGCTAACTTTAAGTGAAAAAAGTGTTCTGATGTCGGGTTTTGAGATATAAAAACACAAGAGTCGTTATAGTGGAAAAAAAGAAGGAGGGAACTATCGCAATGGCGTGGCTTTTGCTAAAAACTTAAAAGCCACCACAGTAAGCACAACTGAGGTTTCATTTTATAATTATTCATTTTCAGATTTTGTTATAGTAACTAAAACCTTCCGTAATTAACAGACCCGCCGTCATTACACGTTGCAAATAACACAAGCTAAAATTAAACACGTAAAAACTTATTTACGTTCGGCAGTAGGTTATCATCGATGGTCGTCAAAGTTAGTAAGGTTACTCGTGTGGCACCTGTTAATAAATCGTACCGCGATTTTTTATGGCTTTCAACAAAGGAAAGTCCTACTATTGAAAATGCATGTAGGCCTCCTTACCTTAAGTCGCGGCTATCAAACTTTTGTAACTACAGATTGTGGAATCGTACATGTGTCCAAATCTCATAAATCTAGAACATTCTCGCAGAACATGCGCATTGCGTAGAGGGAATAACTCGCACAAACAAACGATCATTAATTCGCACAATGCTGATTCTTACATTTGAACCCAAAAGAAAAATAGAACTCACATCTGCTCTACACAATGAAGAAACGATTGTCAGGCTAAACATTTAACACAGAAATGTTGGAATAGCAAACATTTTTACACTGGGTCGACTATCACTTAGTTACATTTTTTACAGTGCACCAAAATATTTTGACGGTGTTCTTAGAAAAAACTGAAAAATCAACTGTTTTGGAAATGTGTGCTGTGGCAGAATGAGAGCAACAACAGGCCATGGAATTAAAAAATAGCAATAATCAGCTTCTCATTAAGAGATTGGTTCGATTAAAATTGAATCAAGTTTGAAATCCCAGTTTAGCTGGTCATCTGTTGTCTCATTTCACATTTCATTTCTGTTTCGCTGTCATTGAAGAAAGGAATCAATTCAAGGGACTGAATCCTTAAATGCAAGGCTATTAAAATGAAGGAAAAATATGTTAATTAGCAGTGAAATCTGGTCACTGATTAGGAAAAGGGTTAGAATGAAAACCTGCAGCCACTGCGGCCCACCAGGCCCGGAGTTCGACACTCCAGCAGTAGAGTCTCGCTTATCCTACCTTCGCTTATCCGACATTCCATATTATCCGACGTCCCACCACAAAAAAAAACAAACGCATCAATCACAACAAGAACTGTAAGTTGCGAGTGTGAGCGTAGTCTATTTTTTTGTTGCTCCCGACTCTACCGCAGCTAATTACAGTAGAACCTCGGTTTGCGAGCATAATTCATTCCGGAAACATGCTCGCAGTCCAAAGCACTCGTATATCAAAGTGAATTTCCCCATAAGAAATAATGGAAACTCAGATGATTCATTCCACAGCCCAAAACTATTCATATAAAAATGATTAATACAAAATATAAAGTAAAAATACATAAAACAAATTAACCTGCACTTTACCTTTGAAAAGAATCATGGCTGGTGTGAGTGAGTTACTAAACTATTGTGGGATTCCACCCATTGGGATGACACATGGAAGAGCGTCCCAAAGCAATCGCAGTCTCCCCGAGCTGTAGCAGTTTGCCGTAAAAGCGAATCCGTAAAGATCACAGACATGCTATAAGCGTCTGCCATCAATGGGTGATACAAGGAACAAGGAACATTATAAATGCGCAGGGCACAGTATTACTTGGCCACGACCCTGCCTGATTGCTGAGTCTGTGTATAGGAGAGTGGCAGATCCCGCTACAATAAATAACCGCGCTGTTGCTGTTTCAAGCTGGATAAAGCTGGTGTTGCTAAAGTACTGAGACTCAGCTTCGTGTTTTTGGGTGCAAAAAGGGGACTCGCACGTCACAGCATGCATGTCACAGCACAAACACACACACACATGCAGTCACAATGCTGTAGTAAACAGTATATGCTCGTACGGATGTTGACTATATGAGTGGCAGAGTTAAGGCTCTAGAAACTGCAATTAAATACATTGAGCAACAAGAAGAAGCTACAGGGATCGACATAATGATGCTGCTAAGATGGCGAGACTTGGCAGCAAAGAAACGGCACTCGTCAGGAAAGCAGACTATAATCAAAAATTTCTTTAAATCATCACAGGACTGAACTTTTTAAGTACAGTACATACTGCATTTAACTTCATACAATTCTGTAACTGTAATTTTTTCAGTTAATTTTTTTCTATTTTGTTGTAAAACATGATTATTAGGTTCATAATGTGTAAAATTATAACATAGTTTGACGTTTAATAGGCTTTTTCTTTGCACCTCCCATTAATCCAACATTTTCGCTTATCTGACGTTCTGCTGGCCCGTTTATGTCGGATAAGCGAGACTCTGCTGTATTTTAAATATGAAGCAGAATGACCATCATGTATTGAAATGATAGGGCTAGTAGCTTAGCATCCTTAGTGTTATGTTTACCTTGAAAAAAATGGGTCAAATACATTGAATAAAAGTGTTATTACGTGTAATAGAAACATGTAAATACCAAACATACAGTAGTGTCTATTGATTGCAATTATTTTCCCTTTTTGTCATGCACATACTTTTACCATAATGAACTTTCAGACAACTGAATTCTCTGGTGTATCATGGAAGTTTAGTCATAGAGTGCCATATACATCTGTTTCATAATCCTGATCAACATCACATTATCATCACAATTATTTGATTTAACTAATGGTTCATTTTCAGTTTCCTGCATTAACTGGCTTTATAGCTTTTCGTTTATAAACCTTTGTGGTTTTTTTTGTTAAAAAAAAAAGTGGGCTCAGTCCCACTCATAAACATTGATGAGTTACCATAGAAAAACTCTTAAATTTGTATTATGATGTTACTTAATCCACAATATGGAAGCAGAATACTGTCCCAAGTGTAATTTGGGTTTAACACTCCATTGCTAATTAAAATAGATTAACCCAAGTATGACTCGGGAATAACCATATTTACATAAAATTTTGAGCCCAAAAGTCACTCTGGGTTAACGTCAAGGATTTTAAAATAAGAATAAAATGTTAATATTTAACTAGCTGCACAACTGATTGAATGTTTGGTTTTATTTCCTAAAATTTGATGTTCTAATGAAACACTCTGGAAATTTTGTTAAATATAGAGTAAAAGGTGGAAATGTATGCGTTATCTAATTATAAGTGAAAACAGTAGCTACAGAAAGATACCTGGGATTAGGGCTGCAATGATTAGTTGACGTAATCGTCGACGCAGATTTTTTATTGTCAACGTGTCATAAACAGAACCTTCAACAAAGGCTCCAGTCACAAAGAACCACATTGGTTTTTCTAACTGCAATGCACAGCATGACCGTCTGGGCGCAGTATCATTTGTTATTGTTTGTCAAGACTGCACACAGTCCTACCAATGAAGAAAGAACATCTGAGGAGAAAAAAAATGTAGAGAAAAATAAATGTGGTTGCAATGGCGAGTTGGATAGAGGAGGGGGAAGGAGATGGAAAAAAATTGAGACAAAAACTTTCTAAAGTGTAGGAGTACTTCACCGAAAAAGAAAAAAAAGTTGAATGCAGATTATGCAAAGCGGAGCTTTCTTTTCACAGCAGCACCACCCAGATGCATGAGCATGTGAAACACAAGCATCCTGGAGCTGTGATGCCACCGTCTCATGAGAATTTATGCTGGCGCTGTTAGTTAGTTAGCTAGGGTCAGATCAGGAGGTGAGGGAGAGTGTGAACGAGATTGAGAAAATAAAAGTGAAAAAAGCTAACTTTTACAAGTAACAAATTTACACCTGATCTGTTCGTTTTCAAATAATATTGCATTAGTGCGATGATGTTTTCTGATTGGTACTATTCAGGTCATACAATGATTTCTTCAAAACGCCACATTATTTGTCTCTTTCTTTTTTTCCCCAGTGCTGCGCACTGACACCAGAAGGAGTGAGGTTATTCAGTGCTAGTAGGAGCACGCAGGTGGCCAGCTGCTTGTGCTATAACAAGCTTGACCTGGTGGCGATCAAAGCATATGTACTGTGCAAAGTATGTACAGGGTCCACTAACAAAAGAAGAGCGTTCATGGCTCACCTTGCAGAGGAACATTCTTTCCTCTGTATGTCCTGGAGTCCTGTGCAGACTGGGCAAGGTCAGGGGAAAAAAAAAACGCGGTCACTGATTACAACCGCAAGAAGATATGAGAATGAATATGAATAATGTTGCATCAGTGCCACAATGTTTTCAGAAATGTACTATAAGGTCATAAAATGAATAATTCCAAGTATCATATATACCTATGTCTCTGTTTTTTTGTCAGTGCGGCTTTGACATCACAGGCCTTAAGGTGCATACTAATTTAGCATAAGCAGGAACACTCAATAAAACTGAATAAAAAAAAATCAAGTGACATTGAGATACAAATAAGGCAGATTCGCCAGCGTTTGTGTGTCAGCTTTATCCATCCAGATCAGAGAATTTCCAGTTCAATTGTCTCAAAACACCACTCACATCTACAGTTATTCCCAGTTTCAGATAAAAAGAAACAGTGTCCGATCCCTGGGGGAGGTGGCAGTATGTATCGTGATCGTGACTGAGAGAATAAAAGTGAAAAAAAAACCCAGTAACTTTTACAAGTACTATTCATTTGCAGTGGCTGTTACAGACGCAACTGAAATGTATGTGTTTATTGTATAATAAATAAGGAACTCACTACTCAAAATGGTAAATATAAAAAGGCAGTCAGGATTGAACTGGGGGACTCTTGATTATAAGTCAGCAATTCCTACCGCACGGTATTGTATCGTCCTTGAACCTTTTGTGAAAGTGTTTATTTGATCATTACACTTCAGGCTTTACACGTTATGCAGTTTATGTCTATATTTTGTCATTTATTACTAAAATATGAAAAATGTTTCTGTATTAATGATGTACAGGGTGGGCCATTTATATGGATACACCTTAATAAAATGGGAATAGTTGGTGATATTAACTTCCTGTTTGTGGCACATTAGTATATGTGAGGGGGAAAACTTTTCAAGATGGGTTGTGACCATGGTGGCCATTTTGAAGTCGGCCATTTTGGATCCAACTTTTGTTTTTTCAATAGGAAGAGGGTCATGTGACACATCAAACTTATTGGGAATTTCACAAGAAAAACAATGGTGTGCTTGGTTTTAACGTAACTTTATTCTTTCATGAGTTATTTACAAGTTTCTGACCACTTATAAAATGTGTTCAATGTGCTGCCCATTGTGTTTGTGTTAACAAACAAAACCACCACTATTGGTCTGACACTAACCCACATTGGATAGATCCCTCCAAGACTGTTGGAACAAACAAATTGATGGTATGGTGTGGTATATGGGGTACAAAGATAGTGGGGCCATTCTTCATCAATGGAAACCTCAAGGCCACTGGATATGCGAAATTGCTACATAATGATGTGTTTCCCTCTTTATGCACTGAAGCTGGCACGTTCCCTGAGTTTTTCCAGCAAGATGGTACACCACCACATTATGGGTGTCAGGTCCGAGCATTCCTAGATGAACAGTTTCCTGGAAAGTGGATTGGTCATCGTGGGCCAGTTGAATGGCCCCCAAGGTCTCCCGATCTGACCCCCTTAGACTTTTATCTTTGGGGTCATCTGAAGGCAATTATCTATGCTGTGAAGATACGAGATGTGCAGCACCTGAAACTACGGATCCTGGAAGCCTGTGCTAGCATTTCTCCTGCGGTGTTGCTATCAGTGTGTGAAGAGTGGAAGAAGAGGGTTGCATTGACAATCCAACACAATGGGCAGCACATTGAACACATTTTATAAGTGGTCAGAAACTTGTAAATAACTCATGAAAGAATAAAGTTACGTTAAAAACAAGCACACCATTGTTTTTCTTGTGAAATTCCCAATGAGTTTGATGTGTCACATGACCCTCTTCCTATTGAAAAAACAAAAGTTGATCCAAAATGGCCGACTTCAAAATGGCCACCATGGTCACCACTCATCTTGAAAAGTTTCCCCCCTCACATATACTAATGTGCCACATACAGGAAGTTAATATCACCAACCATTCCCATTTTATTAAGGTGTATCCATATAAATGGCCCAACCTGTATTTTTTGGTTATGTTAAATGCACTTTTTTTGTTTAAAGACTATGTGCACTTTAGTTTGCATTGTTTAATGTATTTCTTTTTTATTGTGATGGTCACACTAATATACCAACATATGATTATTTTCAAATTCATACGTTGCACTGGTTGTTTTTTTAATTTGATTATTATTAATTTTAATCGTGTTAATGCAGAGACGTCAAGGTGACATTCACAGGTTGACAGACATGAGCAGATGAGGTAAGACATGCACTGGAGCCCAGAACAGGATGTGCAACCACAGGTTGCAGGCATCAAAATAGTCAGGCATGAAATAATCGTGACTAATCGAAAAAAAATCGAACGATTAGTTGACTACCAAAATAATCATTAGTTGCAGCCCTACCTGGGATGGAGTGGTATCATTTGTTTCGACAGATGGACATCGACAAGCTTCTATTCCAAGACCGCCACTTCCCCAAGGACAGCAAACTCAGCATTTTTGACAATGTTTTCCGAAATTTACTATACAGGTCATAAAATGAATAATTCCAAATATCATATATACTGTACCTATGTCTCTGTTTTTTGTCAGTGTGGCTTTGACATCATGGGCCATAAGGTGCATACTAATTCAGCATAAGCAGGAACACTCAATAAAATTGAATTAAAAAAAATTCAAGTGACAATGGGATACCAAGAAGGCAGATTCACCAGTGTTTGTGTGTCAGCTTTTATCCCTCCAGATCAGAGAATTTCCAGTTCCATTGTCTGAAAACACCACTCACATCTACAGCTATTCCCAGTTTCAAATAAAAACTAACAGCATCAGATCTGAGGTGGTGGTGGGTTTGTATCGTGATCGTCACTGACAGAATAAAACTGAAAAAAAAAACACTAACTTTTACAAGTAATAAAAATTTTCAATGGCTGTTACAGACGCAAATCAAATGTATTCTTTTATTGTATAATATTAACAATAACAGCAGCTCACTACTCAAAACGGTAAATTTGCAAAGCAGCCAGGATTGAACCGGCAGCCTCTTGATTACAAAACAGCAGTTCTTACCGCTGCACCACGGAAGATGTCCTTGCACTTTTTGTCCATCCATCCATCCTCTTCCGCTTATCAAGGGTTGGGTTGCAGGGACAGCAGCTTGAGCAGAGAGGCCCAGACTTCCCTCTCCCCGGCCAGTTTTTCTAGCTCTTCCGAGAGAATCCTAAGGCGTTCCCAGGCCAGCCGGGAGACATAGTCCCTCCAGCGTGTCCTGGATCTTCCCCGGGGCCTCCTCCCGGTTGGACGTGCCTGGAACACCTCACCAGGGAGGCATCCAGGAGGCATCCTGATCAGATGCCTGAGCCACCTCATCTGACTCCTCTTGATGCGGAGGAGTAGCGGCTCTACTCTGAGCCCCTTCCGGATGACTGAGCTTCTCACCCTATCTTTAAGGGAAAGCCCAGACACCCTGCGGAGGAAACTCATTTCAGCCGCTTGTATTCGCGATCTCGTATATTCTCGTTCTTTCGGTCACTACCCATAGCTCATGACCATAGGTGAGGGTAGGAGCGTAGATCGACTGGTAAATTGGGACCTTTGCCTTACGGCTCAGCTCTTTTTTCACCACAACAGACCGATGCAGAGCCCGCATCACTGCGGATGCCGCACTGATCCGCTTGTCGATCTCACGGTCCATTCTTCCCTCACTCGTGAACAAGACCCCGAGATACTTGAACTCCTCCACTTGGGGCAGGATCGCTCCCCCAACCCTGACAGGAAACTCCACCCTTTTCCGGCTGAGGACCATGGTCTCGGATTTGGAGGTGCTGATTCCCATCCCAGCCGCTTCACACTCAGCTGCAAACCGATCCAGATTTCAATTTTGTGAAAGTGTTTATTTTGATTTGTTGATTTTTGGACTTCAGGCTTCACACCTTATAGAGTTCATGTCTACATTTTGTTTTTTTATTATTAAAACATGAAACACGTTTGTTTTGTTTGCATAGATTGTTGTAGAAATGGAATACACATATGTTACAAATAACAATATATTATTTCCCCTCTAAAACTCCAGCACTTCACTCCAAGATAATCAAGGGAGAAAATTTTTCCCTTTCTGCTTTGGTGGGGGAATGGGATAGTAGGCTGCTTGCTGCTTGTGTTGATCGACACATTTATAAGACAAAAGACACTGACGGAGAGGTGTGAAGGGATTTAAGGTGGACCGGAATTATGAGTTTTTTTCGTAGTCTTTGGTAATTCTAGTGTTAATCAACAAGGATCATTTTCGGTTGCAAAGAGACGGGACTGGCCAAATATTCCATTCCAGTTATACAAAGAAAACTCGAGGGGTAGGAATCTTAATTCACAGAACAATTTCATATGTAGTATCAGCTCCTGAAGAGCGATATGTGGTGGTTATGGGTAATTTAGTGAATTGTGAAGTGATTTTGATAAATATCTATGCACCAAATGTGGATGATAGAGACTTCACCTAAACGTATTTGCATCCATTCCTAACTTGAACTATTATAATGGCCAGAGACTTTGTGTTTTAAATCCAGGCCTGGGGCCTCATATATAAACGGTGTGTATGCACAAAAATGTTGCATAAACCCATTTCCACGCTCACATCACGATGTATAAAACTTGGCGTAAAGTTATGCACATTTTCAGGGTAGCTCAAACCTTGGCATATGCAAGTTCTCCACTCGGTTTTGCAAACTTGCAGCACCCAGAGTCAAAGCAGTGCTACTGTTCCTGTGTTGTTTCCCTTTTTAGATCCACATCCCTGACACGGCTTTATCATATACTCTGAAATTAACCGCATATTGTTTATTAGTCTAAGTGATCTGATTGTAATTAACTAGTAACAATATAATGGTCCAAGGAATAGCCAAAATATTCCACATACCATAGTTGCTTTAGCATTGTAACTCTCACTGCACCTTCTTCTTCTTCTTTCAGCTGCTTCCATTAAGGGTTGCCACAGCTGATCATCTTTTTCCATATTACTCTGACTGCACCACTCAAAGTATTTATATCACTGTATCTGAGTGTGGAATCACAGCTCTACAGCAGCTGATCGGAAAGAGAATTATCGGTATATAGCATCAAGCACACGCTGCCTCAAACATGCTGCCTATTTGAACTGCTTTCTTATGGCAAAAGTTTCAGAGCCTTTTCTGTACTGACCTCTCAGCTCAGAAACAGTTTCATCCCAAGAACTATAAACGCAATCAATCAGTCCATCAAAAGTGTTCCTTGTAGAACTGTTAGTACTTATAAGTACAATTACCTCTCTGTAAACTTGCGATACAGTTATAATATTGCACAACCTAAGCCACTTTAGCGTGTATTTACATATGATAACGATATCATTCTTAAGATGAAATGCAGCAAAATATGTTTATTATATTATACAAATAAAAATGTTAACTTCATTTAAATAATCTATGTTGTTAAGAGACATGAACAATCACTCCGCCACCATGTTCCCATGTTTAATAAAATGCCTTAACTCCTATCATCATGAAAACGATATCAAGTATTCATCTCAGTATTTTAATTATTCAGAGAACTGTAATATCACAAATGTAATGGATTCTGTGTCCTGTCTGAGGAAGAGAAAGCCCGTTTAAGAAGCACATAGTGATTCACACACATAGAGCACATAGAAGATCAAATAAAAAACAAAGCATTTAATGTGCTACTTTAGTTATGATGTAAATTAAATTTAGTTATGTAGTAAATTAAACGATTTTAAGATGAAGTTTATGATGGTCTACTTTAATGAAAAAATATGTGATTAAAGTGGAAATTTCGAGATTAAAGTTGACATTTCATGCTGTTTTCCCACTGTGTGCCTATTTTTTTTTTCTCTGTACCCTAATAAGATTTCATATGACACTCAGACGGTGGGTTACGACTCGCCTTTTCACTGTGACTTTGATATCTGACTTCTTTTTTATTTCAGGCACTGTGCAACTTTGTGAACTTGAGCTTTCACAAAGCACATTTACGCTTTTATCCTTATGCCATGTTTTAGTGTGAATTCTACGCACGGTGTTATACATGAGGCCCCAGGTCCTGATGGCAACCATGTTGAGTTTTATAGAAAAAAAATCATTTAAGTTAGCTCCCCTTTTATTAGCAACATTTATAGAAGCCAGAGATAAAAAAATTATACCTCAAACTTTTTGCCAAGCATTAGTTACAGTTTTTCCTAAGAAAAATAACAATGTGCATTATACAGACCAATCTAACTTCTGAATCATGATGTTAAGATGCTCTCTAAAGCCCTAGCTAAAAGTGCCTTTCAGTAATAGCACAAGAACAAACAGGATTTATCAATGGTGGACATTTGGTTTCCAATCTTCAACCCAATTTAATCAAATATTTTCACTCATAACGCCCAGCACTCTGAAGTTCATATTATCTTTGGATGCAGAAAAAGCATTTGATATGGTTGAATTATATTACCTGTTCACCACTTTGGATAATTTTGGGTTTGGTCTGAACATATGTGCATGGATCAAACTACAGTATACCAGTCCAGAAGCTTCAGTTTGTATTAACAACATTATTTCAGACTTCAAACTAGAACGCGGTACTAGACTAGGATTCCCCTTGTCACCACTGCTATTTGCAATAGCCATTGGCTGTTCACTTTTAAAATGCATTAGAGATAAAGGGGATTTTCAGAGAAGGATTTGAACAGAAAATATTATATGCAGATGATATGGTACTGTATATATCAGACCCACAAAATTCTGATACCTGGGACATGTAGAAGCTGTTTTAGCTTTAAGGTAACATGTTAAGAGGTGCTTAATAGATATATTTTAAGATAATGTCTGCTGATCCAAATAGCTTTTGAAAAAACTTAAAGGACTTATTGTTTGAAAATGATTAAATATATTTTGAATGAATGATCTTTTAGCCTTAGACATAGTGAAATATAGTATCTGCCAATCTTGGAAATGATTTTTTCTAAAACTAATTAGGATTTCACATAGTCTAGAAGCTGGTAGTTTCTTCCTTGATGTCTGCCTACTGTGTTGGGTGTGTGATTATTTTAAATTTAATTTGTTTTGGATTTAACTTGTACAACAATGGGGATGATAAAATAACAAATGGTCTGGAAATATGAATACCATAATAATATGGTCAGAACCTAATGCAAAAACAAAGTATAAATGTAATTTGGACTGTGCTCACTACCCACCACCTATAGTTAATCAAAATGTAATAATCATGACAAGGTTTTAATTTTAAATGGAACATTTGTTAACTAAGGGGAATGATAGTAAGCTTATGGATTGGCATATAACAGTGTTTTGTAAATAGGGACATGTGATCAAAATGTCTAACTTCATTAGTACAGATAGAGATATAGTTTAAATTAACTGCTTTTTCTGGGAATGCAGAACAAATAATTAATATAAGAGCTTCTTCGGCCTAAGTAATATTGAAAATAGCCAAATAGTAATAACTGGGTACAACAGAAATGAAGTGTGACTGATATTCTGCAGTTTGTGAATTGGAAAGTCCAAATACAAACCAACGATCCCAGCCGGTGGCAGATTTTTAAGATCGGTCAGAAGCTTGGATACAACCCTTGTAATTCAAATGTATCCCTCCAAAGAGCAAATGTCTTGCATTAATGACAGTAGTGATGATGCCTTCTGAACGAAAGATTGACATCTACTGTTCAGCATAGATGCTGCTTGTCATTAGTAGAAACAGTGGTAGAAATATAGTGTAGACCACAGCTGCAAAGAATTAAGGGTGACATTGAGGATATGAGCATGGTTATTTGTATGAGGACTTTATCTATAATAATTCCCGTACACATGTCATTGACAAGATAAACTTGTAACTGTTTATGTGTTTGAAGTAAATATTACAACTGCCTTTGTCACTAGCAAGGGTACTGCTGAATGATCTGACTGCAGACAAAATATAAGACCGGGTAAATCTTTGTAAAACTAATATACCTAATATTAATAGGATAAGAAGGAAATCAAACATTTCCTCCAACTTAAGAAAAAGTGAAACTTCTTAAGATATGGACGACATTTTTGAAATACAGTGGGATGCAAAAGTTTGGGCAACCTTGTTAACAGTCATTATTTTCCTGTATAAATCGTTGGTTGTTACGATAAAAAATGTCAGTTAAATATAACATATAGGAGACACACACAGTGATATTTGAGAAGTGAAATGAAGTTTATTGGATTTACAGAAAGTGTGCAATAATTGTTCAAACAAAATCAGGCAGGTGCATAAATTTGGGCACCGTTGTCATTTTATTGATTCCAAAACTTTTAGAACTAATTATTGGAACTCAAATTGGCTTGGTAAGCTCAGTGACCCCTGACCTACATACACAGGTGAATCCTATAATGAGAAAGAGTATTTAAGGGGGTCAATTGTAAGTTTCCCTCCTCCTTTAATTTTCTCTGAAGAGTAGCAACATGGGGGGTCACAAAACAACTCTCAAATGACCTGAAGACAAAGATTGTTCACCATCATGGTTTAGGGGAAGGATACAGAAAGCTGTCCCAGAGATTTAAGCTGTCTGTTTCCACAGTTAGGAACATATTGAGGAAATGGAAGACCACAGGCTCAGTTCAAGTTAAGGCTCGAAGTGGCAGACCAAGAAAGATTTCGGATAGACAGAAGCGACGAATGGTGAGAACAGTCAGAGTCAACCCACAGACCAGCACCAAAGACCTACAACATCATCTTGCAGCAGATGGAGTCACTGTGCATCGTTCAACCATTCGGCGCACTTTACACAAGGAGATGCTGTATGCGAGAGTGATGCAGAGGAAGCCTTTTCTCCGCCCACAGCACAAACAGAGCCACTTGAGGTATGCTCAAGCACATTTGGACAAGCCAGCTTCATTTTGGAATGAGGTGCTGTGGACTGATGAAACTAAAATTGAGTTATTTGGGCATAACAAGGGGCGTTATGCATGGAGGAAAAAGAACACAGCATTCCAAGAAAAACACCTGCTACCTACAGTAAAATATGGTGGTGGTTCCATCATGCTGTGGGGCTGTGTGGCCAGTGCAGGGACTGGGAATCTTGTCAAAGTTGAGGGACGCATGGATTCCACTCAGTATCAGCAGATTCTGGAGACCAATGTCCAGGAATCAGTGACAAAGCTGAAGCTGCGCCGGGGCTGGATCTTTCAACAAGACAACGACCCGAAACACTGCTCAAAATCCACTAAGGCATTCATGCAGAGGAACAAGTACAACGTTCTGGAATGGCCATCTCAGTCCCCAGACCTGAATATAATTGAAAATCTGTGGTGTGAGTTAAAGAGAGCTGTCCATGCTCGGAAGCCATCAAACCTGAATGAACTAGAGATGTTTTGTAAAGAGGAATGGTCCAAAATACCTTCAACCACAATCCAGACTCTCATTGGAACCTACAGGAAGCGTTTAAAGGCTGTAATTTCTGCAAAAGGCGGATCTACTAAATATTGATTTCATTTCTTTTTTGTGGTGCCCAAATTTATGCACCTGCCTGATTTTGTTTGAACAATTATTGCACACTTTCTGTAAATCCAATAAACTTCATTTCACTTCTCAAATATCACTGTGTGTGTCTCCTATATGATATACTAGCAAAATACCCGCGCTTCGCAGCGGCGAAGTACTGCATTAAAATTTTTATTAAGAAGAAAATTTAACCTTTTTAAACTGAGGGAAAATATGCCAATAATTATTTGTTAAGGATCTCTTTGTATACCACATTGTGAGTTCGGCCATCCAGTTGTAACATGACCAAGCTGTGCGCTGAGCTTACTCTTGAGCATGTAACTTACAGTTGGCCATGTGAACAGTAATCTTGTCTCAAATCTCACAGCTTGGATTGCTGCTGTCATAATCAGTTTGAGGTTCATGGTTTGTTTCAATTACGACAGTATTTGCAGGACTTGTGTTGAAGTGACATTCGGCATCTGTCAAGCGTTGTAAGCTTACAACCGGTTTCATCGATAACTTTACATCCAGCTTTTGAGAGTTTAAACATTCATAAACATCAAAGTGTCCACTACTGAAATCGTCACCTGTGAATGTAAGATGTTTAAGAGGCATTGGCGGTTGTCGAAAGGTGTAAAATATTTGACCATTTCGGTACACTTGAAAGCACCAACCGAACAATTCAGCGGCAGCCATCAACTCACATGCAGAACCATAGGTGAAGGGCTTAAGCATTTCACTCTTCTAGTGCTCCTGTGTAGTATAATTATCTCCTGTACCGTCATCAGTCCACACCTTGAACCTGTCCCAGTCATTCAATACATAAGACACAATGTTCTTCCGGATATCAAGAGTGAGCCTGATATGGCTGTGCAATATGTAACAAAGAGAATGGAAAAGGTAGGTGCCATCTCCGGGCAAGGAAACCACTCGGTAAGTGACAGTTCTTTGATCGATGGTGATTACCTCGATAGACATGGTAATGGGGGTTGGAATGATGAAGGAAATGGGTACCTGAGTAACGTAAAGTAAGTGTAAAATACCTATACAATAACTATAATTGTAATAAACAAACAATAAAACAGCGGAGAAGCCGTGGATTAAACAAAAAGGCTGTAGTTATCAGCAGGGAGACGTGAATCCCGTGGCGAAGCAAGGAAGGGAATGTAGAGACTGGAGCGATGGACGGCCTTATATAGGCAGGCAGCCAACAACGTGGGAGGCGTTGGGATGGGGGACCCAACGCCGCCTCACATGGTGACCAAGCTGCAGGCTATGGACGTATATATGTACGTAAGTAGGATTCAGTTAGCGTTGGGAACCCGTGTACCAAATTTCTTGAAGATGGGCCCATAAGTAACAAAGACTGTTGAAAAGTTCAATATGGCGGCCGACAGTGGCATCATACCACTGAAATAAGTACGTACATTGGTTTCGGTTAGTGCAGGGAAGCCGCCTACCAAATTTCGAGAAGATGGGGCCATAAATAAGAAAGTTCAACATGGCGGACGTTGTTGAACGTTATGACCGTTACGCGTAGAATTTCGAAATGAAACCTGCTTAACTTTTGTAAGTAAGCTGTAAGGAATGAGCCTGCCAAATTTCAGCCTTCTACCTATACGGGAATTTGGAGAATTAGTGATGTTGGAAAATTCAATATGGCGGCTGACAGTGGCGTCATACCACCGAAATAAGTACGTACATTGGTTTCGGTTAGCGCAGGGAAGCTGCCTACCAAATTTCTTGAAGATGGGGCCATGAATAAGAAAGTTCAATATGGCGGACGTTGTTGATCGTTATGACCGTTACGCGTAGAATTTCGAAATGAAACCTGCTTAACTTTTGTAAGTAAGCTGTAAGGAATGGGCCTACTAAATTTCAGCCTTCTACCTACACGGGAAGTTGGAGAATTAGTGACGTTTGGAAAATTCAATATGGCGGCCAACAGTGGCGTCATACCATCGAAATAAGTACGTACATCGGTTTCGGTTAGCGCAGGGAAGTCACCTACCAAATTTCGTGAAGATGGGGTCAGCCTTCTACCTACACGGTAAGTTTGAAAATTGGTGACGTTGGAAAGTTCAATATGGCGGCCGACAGTGGCGTCATACCATCGAAATAAGTACATACATCGGTTTCGGTTAGTGCAGGGAAGCCGCCTACCAATTTTCGTGAAGATGGGGCCATAAATGAGAAAGTTCAACATGGCGGACATTGTCGACCGTTATCGACCGTTATGACCGTTACGCGTAGAATTTCGAAATGAAACCTGCTTAACTTTTGTAAGTAAGCTGTAAGGAATGAGCCTGCCAAATTTCAGCTTTCTACCTACATGGGAAGTTGGAGAATTAGTGATGAGTCAGTCAGTCAGTCAGTCAGTCAGTCAGTCAGTCAGTCAGTCAGTGAGTGAGTGAGGGCTTTGCCTTTTATTATTATAGATTTAACTGACATTTTTTATCGTAACAACCAACGATTTATACGGGAAAATAATGACTATTAACAAGGTTGCCCAAACTTTTGCATCCCACTGTATATAGAAGGGAAAACAGTAATTAACTCTGCTATCACACACAATAATTAAATTAGTGGCAGACAGGGTTAAAGTAGGCTGTCAAGTTTTCTTTACATCTTAGTTGGTCACCCAAGTATATCAATTTAACTGCATAGAACAAACCACTGTTACTTTTTGTATAAGCTCTCACAGAATTGCCCAAGCTCCAAGCTCCAAGCTCCAAAGAAGAGTCCTTTCACACTCTTGATAACCTCAGTTGCTCTTTTATGATACCTACCTTATCTGTAGATAAACTGTTTATCTGGGTTTACCCAATAGGAGGTAAGGGACTTGCTATTTCAGCTTACATTGACTGTTCAGTTCAGCTGCCACAACCACCTTGTTACAGACAGAAAAGTAGTAGTAGTAATAGTAGTTTATTTATATAGTGCCCTTCACAGACAAAAGGTCACAGAGCGCTGAACAGCAAATACAGAATAAATACAAATAGTTGAAACAAAAACATAAACAAAACCAATAAAAACAATAAATAAACAAACTGGAACTATTCTGCACTGATTAAAAGCTTGCTTAAAAAGAAATGTTTTTAGTTGTTTTTTAAAAGAATCAACAGACTCGACTCCATGCAGCCCACAAGGCAGGCTATTCCATAGTCTTGGTGCCACAGACTGAAAGGCACCATCCCCATGGGTTTTTAGCCGAGTGCGTGGGACAACGAGAAGACTCTGCTGCCCAGATCTTAGAGTCTGGCAAGCTGTATGGCATTGGAGCAGGCTGCATGCAAAGCTCTGAAAGTAAGTACCAAAACTTTAAAATGAATTCTATAAAACACTGAGAGCTAGTGCAGTGTGTACAGAATGGGAGTGATATGATCATTCCGGCTAGCGCGAGTTAGAAGCCTGGCAGCTGCATTTTGAACTAACTGAAGACGTGAGAGGACTTGCTCAAACCTGTAAAGAGAGCATTACAGTAATCAAGCCGTGAGGAAATAACAGAATGAACAAGCATCTCCAATTCTGATTCTGAAACAACATTTCTTAGTTTTGAAAGATTTCTTACATGAAAGAAACATGAGCGGCTGACTGACCTTACATATTCATCAAGTGTCAGGGACTGGTCAAAAAAAGGCAACAAAGAAAACAAGCACTTAACTATAAATCCAATTCCAGACTAATGTTGATATCAACCCACTGTTCTTTAACTATGATTGCACTTTCTTTTCTCAATGGTAGCAGGGCTTGCTCATAACAGCAGCTGGTAATATTATCATGGTTGTCATTACATCAAGAAGAATCAACTGTATATGATGATATCTCTTTTCAAACTGAGAATGAGAATATATCTGATGACTTTTATGTTGATGATAAAAACTCAATTTAAAACTTTGACTAGTTAGCTGTTCTGAGAGAACAAATGGGAGGAACTGCAAGGGTAAAAAAAATCTTGCTGTTCCTGATTGTTAATCCAGGACATCCAGACTTCATTATACCAACATATTAAAATTAGAGATGTGATTATATTACTTACTTAACTTAAATCTGAAAAGTCTTATTTCTATGAATAAGATATTAACTCAAGACTTTTAATATGTTTAGCTATTTTAGGATCTTCAGATACATACAGTAGGTATTTTATTGGGAAATACCATTTATTTGTGTGGTAATTGGTGTACAGTAAAATACAGTGGAATCTCGGGTCATGAACATCTCAGACTACATACAAATCGGGTTACGACCAAAAAGTTCACCACACTTTTGCATCTGTTCACCACCACACACTCAGGTGACGAACAAACCAGTTCCCCTTCCGGATCATACGCACTGATGATTTCCGCACGTGTTTAGTCTCTCCCTGTGCAGTCGCTGTGAACTCTTTGTGCTCTATTTCGTTCCGGTTCGTACGCACCAGTGATTTAGGCACATGTTCTGTCAATCCCTGTACAGTATAGTGTTCTCGGTCAGACGTGCATCACGCAGAGGGACTTTGTGGTATAGCGGGTCCACAGCTCATGTCAAGAGGCCAGTTTTAAATAAATAATCACCACGCTTGCAGCTTAGCGAGGGGGCATGGTGGTTGACTGGTACAGCGCGAGGTGGCTAAAGGGAGGAAAAAGAAAAGAAAGACAGAGGTTGTGAGGAAGTAAGCAGGAAGCAGTGTGGAAAGAACCAGTGTGAGCGAGTGAGTGAGTGCTCGCAGGCAGGCAGCTGGGCAGTAAGCCCAAGCAGGGGTGTTTTGGCCGACACTCGGTGGGGCAGAAGAAATCGATTGCTCCAGCTGAGCGATCAAGGAGCTGGAGTGACCAGAAAAAGGGTGGCTGGCCGCGTAAGGCAGTTAAAGAATGCACCAGGCTTGTTTTTAAAGAGACTACTTCGAGCATTGTTTTAACCTTGTTGTACTTAATGAAGACTTTTTTCTATTCGAGCGAGCGCATGCTAGCAGGCAGGCAGCTGAAGAGTGAGCCCAAGCAGGGGTGTTTTGACCGACACTCGGTGGGGTAGAAGGAAGCGGTCGCTCCAGATGAGTGATCAAGGAGCTGGAGTGACCAGAAGAAGGACGGCTGGATGTGTAAGGCCGAGAAGGCAGTTAAAGAATGCACCCGGCTTGTTTTTAAAGAGACTGCTCCGAGCATTGTTTTAACCTCGTATTTAATGAAGACTTTTTTCTATTGGATTTTAACCTCCGCTTCACTTCTGTTTTTATGGGATTAGTTATTTATTGAAGGATTCTGAAAGCACTGCACTTTATTTAATTTGGACATTGTTTTTTATTGTTGTTTTGTTGATTTTAATAAAAGCATTAGGCACTTTTTGCACCATCCGATTGCTTCATTGTAGTGCCTCACTGTCGTGCTCATCAGCAATATTACCGACGGTGACAGGTTTAAGGGCTCCCGGAAACAAGATGGGAGCATGCAGCGAACCCGCATCATCACAGACTTTACCCCAAAACTGTAATCTCCTCTCCACCCAGTTCCTCTTTACTTCCTTCCTGTCAGAACTCGACTCATGCAAGGTTAGTTTATGGTTAGTTTTTGTATTACGGATTTTTCGAATGCTCATTTTTCGGTTCGTAGCGTGAATTGTTGTTTATTAAATTATGGATTTTTTAAATGTTCATTTTTTACCTGTGCTTAAAACTCATTTAAAAAGTGTTTACAGCAAGTGGTTCGTAGCCTGAATTGTTGCAATGTTACTTTTCTTGGTTGTTTATTAAATTACGGATTTTTCAAATGTTCTTTTTTTTCCCTGTGCTTAAAACTCATTACAAAAAAGGGTTTACAGCGAGCGGTTCGTAAGGCTATAGCGTGAATTCTTGCAAAGTTACTTTTCTCTGTTCAAGGTTTTCTCAGTGTTATTCAATGTTTTTACATTTAGTTTACTATTACATTGCACATTCTATGGTATAATTAACTATTTTTGTGCTTAAAAATCTTAAAAAACATATTTACATTCAGTTTGTATGGTCTGGAACGGTTTATTTGTATTTACATACAATCCTATGGGGGAAATTACTTCGGGTCACGACCAAATTGGATTACGACCAGAGTTTTGGAATGAATTACGGTCGTGACCCGAGGTTCCACTGTATATTTAATAATGTTATGTACAGTATATGAACCTCGCTGAAAAAAGAAGCTATTCTGGTAGGATAGATCAGTATACCAACAAAGTATACAATTCCACTATATACATATTACTAGCAAAATACCCGCGCTTCGCAGCGGCGAAGTACTGCATTAAAATTTTTATTAAGAAGAAAACTAAACCTTTTTAAACTGACGGAAAATATGCCAATAATTATTTGTTAAGGATCTCTTTGTATACCGTGTTGTCAGTTTGGCCCTCCGGTTGTAACATGACCAAGCTGTGCGCTGAGCTTACTCTTGAGCATGTAACTTACAGTTGGCCATGTGAACAGTAATCTTGTCTCAAATCTCACAGCTTGGATTGCTGCTGTCATAATCGGTTTGAGTTTCATGGTTTGTTTCAATTACGACAGTATTTGCAGGATTTGTTGTGTTGAAGTGACATTTGGCATCTGTCAAGCGTTGTAAGCACACAACCGGTTTCATCGATAAAATCACATCCAGCTTTTGAGAGTTTAAACATTCATAAACATCAAAGTGTCCACTACTGAAATCGTCACCTGTGAATCTAAAATGTTTAAGAGGCATTGGCGGTTGTCGAAAGGTGTACATTTTTTTGTAAATATTTGGCCATTTCGGTACACTTGAAAGCGACAACCGAACAATTCAGCGGCAGCCATCAACTCACATGCAGAACCATAGGTGAAGGGCTTAAGCATTTCACTCTTATAGTGCTCCTGTGTAGTATAATTATCTGCTGTACCGTCATCAGTCCACACCTTGAACCTGTCCCAGTCATTCAATACATAAGACAGAATGTTCCTCCGGATATGAAGAGTGAGCCTGATATGGCCGTGCAATATGTAACAAAGAGAATGGAAAAGGTAGGTGGTATCTCCGGGCATGGAAACCACTCGGTAAGTGACAGTTCTTTGATCGATAGTGATCATCTTGATAGACATGGTAATGGGGGTTGGAATGATAAAGGAAATGGGTACCTGAGCAATGTAAAGTAAGTGTAAAATACCTATACAATAACTATAATTGTAATAAACAAACAATAAAACAGCGGAGAAGCCGTGGATTAAACAAAAAGGCTGTAGTTATCAGTAGGGAGACGTGAATCCCGTGGCGAAGCAAGGAAGGGAATGTAGAGACCTGAGCGACGGACGGTCTTATAAAGGCAGGCAGCCAACAACGTGGGAGGCGTTGGGATGGGGGACCCAACGCCACCTCACACGGTGACCGAGGTGCAGGCTATGGACGTATATATGTACGCAAGTAGGATTCAGTTAGCGTTGGGAACCCGTGTACCAAATTTCTTGAAGATGGGCCCATAAGTAACAAAGACTGTTGAAAAGTTCAATATGGCGGCCGACAGTGGCATCATACCACCGAAATAAGTACGTACATTGGTTTCGGTTAGCTCACGGAAGCCACCTACCAAATTTCGTGAAGATGGGGCCGTAAATAAGAAA
>JANRMT010062831.1:26859189-26866689 GCA_026402145.1 Polypterus bichir lapradei
GTAAATAAGAAAGTTCAACATGGCGGACGTTGTTGACCGTTATGACCATTACTCGTAGAATTTCGAAATGAAACCTACTTAATTGTTGTAAGTAAGCTGTAAGGAATGAGCCTGCCAAATTTCAGCCTTCTACCTACACGGGAAGTTGGAGAATTAATGACGTTGGAAAGTTCAATATGGTGGCCGACAGTGGTGTCATACCAACGAAATAAGTATGGACATCGGTTTCCGTTAAAATTTCAATATGGCGGCCGACAGTGGCATCATACCACCAAAATAAGTACCAAATTTCAGCCTTCTACCTACACGGGAAGTTGGAGAATTATTGACGTTGGAAAGTTCAATATGGCGGCTGACAGTGGCGTCATACCACCAAAATAAGTATGTACATTGGTTTCGGTTAGCGCAGGGAAGCTGCCTACCAAATTTCGTGAAGATGGGGCCATGAATAAGAAAGTTTAATATGGCGGACGTTGTTGACCATTATGACCGTTACGCGTAGAATTTCGAAATGAAACCTGCTTAACTTTTGTAAGTAAGCTGTAAGGAATGGGCCTGCCAAATTTCAGCCTTCTACCTACATGGGAAGTTGGAGAATTAGTGACGTTTGGAAAATTCAATATGGCGGCCGACAGTGGCATCATACCACCGAAATAAGTACGTACATCAGTTTTGGTTAGCGCAGGGAAGCCACCTACCAAATTTCGTGAAGATGGGGTCAGCCTTCTACCTACACGGGAAGTTTGAAAATTGGTGACGTTGGAAATTTCAATATGGCGGCCGACAGTGGCGTCATACCAGTGAAATAAGTAAGTACATCGGTTTCGGTTAGTGCAGGGAAGCCGCCTACCAAATTTCGTGAAGATGGGGCATAAATAAGAAAGTTCAACATGGCGGACGTTGTCGACCATTATCGACCGTTATGACCGTTACGTGTAGAATTTCGAAATGAAACCTGCTTAACTTTTGTAAGTAAGCTGTAAGGAATAAGCCTGCCAAATTTCAGCCTTCTACCTACACGGGAAGTTGGAGAATTAGTGATGAGTCAGTCAGTCAGTCAGTGAGTGAGTGATTCAGTGAGGGCTTTGCCTTTTATTAGTATAGATTTATTATAAAAAAGGATACATTTATATATATCCTATATGGTACCAACTTTTATTTATCCCACAGGTGCCTATAAAACAATCCAAAGGACAGAGAATAATTACCTTCGGAGAATGTATAACTAAAAGTTAAAGTGAAAAAAAAATAAACATCAAAGTGTATAGGAATAGATATAAAATAAATATAATAATAGATACACTGTGTGAACCCACTAAATGAACCAATCAGTCCCAGCTTTGCATATCAAATATCTGAAAAATATATCATGGAAGATGGCTCACTGGATTCCTGAACCTTTCATGTGATGCAAAATGTAGACCTGGCCGATGTGTTCCGAGTAAGGACCTCTTTTTCACAGCACAGAATAGCAATATTGAACTTAAGAATAATAAAACAAACTAAACAATTAAAAAAGTATACAATATATGAGTCAAACAACAACAAATAGAAACCACTGAACTACCTATTATACAAGTTCAGGTGCTAATAATTTTAGATCCACCTTCTAACGAAACAAAATGAAAGCTGTTTAAAGAATAGAAACAATTGGCATAAATTAATTTAAACCAAATTCATATATACTTAAGGAAAGCACTACTGAACAAGAAGTGAAGCTTCCCTCACCTGTATTAAATAAATACTGGAAAAAGCCTGACTAGCTAAAATATATATATATAATATATAATATATATATATATATATATATATATAGAGAGAGAGAGAGAGAGAGAGAGAGATGCTCTGGGTACATCCTGATATGCTTTCAGGAAAATACAATATTATCAACAATAAGCTAAATTACTCCTGAACATATTATATAACTGAAAGCAGTAAATTTGCATTATGTAGTAATTAAAATTGCACTTTATGGCACATTGTGTCAGTAGAAATTACAATTGGAACTAATTTAGCAGCGGTTTTATCCTTGAGTGGCTATGTTGAGAAATTAAATTAAGTATTACATGTAACCCCAAGCTAAACTTAAATAAAGTGATGCTCATTACAAGAACTAAATGAAATATCAAGTCACATCAAAGTGTACAACTAATTTAAAACACTATCTGAATTACAATAATTACTCTAAAATATAATTATATAAACAATAACTTAATTTTAACGGAGACAACCAAACATTAGCTGAAATCAGGACAAAACACTGTAATCACTCAATGTGTTTACATTTAAAAATGTCAGAGATATCTTGAACAAAAATCTAAAACAGCACACAATGCGTTGCTAATAAACAGCTTCCAGCAAATTTATTTTACTGACACTTCCAAAGATGCTCACCTATCCCACTCTTTTTTTCAGCTTCATATTGATTAAAGAAAACTCCATAATGGTGCGTAACACAGACAATATTAGACGTCTACAGAGAAATCTGGTATACTGATGCATTACGGCAACTCATGACTATTGCCACTAGGCAGAAATTGAAACTGGGATTCTTTTCAAAAAAGATGTAGTTGTTACACCTCTGGCACTACACAGGAATGCTTGCAACAGTCAATGTAAAACATTTATGTAGTTATTAATTGTAGTCAAATCAAGCTTAATGTCTCATGCAAGTGATGTCTGCCCACCCAGCTGTCATAATGTTTTTGTATTTTCAGCACTGATCCGGCACATCTTCTGATACAGATTTTGCTGCTGTCTTTGTGTAAAAATCTGGCTTTAATCTGGGCGTTTCCCTCATTGAGTGTTTTGTTGTTTTTTTTATTTTTTAAATTTACAAGTTATGACCCTGATAATGTTCAAGGTTCAGGTATTTAACCTCAGCCACTTCAATAAAATAAATACAATGCTTAAAGGAATCCTCCACCAAAAATTATATATTTTATGTTATTTACCCCATTTAGTTTGTTGTGATAGCCAAGAGAAATCTTAATTTCATGTTATAATGTAGAATGGAATTAATGTGCTTTTATGGAGACCAACACTGGACCTCAGGAAACAACATAAAATATCCATGAAAAAATCTTACATTACCCATGTTTTGTAATCCACATGTCATGCCATCCTGTTGTTTTCTGTTAACGGTTAAAACACATGCATTCTTTGCTAAGATACTATTGAATAAATACTACTGGAAAATCAGCTTTTGGAAACAGGACTCTCAACCAAAAGGAAAGTTGCAGCTTCTGCCACTGGCTTCAACGTCACTTCTGCTGAAGGAGTCTTGACACCATTAGAATGTTAGACTGAACAATATGCAGCAGAATGCAATAGAAGATCCGGATTTAAAGCAAACTGACTTTTTATGCATTGAATGTAACCTCAAACATTCGTATGACAATCATCATCATGATTGTCATGATTGATAAATTTTGTAATAGGTCTTTCTGTTTTACTAGTATATCCTCAATTACAGAACAATTAGTAATTTTTATGTTTTACTAGTGGGAAAAAACATCCATCCATTATCCAACCCACTACATCCTAACTACAGGGGTCTGCTGGAGCCAATCCCAGCCAACACAGGGCGCAAGGCAGGGAACAAATCCCGGGCAGGGTGCCAGCTCACCGCAGGGCACACACCCACCAAGCACAATTTAGGATCACCAATGCACCTAACCTTCATGTCTTTGGACCATGGGAGGAAACTGAAGCACCTGGAGGAAACCCATGCAGACACAGAGAGAACTTGCAAACTCCACGCAGGGAGGACCCAGGAAGCGAACCCCGGTCTCCTTACTGCGAGGCAGCAGCGCTACTACTGCACCACTGTGCTGCCCAATAAAAAGGTTAAATGATTTAATTATTGAGGTATAAGACTATTATTATATGTTACTCTTTATAATTTTACAATGTACTGGCATGACTTGTATCAAAAATGACAAGGGTCTTTCTTACTAATACTTATTTGTGCTGGTGGTTTAGAAGTGCTACATAGTACGATATGACTCAAAGCCACTAGATTGATGCAGCATTTTTTATTGGACATTACACATCTCTGTACTATTTTAGTGTTAGAGGGTTACTCGCCTAGAACTGGTGCTTTTTTTATAACAGACAATTTTAACATGATGGAAAACAGCTTTTTTAAACCATTTTTTAAATTACTATATCTTTTCTCTCTCCATGACAATAAAGGCAACAGGAATGAATGGCATAAAAAATCTTAATATGATGTATCGTTAGTTCTTATCATTTTTCAATAAACATTATAACTGTTAATGTTTTACCACTTTGCAATGCATGTGTGATTGATTTAAACAACAGTATAATTAAGAATGCAGCAAGATTAATTATGATACAATTTAAATGTTGGTCAGTTTCATTCAATAGTTTAGGTTTTAATGTTTTACCATTTTGAAATGAACGTGTGACATTCATTTAAACAAGAATTCTACAACATTAGACAATCTACAAAAAAAACAGGAATCTTTCTACAAGGTTTTGTTTCTCGTGGAGTGGGAATTTTATGAATTTTCAATCCACAACACTCTGCTAAGTTTCTTCTTTCACCTGGTACGGACTAGGCTAAAGCATGACACTTACTTGCCTTCATTAACAACCGCGACTTGCCCTTTAGTGGAACCAGAACCAGCTCAGATAAGTCTGGTATCTCAATTAGTGTGAGGCTTACTCACTATGTGCATGTCGTGGAATACCCCTCTGATGTTACTGACATGATGATAACTACATGATGTCAGGAGCAAATATGTCTGTCCATGGAAGAACACAAGGAAATCATTGGAGAAATACCAGGTAGCTGAGTTATAAAAAAGTCAAAGAGATAAAAATTGTGGAATAGGCAGTGGTGAAATTCCAGAAAGGCCAGAAGCCCTACATAAGAAAACAGAAAACAATTTCTCTTTTACAAAATGTATGAGTCCCCATGTTTGACAAAGTGTAGACTGTATGACTGGCCTTAATTCATTCAACAAGATGACAAACAATGTCATTAAAAAAAGAAGCTCAAAAAGCCTAATGAAAGCAAACAACAAAAAAGAGTAAAAAAAGATATTTCAGACCAAACAATAAGCAAAATGAAGTACAAACAAAAAAAAGTACAAGTACAGTAACAACAACATTTATTTATATAGCACATTTTCATACAAAAATTATGTAGCTCAAAGTGCTTTACATGATGAAGAAAGAGTAAAAAGACAAAGTAAGAATTAAAATCAGAGAACACTAATTAACATAGAATAAAAGTAAGGTCCGATGGCCAGGGAGGACAGAAAAAAAAAAAAAAAAAAAAACTCCAGATGGCTGGAGAAAAAATAAAATCTGCAGGGTTTCCAGGCCATGAGACCGCCCAACCCCTCTAGGCATTCTACCTAACAAATGATCAGTCCTCATTGTATTCAGGGTTCTCATGGAAGGACTTGATGATGACGAGTAAACAAAACAAAACAAATGTAAAAAAAATGTGCTAGAAATGAAAGTAAATAAAATAAATTGAGAGAAAAATCCAGAACAGGTGGGAATATCAAACTTATGAAGATGGCGAGAGTCATCAGAAGGATGATGCTGTGTAGCCATATGGACAGAAGCAGTACAGACAACAACCGGCTATGAATTTGGGTTCATTTTTAAAAAACAACTGGCTGTCTTTTTGACCCAAAAAAGGATTTTTTTTTCTACTTGTATTCTGATATTTTATTCCCTTCTCTTTGCTTCTTCGAAAAGCTACTTTTTCACCTGATCCAAGCATACTATATTGAGAATGCCACATATATTTATATTGTTATTGTTTGTTAGAAGAAAGCAAAGTTGCCCAAGGGAATATCAACATATGAAAAGACAAAAAACTAAACAAAATAAACAAATTAAGTAGAATCACAAAACAAATTAAACATGTTGTAAATGATGGAGAAGTTGTTTGAATAACTGCACAGAACCCTGAAAAATCTGACAAAATTAAGAAATGTTTGAGATTGACTTCTGGTTTTGACTTTAAAAATGTGTATTATTTTGAAAGCATTGATTTATAAATAAAAAACAATTATTATATGGTAGACAAGCAAGCCTACTAGTTTGTCTAGTATATAACTATTCTCTGTAAGGGAGAAACAGAGTATGCCAAATGAAAAAAAATATAATCAGGAGATGAATTGTTTTAACAGTCATCTAATAAAACTTGTATTCTAGGAAAGGACTTGTGTTAAAATATTAGTAGGACAAAACAAAAAAGGAGTTCAGATCTATCTATTAGCCTTTTCCTAACTAGTTTACTTATTTAAATGTTTGCAACCAAAACTTGGATGCCAGGGTGACGCAATGACTTCACATTTAGTAAAACAGTTCCTTGTGCCTGGCAGTAGAAACCATTTTTAAAAGAATACAGCTGAGGTCATAAATCATCACCATAAAACTGCAATGCCCACCATGAAAAAAATTACAACAAAAACCAACTAAATGGTGTTGTGATGGTCACACTGCAATAATGATTAAATATTAAAAATATATGGAATATACATCAAAAGAGATCTAATGTATATGTTCCCAAATTAAGTATCACAAAACTGACAAACAAAACTTGTCCCATTCAAAAATTGTATTGTACATCTAGCAACTTAGCAATTATTTTTTTAATGTTTTTTTAGTTGACTTAGTCATGTTTAAAAATAATACATTACTGCTCCTTAATGCTGTCTTGGAATTCTATTAATCTCATGTACATTTGAACTATACCGTGAGGTCAACTCACTTGGTAGTTACAAAACACATTACTGAAAACTGACAGAAACAAAATAATCAGATATACAGGTAAAATTCTGTTACAATGAACTGCCAGGGACCTAAAAAATATTTTATTGTAATGAAAATTTTGTTGCTATAGTGCTTTCTTTAAATTGCGTCCAGGCGTTTGTAATCATTTCTATAGCTTCTTTCACATTAATTTTAATCTTCTCCTATCTACAAGTTATGCTGACAAGAATTTTTCTCAGCATTTCCTTGCCATAATACACTTTCAGGGTGTGAATGATGCCCAAATCCAATGGCTGAAGCACTGCTGTGCTATTGGGTGGGAGGAATTCAACGCAAACATTATCTAGATGCGGAAGCATGTTGTGGGCAGCACTGTTATCAATCAGAAGCTGAATCATCTTTTTCTTCTTCATATTGTGAGGTTTCCGAACTCTTTTGGTATTTGCCCCACCAACCCCACCCAACGGGAATGTCGCGCTGAAGTGCATCCCGAAGCATGATTGCAGTGTCTGTGGAAGATTGTTTGTCCATTGCCGGGGCAGGGCAGCAGCAGGCTCAGAGAGGTGAAGTGAAGAGATACAGAAGCAACTCTTAAAAGATCGGTGTTGCAGTATAAGTCCCTGTCTTACACCCCAAAGCACGAGGCTGAGTCTCAGTACTTTAGCAAAACCAGCTTTATTCCGCTTGAAACTCGAACAGCAGGGTTATTTATTGTAGCGGGATCTGCCACTCTAA
>JANRMT010062831.1:26870581-26889724 GCA_026402145.1 Polypterus bichir lapradei
TATATACCCTTTGGGGTGCGAGCAACTGTTGCAGGGGGGTGCCAGAATCCAAAAACTTAATTTATCTATCCATTCGTAAATATTTAAATGGGCAGGCTATTTCGTATCAGTGCAATACGATGCTTGTTAAAACGGAAGACTTCCGCTCTTACGTGCACTTAGTGCTGCGTGGGTATTATGAACTATCGTATCTGTTCAAGTTCTAGCTAAATTTTAAATATAAGTAATTTTTATTTAGTCGACAGAAATATCTTTGGTAGGTATGTAAGTTGAATTTAGTCTTTAAATTTCTATGGTGAAGAAAAATTTATGCAATGATGACTAAATTTAACTTATATTCCTACCAAAGATATTTCTGTTGACTAAATAGAACCTACTTATATCCAAATAGAACTTGAAAAGATATATTTTTTCAAATCTGATCGCGCATTTTAGATCGACTTGACGTGCACTACATTGAGCCTGCCTGCCTCAATAAGTCACTGTCGCTTCGCTCTTACTTTTTTACCGTTCATTTAATCATGGCTAGTTGTGAAAAAAATTAGAAAATGGAAGGAGGATCACACTGAGTATGGCTTTACCAAAACAATTATTGATGGCGAATAAAGTATCCATTATTCATAAAGCTTCAATTGGTGATCTGTTTTTCTGCATTAACCTCATATTTTTTCATACTTCTTCTCAAACCAAGAGGTAGTGAAATCGGCCTCGTCCGTCACAGGGGATGCGAGGGTAAAATGAATCAGGAAGCGCTGATATATATGTATGTGTGTGTGTATATATAATATATGTGTATATATATATATATATACATATATATATATATTGAAATAGTTTTACTGTCAAAAAATGCAAAGAGTACGCGACACGTGTTTCGCCCTAATTCTGGGCTCATCAGGCGTACACACTCACTGCACCCCCTCTCGGGAATCGAACCTTGGGCGTCAGCATCGAAGCCTCTAACGTTACGCCACGGCGTGTGGTTCGTTTATTTGACAGTATGTACATCGGGGTAATTACATTCAAGGCATTCATAGTCTGAATCACAATCCAATTATATGGGTGGCTACCTACCAGTTAATGCTTGTGGTTGGTCAGCAAGTCGGCTAACGTCCGCCACAGTGCCCTCTTTCAGTTGTGAGAAGCAGATCAAAGAATGGTTGAAATAGTTTTTACTGTCAAATAATGCAAAAGAGTACGCGACACATGTTTCGCCCTAATTCTGGGCTCATCAGGCATACACACTCACTGCACTCCCTCTCGGGAATCGAACCTCGGGCGTCAGAGGCGAAGCCTCTTACATTGCGCCACGGCGTGTGGTTCGTTTATGTGACAGTATGTAGATCGGGGTAATTACATTCAAGGCATTCGTAGTCTGAATCACAGTCTGACTTTATGGGTGGTTACCTACCAGGTAACGCTTGTGATTGGTCAGCAGGTCGGCTAACGCCACGGCGTGTAGTTTGTTTATTTCACAGTATGTAGATCGGGGTATATATATAAGACTGCGTTAGCTGCGGAGCTCAGCTCGAAGCGAAATGAAGTGAATGAAATGAGGTGAATGGGAGGGGAGATGATGACGTGACTCCCCCACCCGCCTTAACTGTCAATTCCCCCACAAACACAGTCTCTCAGAATTTGCATAAGCACAGTCCTTCACCAGCAATTTTAACTTAGTTACAAAGTGATCCAAAGTCTCGTTTAGATCTCGTGTCTTCTCATTAAACTGGTATCTCGCGAATATCGTATTCGTCTTAACCATGACAAACGGCAGTGGGAGCATGTCTATAAACTTAATTTAAACTTACTTACGGTTTACACTGTGCTTTGTTTCTGCAGTAGCTGCACTTATGAATATGCTTGAATGCTTCACTCGCTTGATATTCTTTTGCTGCCTTCTCAATTGTGTAATGCGTTTTTTCTTCAGCACTCTTTGGAGCTCTTCCTTGTTCTCTACGTACTGTGTTCACAGTCAGTTCACGTGATTACGTGGGAGGCGTGATAATGCGAGACGCAACTCCGTCTCCCACGGCCATCGAGCTGCAGTGTATTACAGTATATGGACGAAAATAGGTTCCAGTTATGACCATTATGCGTAGAATTTCGAAATGAAACCTGCCCAACTTTTGTAAGTAAGCTGTAAGGAATGAGCCTGCCAAATTTCAGCCTTCTACCTACACAGGAAGTTGGAGAATTAGTGATGAGTGAGTCAGTCAGTCAGTCAGTCAGTGAGTGAGTGAGTGAGTCAGTCAGTCAATCAGTGAGGGCTTTGCCTTTTATTAGTATAGATTTGAAGTAATGCATCTTATTAGTACAAACATTATGAGGCGCCGTCTGTTGAAATGACAAATGCAATGTATTTTATTAATGCATGCATTACAAAATACATTACAATAGATGGTACACTGCAAACATTAACACTGAGGTCAGCATTGATTACTTAGATTTCAAACAATCTTAGACAGGTAGCACAGCTAGTATTATATAAATTAACTAGCAAAATACCCGCGCTTCACAGCGGCGAAGTACTGCATTAAAATTTTTATTAAGAAGAAAATTTAACCTTTTTAAACTGAGGGAAAATATGCCAATAATTATTTGTTAAGGATCTCTTTGTATACCATGTTGTCAGTTCGGCCCTCCGGTTGTAACATGGCCAAGCTGTGCACTGAGCTTACTCTTGAGCATGCAACTTACAGTTGGCCATGTGAACAGTAATCTTGTCTCAAATCTCACAGCTTGGATTGCTGCTGTCATAATCAGTTTGAGGTTCATGGTTTGTTTCAATTACGACAGTATTTGCAGGACTTGTGTTGAAATGACATTTGGCATCTGTCAAGCGTTGTAAGCTTACAACCGGTTTCATCGATAACTTCACATCCAGCTTTTGAGAGTTTAAACATTCATAAACATCAAAGTGTCCACTACTGAAATCGTCACCTGTGAATGTAAGATGTTTAAGAGGCATTGGCGGTTGTCGAAAGGTGTAAAATATTTGGCCATTTCGGTACACTTGAAAGCACCAACCGAACAATTCAGCAGCAGCCATCAACTCACATGCAGAACCATAGGTGAAGGGCTTAAGCATTTCACTCTTCTAGTGCTCCTGTGTAGTATAATTATCTCCTGTACCGTCATCAGTCCACACCTTGAACCTGTCCCAGTCATTCAATACATAAGACACAATGTTCTTCTGGATATCAAGAGTGAGCCTGATATGGCCGTGCAATATGTAACACAGAGAATGGAAAAGGTAGGTGCCATCTCCGGGCATGGAAACCACTCGGTAAGTGACAGTTCTTTGATCGATGGTGATTACCTCGATAGACATGGTAATGGGGGTTGGAATGATGAAGAAAATGGGTACCTGAGTAATGTAAAGTAAGTGTAAAATACCTATACAATAACTATAATTGTAATAAACAAACAATAAAACAGCGGAGAAGCCGTGGATTAAACAAAAAGGCTGTAGTTATCAGCAGGGAGACGTGAATCCCGTGGCGAAGCAAGGAAGGGAATGTAGAGACTGGAGCGACGGACGGCCTTATATAGGCAGGCAGCCAACAACGTGGGAGGCGTTGGGATGGGGGACCCAACGCCGCCTCACATGGTGACCAAGCTGCAGGCTATGGACATATATATGTACGTAAGTAGGATTCAGTTAGCGTTGGGAACCCGTGTACCAAATTTCTTGAAGATGGGCCCATAAGTAACAAAGACTGTTGAAAAGTTCAATATGGCGGCTGACAGTGGCATCATACCACCAGAATAAGTACGTACATTGGTTTTGGTTAGTGCAGGGAAGCCGCCTACCAAATTTCGAGAAGATGGGGCCATAAATAAGAAAGTTCAACATAGCGGACGTTGTTGACCGTTATGACCGTTACGTGTAGAATTTCGAAATGAAACCTGCTTAACTTTTGTAAGTAAGCTGTAAGGAATGAGCCTGCCAAATTTCAGCCTTCTACCTATACGGGAAGTTGGAGAATTAGTGATGTTGGAAAATTCAATATGGCGGCTGACAGTGGCGTCATACCACCGAAATAAGTATGTACATTGGTTTTGGTTAGCTCAGGGAAGCCACCTACCAAATTTCATGAAGATGGGGCCGTAAATAAGAAAGTTCAACATGGTGGACGTTGTTGACCGTTATGACCGTTATGCGTAGAATTTCGAAATGAAACCTGCTTAACTTTTGTAAGTAAGCTGTAAGGAATGGGCCTGCCAAATTTCAGCCTTCTACCTACACGAGAAGTTTGAGAATTAGTGACGTTGGAAAGTTCAATATGGCAGCTGACAGTGGCGTCATACCACCGAAATAAGTATGTACATTGGTTTTGGTTAGCGCAGGGAAGCTGCCTACCAAATTTCGTGAAGATGGGGCCATGAATAAGAAAGTTCAATATGGCGGACGTTGTTGATCGTTATGACCGTTATGCATAGAATTTCGAAATGAAACCTGCTTAACTTTTGTAAGTAAGCTGTAAGGAATGGGCCTACCAAATTTCAGCCTTCTACCTACACGGGAAGTTGGAGAATTAGTGACGTTTGGAAAATTCAATATGGCGGCCGACAGTGGCGTCATACCATCGAAATAAGTACGTACATCGGTTTCGGTTAGCGCAGGGAAGTCACCTACCAAATTTCGTGAAGATGGGGTCAGCCTTCTACCTACACGGGAAGTTTGAAAATTGGTGACGTTGGAAAGTTCAATATGGCGGCCGACAGTGGCGTCATACCATCGAAATAAGTACATACATCGGTTTCGGTGAGCGCAGGGAAGCCGCCTACCAAATTTCGTGAAGATGGGGCCATAAATAAGAAAGTTTAACATGGCGGACGTTGTTGAACGTTATCGACCGTTATGACCGTTACGTGTAGAATTTCGAAATGAAACTTGCTTAACTTTTGTAAGTAAGCTATAAGGAATGAGCCTGCTAAATTTCAGCTTTCTACCTACATGGGAAGTTGGAGAATTAGTGATGAGTCAGTCAGTCAGTCAGTCAGTCAGTCAGTGAGGGCTTTGCCTTTTATTATTATAGATATATACACTAACAATTTTCAGATTGCTACCAGGCAGCCCAGTTAGGGGATGTGTGTCTGAAAGACAGTAAAGTTATGTCATGATGTGCTGCTGTTTATTCTCTTCACTTTCTCATTCCACTTTCTTTTTTTTTTTTTCGATGTTGGGAAGGCTTGCATGTGCCTTAGATATCAACAACACTCTGCTATCATCTACTCTTCTTAAGAAAAGTGAGGTTTTGTGTTTCAGAGGATGTATATTGTTTCTTTTGCATTTGTCTTAGAATCAATAGGTGTCTGATTTTGTGATTAAATAAGCTTATTTTTAATTCTTTATTCTATTATGATGTTATGTACTTTATATCACATTTACATTTATTCACTTGGCAGGCATTTTATCTAAAAAAGAACAAAAGAAGTGAACATAGTTAACATTAGTCTGGGTGGCTGTTTTGAAACAGGGTTGCAAAATTGATTATTACAAGTGATAAACCAAACATAACAATGCAAGACTAACTAATATTTCCTTGGTTACAATAACCTATTAAAGTCAGTATTAATTAGGCAGATATTCACAGCACAAGAGAGTCTACAAACGCTTCTTAAACACTGTGAGGAGGTCAATAGTTAAAATGGAGATGGGCAGCTCATCCCATCAGCTAGATGCTACACATAAAAAGAGTCTGGATTGAAATTTGATGTCATTTATAGAATGAGGGAGCAACAGGTATTGTTGCATATTATCAGCATGGCATTGATATTAGAATCCATGGGAGTGGATGATAGGCCCTATTTAGGTGGTGTACAGAACGAAGAAGAAATGACCATAACCATGGTGGACTCATGTGGTTGCCCGATGCACCCTTAACATCTCTCATTTCCAGGACATATGGTAGGATCTTTCCAAAAGATAGGATTCAGACCTTCTAATATAGTCCCAGTGATGCCTAAGTCAAAGAGGGTGGCAAAGAGGATCTGGTGGTTAATTGTGTCTAAGGTAGATGAGAGATCAAGAAGGATGAGGACGGATGTCATGTTGATAGCCATAGCCATCTGTAACATGCCACCAACAGTCAGCAGAGCCACCTAATTTTCACAGGTTTATATCATTTTACCAGAGGACCCAACATTTTAATCTATAATGATAGCATTGCCAGTCAATTGTTTTTCAATTAACTTATGATGCCTTTTTTGTAGCTCATGACAGGGTACAGGTTAAAAATGTAGTGCTTTATTTTTAAAGTGGCTTTTTTAGAAGTGTTTTGTGAAATGCACGAAAATGTTCTTTTTCAGGAAATATACACCACTTAAACATGAAAACATAAACATGGTAGAGAATTTTTTTAATAGTAACAACTGATTTCAGAATTTGCATAAAGCAGCTGCATTGAATATGCAATAAGTAGGTAAATCAAGAATTTATCTGCCAGAGATATGCTCATGAAAAATAATTTTAGGCCATGATTTTCCTTTAATCAATTGCATCAGTAATCAATGTGCCCATCATTGATCTCTACTGTTCCTACAATGTGTTAGTTTTATATTGTGTTTGATCTAATCAGAAGCAATAGCTTACAGCATTCATTGAATATTTTTTAGTCTCTTGAAATGCTATTAGCAATAACTTAAAATCTTAATACAATTACTAATATCCTATAAATCTAAATGTGTCAACAGAAAAAAATGACTCAAAATTAAAAAACAAAAACTTGGAATCATACATTTTCAAGACAAAAAAGTTTAAATTACATTTACTAGTAATGCAAACATGCACAGCTGAAGCATTGCAGTGTGATCCCCTATAGTGTAGTCTAAAGTTTTTGTTTATCCTCTATTATTAATGTATTTAATTATTGATATGTTTCTTCATTAATACTTAATGTGGAAATGGTCATCTCTATTTTCTTAAAGGGATAAATCACAGCATGTCTCAGGAGAAATCTATAAGGATGTCAGCAAGACATGCCACAGGTATGTTTTGCTGTATAAGAGTGTAATTGGTTTTGCTGTAGAAGATTTTAAGGCATTGTACTCTTAATACGACCCTACCCAGGATCAGCAGGTTAAGAAGATGGATGGATGGATTCATCAATCTATTTGCATACATCCTGTCAACCTATTCCGTTTGAAGAAGACTTCCTTGTTCCATTCAGCCCATTGTTAAAGGCGCTTGCCTGTTAAACTCCCATTTAAATAGACACAATCAAAAATACTAGCTTTCCCTTATAGTGTAAATTCTATAGTCCTGTTTACACAACTTACTAATTTGACAGCTGTATCTTATCTAAATAATCCTACAACCCCAAATCAGAAAAGTTGGGATGGTATAGAAAACACAAAAAAAGTGGTTCTTAAATTTACTTTCACTTTTATTTCATTGCAGACAGTATGAACCCAAGATATGTCATGCTTTACCTGGTCAACTTCAATTCATTTGTTAAAAATTATCCATTTTCTGCATTTCCAGTAATGAGGTAAAATAATTAAATAATGATGTAATTTCAAACAGGTGATGTGAACAAGTGATTGTAATCATTATTTGGTGCAAAAGCAGCATCCACAAAAGGCCGAGACTTGGGGAGCAAAGATAGACAGATGAACTTCAGTTTGTCAACAAATGCATGAGAAAATGATTGAAATATTTAAAAGCAATGTTCCTCAAAGAAAGATTGGAAAGGATTTGCGTATTCCACCCTCTACATTGCATAATATCATTAAACAGTTCAAGTAATATGGAGGAATTTCAGTGCGTAAAGGGTAAGGGTGCAAGCTTAAGATGAACACCCGTTGTTTCTGATCTCTTAGATGGCAATGCATGAAGGACCTTCACTCATCAGTAGCGGATAAACCACATTGGGAAGGTATTACTTTGGCAAACCTTTGTCATGCACTATAATACGGAATTACATTTGCAAATCCCACTTAAAACTTTACTTTGCAAAAAAGAAGCCTTATGTTAACTATGTCCAGAAGTGGTATTGACTTCTCTGGGCTCTGGGATGGACCATTTCATGGTGGAAATGTGTATTGTTACCAGATGAATCAGTATTCCAGATATTTCTTGTAAAAAAAGGAAGCTGCATATTCCGGACCAAAGACTGTTATCAGCAAGAAGTCCAATAGCCAAGGTCTTTCATTGTATAGAGTTCAGTCATTGCTGTTAGAAAAGGTAATTTATACTTATGTGATGGCAAAATTAATGCAGAAAAGTACAATGAGATTTTAGAGCAATATATGCTGCCTTCAAGATTACCTCTTTCCCAAGGAAGCATTTTTCAACAAGGCAATGCAAATCCACATTCAGCAAACATTACAAAGACATGGCTGTGGAAGATGAGGGTACGGATACTGTACTGGCCTGCCTGCAGTACAGACCTGTCCCTAACAGAGAATGTGTGGAGAATTTTGAAATGAAAAATGAGACAACACCATACTGTTGCATAACTTATGACGGGTTTGCAGGAAGAATGGGACAAAATAACACCTGAAACACTTCATCGCGTGGTATCCTCAGTGCCAAAACATCTTTTAAGTGTTGTGAGAAGGAATGGCAACCTTACAGTGGTGAATGGTGAATCTTAAGTGGTGAATGCTTTACCGTCCCAAGTTATTTTGGAATGTGTTTCCTTTCTGAAATGCTACACAATACTGGAAACCTTTGCATTTTCAACAAAACATACAGTAGTGCCTCAGCTGGGATTTAAACCTTAGAACAGAGGTTTCCAGGTTGAATTCTTCAGCACCACTGTGGCTGCAGGAGTTTTGTTCAGTTCTGGCTAATAATTGAACTTGTTATTTAATTTCATGGCTTGTCAGTGTTTTCATTACTCTTCATCATGTCATTATTATATGGCATACTTTTTCTTTCTGAGAATATCGTCCGAATTATCTGTGGTCTGAAGCAGATCACTTTTCTCTAGCCCATTTCTTTTCAACTGTTATTTAAACAGAAACGTCATGATAAACATAGTAAACACAGTTATAAATATGACCATATTAAATACTGATAGTTCCTTTCTAATTTGCATTAACAATGGAAAATACTGTTGCTTTAAGGGGAAAAGAAGTCTATGTGACCAATATCATCAAGTCCTTCCGTGAGAACCCTAAATCCAAAGAGGACTGTTTCATTTATGTTAGGTAGAATGCCCAGAGGGGACTGGGCAGTCTAATGGTCTGGAATGCCTACAGATTTTATTTTTTTTCTCCAGCCGTCTGGAGTTTTTTTTTGTTTTTTCTGTCCACCCTGGCCATTGGACCTTACTCTTATTCTATGTTAATTAATGTTGACTTATTTTATTTTCTTACTGTGTCTTTTATTTTTCTGTTCTTCATTATGTAAAGCAATTTGAGCTACTTTTTGTATGAAAATGTGCTATATAAATAAATGTTGTTGTTGTAATAAGCTTTCATATGACATACAACTTGCCTTTTCATGGCAATTTTGATATCTGACAACTTCTTTTTTATTTCGGGCATTGTGCGACTTTGTGAACTTGAGCTTTCAAGTTTCTCCGACACTCTATGTCACTCGATCAACTTCCTTTTGTTGTTTATAGCAGTGTTTAAACCAATAAATAGTATGTTTTTCCTTGCCTCCACTTGGTATTCGTTGAAGTTCTTCTATTTCCCCCTGTGCTTTTGCCACTGCCTTGTCACAGAACGCTGAGCTTAAGGGCTATTTATATTGATTTGCATATTCAAAGAGGTGTAATTCTGGGAGGAGTTTGGGGAGTGGCAGCAGGCACGTGCACATGCATTACTTTTCACGCTGACCGGGATTTATGGAGCGGAAGAATGTGGAAGTTGGCGAACACACAGATTTATGCATCTGGATTTTTTGTGCATACGCACATTTCCGCATTTGTCCTTACGCCATGTTTTACTGTGAATTCTACACATGCCATTATGCATGAGGCCCCAGGTGTTTGATAACCTGCTTCACAAACTCTGTATGTTTTGTTTTCTTCACTTGCTTGCTGTACAGTAAGTATGCATTTGTTGCAGACAGATCCAGTAAGTGAAAGAATAATTTCTTCATCCATTTGATAGTTTTTTGTATGGAACTGTTGACAAAAACCACCTGATCTGACTTGTCCACAGAGTCCATGTGCTTATTGTAGTCCAGAACTGCTGTTGGTTTTCTGATTGGCTGCCCAGTTTCACAGTTTGTTTTGCCTGGTGCCCCTTCTGTTGATGTGTCACGTAAAGTTGTTATAATGTTAACATCACATTTGTTGTGCCAGACAAATATTGTTATGGGATAGCACGTACGATACTTCACCAGGTTTCAATTTGAGTTTGGTCAAGTCCTTAGGAACACCAACACGATTCATTGTGAGTGTACCAATAACATGAGTTTTCTGCTAATACAACATTTGTGCCAGTTTTGGCCTGTTGTAGTAATTGTCCATATACAGAATACATCCTTCATTGGGCAAGCCATCCATCAGGACTAGGACAACGCACTCCAATGTGCTGAGGTTACGTTCATCTGACGTTGTGCGTGACTATCAGGTATATAACTGGATTCAATGTGTATAACTGGAGTTTTCACATAGCTTGTACGTTTTCATGCCATACTTTGCACATTTACTGGGGAGGTAAGTGCGAAAGCCATGCCCGAACCAGCATATCTTGCACTCATCAATGCACACTTGTTTTCCTGGGATATATGCTTTGGTTAATGCAGATGTCATCAAGTCATAAACATCTCAAATTTTATACAGACGATCAGACTCTGCACTATCCTTGTCTGGCATTGTATCATTGCTATTGGAATGAAGAAATTACAAGATCACACAATACCTGTTTCTTGGCAGTAAAGCAGCAAATGCTGGAGTAGCTAACAGCATTGACTTTGACCTATACAGTTTGCATACAATACCCATCAGCATTAACATTCCAAGGAATGAAGCAGTTGTTGGTTTCCACTTACTGTATGTACATGTGTTTATGGACTAAGTGAGGCACTTGCAATACACTGCTCTGCATAATGGTTTGTTTCACGCAGAAGTATTTGGATAAGTTCATCATGCACAAAAAATAAAAAGAAATCAGCTGGTTTTGGTTCTTCTGGCAGTGCTTCAAGCAAATCAAGGTTTATTTCAGATCGTCCAGCAAATGGGTTTACAACTGGTTGAATTTGATCACTTCTCCAAGAAAACTCTGCTGCTTTTCCTTTTGCCTTTTTTGAGGCTGGTGGCTACAATCATAGTTCAATGGATTCCTCTGTTTCATCAGCTTGCCTTTGTCTCTTAACTTCACTCACATCACTGTCAAATGAGTCACTATCACTCTCCCTGTCAGGAGACTATCAAGTCTCTAATTTCAAGGTGGATAAACAGCTGCTAAGAATGTAAAACCTGATACTGGTTAGTGTTCTTAAATGTTTTACTAAGTCACAGAGCAGAAGAAACAGCAATCTAAGTACACTTTTTACTGATACAAAAAATGGTTTATAGCTTCAGTTTAAGTGTAATATGAAAACTATGACTTTTGTTTAAAATTCACTAATTTTTCTTTCTTTTTCTTCCCTTACCTTAAATCTTGTACTTAAAGGGATTTTAAACGGTGGCTTCTGCATGTATATTTCTACAGGATACATTTTCACCCCTAATCAAACAGACAGATAATAAAATACACTTTGTTTAAATATAAGCACGAGGGGCATCATGTATAAACGGTGCGTTTATACACACAAAAATGTTGCATATGCCTGTTTCCATGCACAGTTTGAGATGTATAAAAACCATGCATATTTTCATGGCAGACTAACCCTGTACATAATAACATTTCTGTTCAGTTTGCAAACTGGCAGCACCCAGCATCAAAGCAGTGCTGCTGTTTTTGTGTGGTTTCTCTTTTCTCAGATTTGCATCAAGGACAAAGGATTTATCAAATACAGCAAAAGTAACTGCATATCGTTTACAAATTTAATTCACTTAGTTGTAATTATTCTGTAAAATCATATTGTTGTTAGAAGACATTGCAAAACAAAAATTAAGAAGAGCACACGTTTTTATAGATGATGATGACTGGCTTCTAAGTCAATTTCGGTTTTCAAGAGCTATCCTCTTGGTGCTGTGTGCTGAGCTGGCACCGGCTTTATAAAGGGAGACTTTGAGGAATTGTGTTCTACATGCTCCTTTGCAAGTCCTGTCCACTCTCAGGTTTTTAGCCACACAAGCTTTTCAGCATGAACTTGTTGATGAGTGGGTATTTCACAAACATCACTAAGTTGCGCTGTTCCAGCTGTATGGCATGGTATTATCGGCTTGTCATCCAGATATATAAGATTCCCTTACACTGTGGTTGAACTGACAAACACGAAAATGCAATCTGCAGTAACATCTGGTTATCCAAATGTAATTAGAGTGGTCAACTGCACGCACACTGCTCTAGCAATGATGCTGGACAAGGTACATCAGCCAGAGATGAATCACCAAAAGAATGAGCTGGTTTTACATCTTCTATAGAAGAAGAGCTTATGAAAATGATCATAGGTGCTTATTCCGACTAGTGTGGCAAAAGGAAAGGAGTTCTTTCAAGGATAGCGAGTCACCTTAAAGAGCCATGTAAAGAGTAGAGAATCTATTCATGGTGGCACTTGGATTTCATTTCTATTAATATGCTGCTCTATAGTTCAGTGTGTCGCATTATGCATTGTGGCTTGCCCATACCTAAAGAGATGCAGTATGATGCACCTGACCCACCAAATGATCAGCCAAATTGGACAGTGTTACAACTTCATTTGAATGTAATTACTAGAATGTAAAAAAAGATAATCAGTTGCAGCATTTATTTATTAACCGATTTATTTAATTTGTTGCCAATATCACATAGCACTGTCCTTATACTCCTTAGTTGATTGGCCACATCTTTTACAGCATTCATTATTGCATTTTGTGGCTCCAGAACAATGTCCATCAACACACAGCCAGGTGGTCACCCAGCTGTTTCCGAGGTGTGTGAGCAGCCAGCACAGTAGCACCATCACCGCTTGGATTTTCATCCTTGAAATGGGGGTCAGCTTTTGTAATATTAGCATCTGTAGCACCTTTTCTCTTCACAAAAAACAAAATCTGAAGAGCAGACAAAACAAATTATTGGCAGAGTTCTAAAGCTATCTTAACTAGGTTAGACTTCCATCCAAATACACAAAAACAGCTTCTACTTTTAAATACAAAAACTGGATCAGCATACTCCAACATACAGTAATAATACAGACTGTATAATGACTAGTCTTCTGTACATTGCCTAAAGATACAGGCAAGATTGACAAGCTCCTGTGATCTCTAAAATATCCATGGAAGGACAAAAAAAATATACTACAAAATAATTGTTTCCTGGCCAAAGCAGAATCTGCATTACCCCTTCATTTTGTGTCATGTCTTTGAAAAATTATTTATAATGTATGCTGTTAAAATTATTTAACACATATTGTTTGCAGTGTGCAGATGATAACCACTTTTTCATGTGTATGCCTAACAATTAAGCTGTGCACACTGAGAGAGAAAAAGTCCATAGTCCATGATGAACAGAAATGTTGCTTTACTTAATACTAAACAATGAATGTTGAAGGACTACCTAGCACTGATTCACCTTGTCAGTTACTTTAAGTTTTCCTGAGATTCTTGCCTTAAATAGTAAAGTGGTGTTTTCACAAACTCAGACCATTTCATGATCTATAAATGAAATCACATTGCTGCATAATGGCAGACTGGAGAGTGCAAACACTGCTTCTTGCTTTTTCTGTAGTTAGCAATTTGCTCCAGAGAACAATAATCTTAGGCATCAAATATAAATTGTTTATAGGATTTCCTACAGCTGACAGCTACTTTCAACTGTCTAGCAGATAGCTCCTGATGGTGTAATTAAAATAAATATTCAAAAGAATTTTTTTTTCTTCATCCTTCATATATTGTACACTTTTCAAAGTGTATAAACCATATATATATATATAGAGAGAGAGAGAGAGAGAGAGAGAGATTTTATAAAAAATCTGCTTTATAAAATTAAACCAATGTATTCTGAACTTTGTCCCGCGTGCTGATAATGCCATCTGTCAGAAATTATATATCTGTCTTTTGAGGATAAATTAATTCCAGGGTTGTGTATCATAAATTGTCTTGCTTATGTACTGTAAAACCCACTTTTCCAGAAAATCCCTAAAGCACCATTTTTGTGTGTGTTTTATTTATTTGATATTGGTGTAAACATGGGTTTTGAATCATATGAATAGTTTCTTCTAAACAACTGAAGTGTTGTACTCACTGCCCTTCAGCTTTCTGCAGCTCCTTTATTACATAAGCATAATAACAGCCGTTTATTTTTGATTATGTAATTTAGGCACAATAATGACAAAAACCCCTTAGTGCATAGGGAGTTAAAGAGCCTCATTAGTGTCAGTTTTGTTTTCGTTTTGTCCCACAATCAGACTCCATCTTACATGGCTGGTGGTTTTGCACATAATACTTAGAACAATGAGGTGTAATTAAAATATTCAGGCCACCTTTATTAAAATTTTTGCTGCATCTGTAAAGGAGAAAAAAGTAAGGAAAGAGTGGAGCCTGCCTTTCTACTGTTCTAATCCCACTTCTCTGAATAAGTCCATGGGTGCAGACTGGAATTTGGATACCTCCAAAATACAAAAAACAAGTGCGCCTTTGACCTGCTGCCTCTTGCCTACTGTTTTTCTTGGCATGCTATTCTCACCCTCTTACGGTTTTACTAATTAACCTGTATCGCTCCTGACTCTTATCATGACTGCGAGCAATAAAAGCAGCCACAGAAAGGAGTGTACATTCTTATGAGCCAAATGTTCTGGCACCACACATTGCTACATTATTTTTTATTTTCTACTTTTTTTGTTTTTAGTTGAGGTACGTTTGCAAAGCATGAAGCACTTATAAAAATGTTGTGTGGGTCCCATTTATAGCATTCTGGTTGTGTCCTGAAAGAACAGCAGTGAAGAATAGGGATTAGGATTGGAGTGGAGTCCAGGGATAAACACTTTTTATGAAGGCATAAGGCATCTCCACACAAGGAGTTGAGTGACAAGGGTGAGTGATAGTGCTTTTGTGCCCAACTGGTTGACTGGTTAAAACTCCTGACACGGAAAGGGTGAAGTCAGTTTCTGTCAGTGGGTATCTTTTCAGCACTGTGGAGGAAACAAAAGTAAGTAAGGTTAGTGCCAGCTCCCCCTCTCAATCTGGGGTGGAAGTACATGCCTCAGAAGGCTGTGGAGGATGATCCACTGACACGCATGCATGACAAAAGTATAAAAAAAGAATTTACAAATGTACATTTAATGCCCAGAATCATTAACCTATGTTAGAATTTATTTGAAATATTTACTGATTTTAAATTTAAATATTCAAACATTATTTTTTGTCTAATTTGACAGCCATAGTTGAAGTGTAACCTTATACCATTACCTGATTCATACCTTTAAAAAGAAATGCTGTCCTGTTTTGTATTGATGCTCATAGCTCCAACACTCTTTCTGTTACTGGATACCTGTATAATAGATATGCATTATTCCCTCCATTTTGACACAACTTGTCATAGGCTTGAAACTTGTCAGAAATCAACTGCCTAGCATTGCATGAGAAAGAAAAAACATAAGTGTGGGAGGTATTCCAAATTAAAAAGAATTTTCCTTCATACCAAAGACATCTGTAATGATTCAAGATTTTAGATTTTATTTATTTGTCACTAGTACACACTCAAGGGTATATAGTAAAATGCAGCTAAGGGAACAGCTTGTACTATGCAAATAAATGAAAAAGCATACATTATATACAGATTTAAATATTAAAAGGTGCAGACAGAGGTGTAATAACTGCTAAAGAATAGTTAAATAATAGTTACAAAATATACATGACTATTATGACTCACTGGTAAATGTGTGTCTGTTTAGAAAAACAGCACAGCTTCTTTATGGTCACATTTTATTAATTTTTACTATCTATGTAAAATTATTCAGTTGAAAATGTTATACTTTTTATGGCTTTATGGGAAAGATCTTTTGTTCCACTAAGGTAATTCTGCATGATTTACTTTTATAACATGTGAAAACGTGCTTTGACTGTTGAAAACTGATCACATTCTTCCCTTTATATTCAGTCAAGGTCTGTCTAATTTCCTACTACTGGCCATACTTATACTGGTTCATTGGCATTTTGAACGTCATTTCCAATGATGTAGTCTTAAATTATTTTGTCATACTGATTCTTTGAACATGTACAAGAATATGCCCTGTGATAGCCTGGTATAATATTCAGAGTTGGTATCTACCTTCTGCCCCTATGACACAAATCTGGATTAAGTAGGCTTGACAATTGATGGGGTAAAGTTGATTTTAAATGTTTGCAGTCAGATCACTATTTATAATGAATACTTTCTCATTCTTTACTGACCTTTACACAGCCCTCTGAGTTCTGTTTCTGAGCCTGAAGCATAGGGTTTATTAATACTAACCTATATGCCTTATATACCAAGCAGAAACAAGTTAACCCTTCACATTCAAAAAAGGTTCAAACTGAAAGAAAAAAAAATTTGGAAGATATCCATAATAAAGAAATACTGTTTTGATGGGTTATTGACTCCATCAAGGCACATTTCACAAAATTAGTATTAAACTAACTGCACTAAATGAGTAAGATCATGAAGAAACCAAGGGCTTACAGGCTGTGGCATGGGAGATTATTGTATGCTATACCTCCTGGCTAGATGTGCAAACTCATAATGTTTTGTGATCATTCCTTGCATTTCTGAGGCTAATTAATCTATGTCCCATAATTGTAATTGCCTACTGTACCTGTATATTTAAACAAATCTTTTTTGACTTCTTGGTTGCACCTGACAAAAGTAAAACCACCTTCCTTCCTTAAATTGCCACTTCATAGCTACTTCAAAGTGATACATAAAATCAGACCTTAGGACCTCCAGCTTGTTTTGCCTTTCCTAGCATTTGCATCACTGAATGCCTAAGTTAACTTGTAGCAAAACAATATTTAATAATTCAAATGAAGCCACAAACTCATTAATATTCATGTCACTAAGTTTAACACTCATTATATACAAATCATGTTCATATATAGGCTAGTTTAGTATATGTCACATCATAAGAACACACATTTACATCATTAGAACAAAATATGTTACAACTGTAAATTAAATGCAGATACTATAGTTCTTTATTTGTTCTATAGGTGGGTGAAGGGAATCTGATCTGATCTGAAGTAGATGTGGGATTATTTATTTGACTGACATGTAAATCATTTCTAAAATGAGTAAAATTAAAGAAGTACATATAGTAACTATTGTTTTGGGTTAGTATGGTGCAGTGGTTAGTTCTGCTACCTCATGGAGCCAATGTCCAGGGTTAAAATCCTGCATCTATTCATTGCTTTGAATTTATTTATTTAAATTTGCCATTATTTTTTCAATATTTAGGTTAGCCACATTAAAATGACTTTTTATTATTCACTTTAAATTACTATACAGACACAGAATTGTAAACAATGTTTTGTAAATTACAAATACAGTGCTGCTTTTCCTATAATTATTCTTTAGTAACATTTCATTCTGTGGTATATGCTGATCTGAAAAATGCCTACATTTCCTTCTTGTGAAAAGATTTTATGCATGTTCAAATAAGCCAACTACTTTAATATTTCATAACAACAAAAATTGTAACGTTTAATAAATAATATTGAAAGAACTTGAAAATGTATTACACTTTGCTCTGAGAGAAGCTCCTGTTTAGCTTTGATGTCTTATTTGCAGTGTTTTATGTCATTCAGAAGATGAAGTGCAGAATTATGGAAAAAAAAGACTACCGGTATGTGAAATAAGTTTGGAATTCTACAGTATGTTTATGCACTGTTGCACATTTCCCACCTAAAATAACACATAATATCAGTGCGTAAAATATCCTTTGTGTCTTCTGTTCATGCATTTGTGTAGCTGGTGCTACTAGGCCCTCTTGTATCCAGCTCACTTTATAGACACAAGGATGCCAATTATGAAATTATCATAAATTGTACAAGATTATGAAAACCATGTGTTTACATCAAAGAGATCACATGCTATAAGGGAATATAGACAAGGCTAATGCCCTGAGCCAGTTTATAAATTGATTTTCCCTCCTTCCACCACACCTCCTTCTTCCAATGATGAATCCTCCCACACCATTCCTACTACATTAACAACTATTACCACTTTAACTGGTATGGCCTCTGACCACCATTTTGGACTGTCCATGATAAATGACCAAGTTGGAGACAACTAAGGAGGCTACACACAGGAAAACCTGTAAGACCAGATGGAGTCAGTCCGCATATTGTTAAAGAATTTGCTGGCAAATTCTGTGGTGTTTTTTGTCACCAGTTCTGTCTGTCCCTAAGACTACAAAAAATGCTGCTGCTGTAGAAAACATTGTGCATTGTTCCTGTTCCACAGTAAGCAGACGCCTCTTCACCTAATAACTACAGGCTATTAGAAAAGCCTTTACATTCTAAATCATGAAGGCCTTTGAGAGGCTAGTCGTTGACTATACAAGTCCACTTGTGAAAGACCACTTGGACCAACAGTTTGCCTATCAGGCAAAGAATGGAGTGAAGGATGCAGTTATCTGTCTGGTCTAAAAAGCTTATTCCCTCCTGAACAAATATGTCAGAACTGTGATTATGATTTTTGATTTCATCAGTGCCTTCAAAACCAACACCATTACAAATAATGCTGCACATCCTCTCTTTGACATACTAACATCGAACACTTTCAACAAATAAAATTATTTAACAGAAGTGTGTCAAGAAATGCTATTGAGGCTTCCTATACCAATAGAAATATGCTTTTTACAAGACCTCACTGTGACCATGACCATTTTTCTTTTTTGAGTCACTTAATTATTCTACTTTGTATCTGAGAGGGGATTTGCTGTTTATTATAATATAATCATTTTACTTATTTACTTATTTTTTGAACTTCTGTAAAAAGTCAAATTTCCATCTGTGTACAAATAAAGTTTTATCTATCTATGATTAGACACTATCTATCTATCTATCTATCTATCTATCTATCTATCTATCTATCTATCTATCTATCTATCTA
>JANRMT010062831.1:26889734-26913690 GCA_026402145.1 Polypterus bichir lapradei
CTATCTATCTATCTATCTATCTATCTATCTATCTATCTATCTATCTAGTCTGATTTAGTTGATTTAATAATAAATGTTGAATTAGCAGGTGATAATGTAAATCTACAAGTAATCTCAAATTAAAGCCAGAAAATAATAATTCATTTGGACTGTGTTAGCTAGTAAATAAGATAATTTATTAAAGCATAAACAACTACAAATAAATTGAGAATAGTGATATGCTGAAAATCCTTGCCGAAATTACTACTAAAGAAAGGCTGTCCTCAGAAGAATCCGCCATGCTCCTCTCTGGAGCCATCACCTTTATCACTCTTTCAAGGGGCAGCAGAACTTTTTTCTCAACTTGTTTTACCTAACATGTATTCTGGTAAGCCAAGAACCTACAAAAATTTGTGGTGTGTACCACTACAAGTTTCTTCATTAGTCATAAATCTTGCAATAAAAAAAAAACAAGATGTAATATCTTGAATTAAAAACTGACACTAGTCAGCATACTTTTGGATTATTGAAGGAAGAGAGGGAGAAATGACACAGTGATGTCAGTGGTGCTATGGTTTCTACTTATCAGTTTGGGAAGGTTTGCAAAGCTGTTTCCAGACAAGTCCATTCCACAGTGAGATTAATTGCTACTGAAGAACATTACAGACATACAAACTTTCCTAGATTGGGAGACTGAGTAAATTTGCCTGAAATACTGCAGGAAGTCCAAATGTCTAGGTAAATACAGACCAGTTTTAACAACAACAATAACATTTATTTATATAGCACATTTTCATACAAATAATGTAGCTCAAAGTGTTTTACACAATGAAGAAAGAAAAAAGAGACAAAGTAAGAATTAAAATCAGAGAACACTAATTAACATAGAATAAAAGTAAGGTCCGATGGCCAGGGAGGACAGAAAAAACAAAAAAAAAACTCCAGATGGCTGGAGAAAAAGTAAAATCTGTAGGGGTTCCAGGCCATGAGACCGCCCAGCCCCCTCTAGGTATTCTACCTAACATCAATGACCTCAATCAGTCCTCATTGTATTCAGGGTTCTCATGGAAGGACTTGATGATGACGGTCACATGGACTTCTGGCCTTTAATCCATCAATGTAGGGACATCACGGTGCTTTGATTAGGTGGTGGTGGCGCAGGTCACCACCACAGAAAACCGGAAAAAGAACAGAAGAGAGAGTAGGGGTTAGTATGGATTTTGGAGCCACCATGAATAGTAATGATAATTAATTGAATATGCAGAGCATCAGGATTAAATTAAAATGAAGTTATGAGAAAGCCATGTTAAAGTAATGTGTTTTTAGCAGTTTTTTAAAGTGCTCCACCATATCAGCCTGGCGAATTCCTATTGGCAGGCTATTCCAGATTTTAGGTGCATAACAGCAGAAGGCCACCTCACCACTTCTTTTAAGTTTAGCTCTTGGAATTCTAAGCAGACACTCATTTGAAGAGCTAAGGTTACGATCTGGTATATAAGATGTCAGACACTCCAATATATAAGATAGAGCACGATTATTTTGAGGCTTTGTAAACCATAAGCAGTATTTTAAAGTCAATTCTGAATGACACAGGTAACCATTGTAGTGACATCAAAACTGGAGAAATGTGCTCGGATTTTCTTTTCCTAGTTAGGATTCTCAGCTGCATTCTGCACTAGTTGCAGTCGATTTATTTCTTTTTTGGGTAGTCCTGAGAGGAGTGCGTTACAGTAATCTAGTCAACTTAAAACAAAAGCGTGAACTAATTTCTCAGCATCTTTCAATGATATAAGAGGTCTAACTTTTGCTATATTTCTTAACTGAAAAAATGCTATCTTAGTGATCTGATTAATATGCGATTTCAAATTCAGGTCACAGTCAACAGTTACCCCTAAATTCTTTACCTCAGTCTTGACTTTTAATCCTAATGCATCAAGTTTATTTCTAATAACCTCATTATATCCATTATTGCCAATCACTAAAATTGCTCCACTTAGAAACACCAGTAAGAAATTGTGTTAGTGAAACAACAGAGTCGGGGTCATCAGGTCATCATTTATCATGCTATTGATAAATACAGTTGCGTGTCATCAGCATAGCTGTGGTAGTTCACGTTATGCCCCGAGATAATCTGACCTAACGGAAGCATGTAGATCAAAAAGAGCAGCGAACCCAGTATAGAGCCTTGTGAAACACCATATAAAATATCATGTGTCTTTGATGTATAATTACCACAACTAACAATGAATTTTCTACCTGCCAGGTAGGATTCAAACCAATTTAAGACACTGCCAGAGAGGCCCACCCACTGACTAAGGCGATTTCTAAGAATATTGTGATCAATGGTAACAAATGCGGCACTCAGATCTAAGAGGATGAGAACAGATAAAGGGCCTCTGTCTGCATTTACTCGCAAGTCATTTACTACTTTAACGAGTGCAGTTTCTGTATTGTGATTTGTTCTGAAACTCAAATGAAACTTATCAAGAATAGCATATTTATTGAGGTGGTCATTTAGCTGCATAATGAATGCCTTCTCTAGAATTTTACTTAAGAAAGGCAGGTTAGAAATAGGTCTAAAATTTTCAAAAGCAGAAGAGTCGAGATTATTTTTTCTTGAGTAGAGGTTTAACTATAGCAGTCTTAAGACAGTCTGTGAAGACCCCCATATCTAATGACAAGTTTACTATGTCAAGAATATTATCAATTAGAACGCCCGATACTTCTTTGAAAAAACCTGTTGATATTGGGTCAAGGACGCAGGTGGAGGGTCTCAGTTGAGAAATTATTTTATGTAAATCTATCCTGGTGAAAGAATTTAATTTGTTTATAATTGAGTACTGGAGGATGTGCAGTGCTGGGGAGATATACTATATTCTTTCTAATATCATTATTTTTTTTATTGAAAAATACAGCAATAGCCTCACAAGTTTCACTGGAAGTATTCTGGAGGCATTCCATTGAGTGACCTGGGTTTAGCAGACGATCAATCATAGAAAATAAGACTCTGGGATTACTAGCATTGTTATTTATAATTCTAGAGAAATAGTGGCACCTTTCAAGATGGACTGTGTTATTGTATTCTGTTATTTTAACCTTCAATATCTCATAGTGGATAGTTAGTTTAGTTTTTCTCCATTTATGCTCAGCTCTACGGCATGTTCTCTTTAAATCAGACATTCTTTGGGTCTTTGGGTCTTCCATGGTATAACAATACTAGAAGATTTTTAACTGTCTTTTCAGGTGCGACTATGTAAGCAGCAGCTCTCACCTTAGTATTCAATTTTTACACCTTACTATTTACATTATCCTCGCTATTGTAGTTAGCACTACAAACGCACTGGTTGCTTTGAATGTTTGTAAATTTTGAAGCTGCTGATGAATCAAAGAAGCGTTTTTTAACAATATGCTTCTCGTGAATGTTTTCTATCATTATTTCTATATTAAATAGTAAAAGAAAATGGTCTGATGGACCAATATCAATGATCTGCTTCACATCAACTTTCAGTCCTTTAGTAATTACTAAGTCTAACGTATGACCTGCTTTATGTGTAGGCTGATTAACGAGCTGTCTCAAATCAAAAGAGTCCATGAGGTTCATGAATTCTTTTACTTTTGGGTCACACTGTTTATCGAAATGAAAGTTAAAGTCACCAACTATTAGGAGCGCATCATAGTTCGTAATTATAATTGACACCAAGTCTGAGAATTCCTCAAAGAAAGACACATCGTATTTAGGAAGTCTACACCCGGATAATACTAGAAACTGAGAAACTCCATGAATATCAATGGCAAGATACTCAAAGGACTTGAATTTACCAAAATGGACATCTTTATACAGTACTTTAACTGGCTCGAGTAAATGTTTGCTAAACTGCCGCTTCTCTTTCCTTGGCGATCCGCAGTAATTTGGACGCGCAGATTCGATTAAAACAGCCGCGCCATCAGAGCTAAGGCCGGAGTTATACTTGACGCGACGCGATACATGCTGCAGCGGACGCTCCTGCTACGCAAGCGTTGTAGTGTTCATACTTGCGCGCGTTCTTTACGTAAATCTGGAGGAATCCACCAGGTGGCAGTGCGAGATATTATCACGGTGAGGACATGTTCGGCTTCTCTGTGTTGTGAATTGCCTAGAACACTCATTAAATTCTGATGACAATTTACCGCAATATCTCTAACAATTATGTTTATTGATTAAATCCATCAATCCAGGGAGGTGTCCATTCCAGCAAGCATTGGGCACGAGTGAGAAACAATCCCTGGACGAGGCCTCAGCTCATCGCAAGGTGAATACAAGCACTCGCATGCACTAGCGTCATTTTAGCGGCACCAAATCCCCAAATCTGCATATCTTTGGAAGGAAACCGGAGCACAGTGTGGAATACATGCAGGAAATACCAGCAACATAACTCCCTGCGAGACAGCAGTGCTATCGCTCCACCACCGTGACACCTCCATGTGTGTAATTATTCCCCCCATGTGTATAATTATTAACAGTATTCATTATTTAAATGAAATTATATGTAAAATGTAACATACACACTTTAATGTATTTCATCATGAAAGTGGTATCAAGTACAAATCTAAAGATTCTAAAATGTGCAGAGAGTTGGAATATCATACATTTAATTTGTTCCGTGTGGTGATCTATCGCTGCTAGCCGCTACTTTCAGGTCCAAGAAGCTCGTAGCGATTAAAAACTGGGATGACATTTACGATGGTCTGCATTAATGATAAAGTAAACTACGAGGTTAAAGTGGACATTTCGAGATTAAAGCCGAAATTTCCAATTTAATCACAAAATACACGTTTTCACCGTGTCCTTTATTTTTTTCCTCAGTGGCTCAAATACAGCGCTATACATTATGTTGCTGTTGTTAAGTTGCAAAAATAAAAAGACGGCACAAAAGATGGTATGTGAGACTTTTAAAATGTATCGTGTCATTACGATCGGGAATATGCGATGCTTGAATGTAAAAGCACCACGAATGCATCTGTATGTCGGCATTTTGCTTCACCACATCGAAGCGTTTATCCCGTAGGATCTGCATAGAGACTTTCTGTCACATTTAGATAGTAAACAGAGACACTGGCGTCACGTTCCGACTTTTAGCACACTGCGCCCCCCAACTTTTTGCTGGTACTGCAACTCGCGCACGCGTCACACTAATTTCTGAGGACCTGCTCAGAGGGCACGTGAAATGAACGCTGGGAATGCGTGGCAGCCATGAAGTATAAACCGGCCCTAAGACACATTTCACTTAGTGCAATAAAATCAATTTTCCTATCACTAATAAGATTGCTGATGGAAAACGTCTTGTTGGTTAATGCTTTAACATTTAATAAAGCCATATTTAATGTTTCGGAAGAGCAGAGCTGAATTTTATATGCGTTATGGGTATTTGAGATAGAAAATAAGTTATTGTTAATAGCGCCGCTCTGTGCGTATTTTTTATTTAATCTATAATCTGTTTTTACAGATTTAATACATTGTTCATCTAAAGGTGTAATTGTAATTAAATTATTCGTATTTATGCTGCAGTGCCTAGATTTTTTACATGCATTGAGGTTAGTTATTAGAGTAGTAATGCAGTGCACTTTTGCAGAAGACTTTGTTAAAGAATTATCATTTCCTAGCAAAGCATTACGGAAACGGTTAGAAGTAGAAATAGCGAATCAAGAGAGATGAATTATCTTAGCGATGTTTTTGGAGAGGACCCGGGCGCTGAATCTATTTGGATGCAGACCATCCCACTTGAAGAAACGCTGCCTCCCCCAGAAGAGGTCCCAGTTGTCTATGAACCCGATGTTTTGATTTTTGCAGAAGCCTTTCAGCCAGGTGTTTAATCTCAGCAGACGACTGTAATACTCATTTGAACAAGATGAAGATTCTTGCAGACGGGGTCCTCTCCTTCATGGCTTTGATTAGTGCTACGAAGTCCGCCTTGAGTCGTTTACCCTGGCATTTATTACAATGGATCCCACTGTACTGTTCTTGTGCTTCTTGAAGACTGTCGGCACACGTCTCATAACATCTCAGACACGAGCACCGGGAAAACAAGAAACAAAAGATTTCTGATTAGGGCATGAGATGTTTAAATTTCTTACGATTGAATCACCAATCACAAATACATCACCCGGGGTTGAAGGCAAACTGGGGGTGTGGAGAGGGTCAAACCAGTTCTGGGTGGAGATGCTTGCCTGTGCTGATAGATGTGTTCTAGCCTTAAACCCCCACCTGCATAGCTGAAACAAGCGATGACGGAGTGGCGCGGGGGTGAAACTCCCACGGCACAGCGTGGAGTCGTTACTGAAACTCGATGTGTTGTGTCGATTACAGATGATGGAGATGATTTTTCCAGCAGCTGAGCCTTCAAATCCCTCAGGTACCTCCGTCTGGATAGGAGTTTCTGGATCTGGTTGTTGAGAGCCTGGAGTTCTTCAACGACGCGATACATCTCACTTTAACATAGTAAACATTCTAATTCATTACTGTACCAACAGACACACACTCAAGAACCATATATTCACAAAACATAGCCAGGAAAAAGACCTTTCTATAGTCTATAGTGATACATCAAGTATTGAGTAGCGAGTACATACAGTATATAAACCCTTCACACATATTTTTAGGAAGTCAATGTGCACTGGGGAGATTCTGAAGGACTAGAAAATGGCAACTATTATCCCGTTGTACAAAAAGGGTGACTGGGCAGATCCAAACAACTAAAGGCCAGTAAGCTTAACTTGCATCATAGAAAAATGAATGGAAAGAATTATTAAGGATAAGATTGAACAGCACATGACAAGTACAGGAGTTTTTCTGAACAGTCAGCATGGGTTCAGAAGACGGAGGTCATGTTTTACTCACATGCTGGAATTCTATGAGGAAGCAAAAAAGAGGAGCATATGATATAATTTATCTTGACCTTCAGAAACCATTTGATAAGGTGCCACATGAGAGGTTGAGCATCAAACTAAAATAAATGGGATTGCAGGGTGATGTTTGCAGATGGGTTCAGAAATGGCTCTTATTATGGTGTGAGGAACCTTTTCAGAATTGACTGATGTTAAGAGTGGTGTTCCACAGGGGTCAGTGCTAGGGCCGTTGCTCTTTTTAATATATATAAATGATTTAGAATATAAGTAACACACTGGTTAAGTTTACAGATGATACCAAGATAGGTGAATTAGCAGATAATTTGGAATCCGTTAAATCATTACTGAAGGACTTGGACAGTATACAGAATTGGGCAGATTTATGGCAGATTAAATTTTATGTCAGTAAATGTAAAGTATTACACATAGGAAGTAAAATTATTAGGTCTGAATACACAGTGGGAGGTCTGAAAATTGAAAATTGAGAGTACACCTTATGTGAAGGATTTAGGAGTTGTAGTGGACTCTACGCTATCAACTTCCCGGCTGTGTTCAGAGAAGGCATTTAGAAGGCAAATAGAATGTTAGGTTATATGGCATGCTGTGTGCAGTACAAATCCAAGGAGGTTAAGCTTTATAATGTACTGGTGAGGCCTCATCTTGAGTTCTGTGTGCAGTTATAGCCTCCAGACTACAAAAAGGACATAGCAGCGCTAGAAAAGGTCCAGAAAAGAGCGATTAGGTTCAGTCCAGGGCTACAGGGGATGAATTATGAGGAAAGATTAAAAGAGCTGAGCCTTTTCAGTTTAAGCACAAGAAGATTAAGCGGTGACATGATTGAAGTGTTTAAAATTATGAAGGGAAATAGTACAGTGGATCGAGACTGTTATTTTAAAATGAGTTCATCAGGAACACGGGGACACAGTTGTAAACTTGTTAAGGGTAAATTTCGCACAAACATTAGGAAGTTTTTCTTTACACAGAGAACCATAGACACTTGAAATAAGTTATCAGGTGGCATTGTAGACAGTAAGAATTTAGGAAATTTCAAAACTAGACTTTTTTTATTAGAATTAAGTGGATAGGACTGGCGAGCTTTGTTGAGCTGAATAGCCTGTTTTCATCTAGATTGTTCTAATCTTCTAATCAACATGACTTAGGTTTTCTAAATTACATAATATCCAACAACAAGGCTTCAAGATCAGACAAGAGCAAACTAAAGTTGTTTGGCTCTTGTGTACAATATTGTGGAAAACGAAACACGATTCATCTCAGTAGGGACTTTAAAACATCTGTCAAACAAGGTGAAGGAAGGAGGATGATTTGAGATAGTTTTGTAACAATGGGGTCCTGATACCTTGCAATCATTGAGTATACCCTGAACAGAAGATTTTTTAGAACAAACAATGAAGATTAATATATTTAGCAGGAAAACAGAATAGCGTTAGAACCTTGGAAGGTTTTTAGATTTTGAGTATTGGCTTTGGCAGTTTGGCTTGGATGGGCACTTGGATTCAGTTTGTTCTGAGATTATGCATCTGCCAGTCCTTCTTTGTGCCTTCCATATACCAGTGTAATTATTTCTCATTTAGAAACCCCTCAAGCTCATTTAAATTCAAGAGTGATACTCAATTACTTGAATCATGTATTTCTACCTAAAAATTAGTGTAGTTTTTGTAAAGATGTATATAGATATAAATGTCTTTCCATGTCACTAATTGATGAAAATCATCATTTACTATTTTGAAAATAGCTCTCTACACAAGTCATTTATAAACTAGAGAAACCTAATTTACTTTTAACATTTAACCAGAAAAACTGGAACACAATAGAAACAACATCATTATTTTATTGTAAAAATGACATTTCTATTAGCACAAATTTTTGGACATATTACTTTAGAATACTAGCCATATAAAATTGAAATGAAATAAGGAGAAAAAATTGCACTAAAGTTCATGAACAAATATGAAAATAATCCATAAAAAAATTAGGAAGTGTGCTGCCTAGAGCAATGAAAGGGAAGTTCAGAATAGTTTTGGGACCAGTGAATAACATATAGTCAAATTAATGAGCCTTCCATCACAAACCTGTAAGTGAAACTAGGCAAACTGTCAAACCAGTTGTAGTCATAAGAACAGAGCACATAATACTTGACCTGGAAGCTACTACATAAAACACACATGCAGAGTTTTTACAGAACCCATTACCTTTAATAACCAGTAAGTGCATGACACTGACATTTATACCATTATAATGGTGACATTATGATCAATGCACTGCTGGTCATTTCTTCATAGCAATGCTAAGACAAAGCACTTCTCAAAATGGCAGCACGCCCACAAAAAAAAAAATGGCATTAAAATGAGTTCCTTTCTAAAAATAAGCATCAGAGATTGATTCAGCAACCCCACAAACCCATGATTGCATGCAGTAAATTCCTAATAAAGACCCAAAACGTGATGCATATTTTATCATTTAGTTATTATTCAATATTTTAAATATTTCTTTATGGTGGATTCCATAGTGGTTAACCCTGCATTCTGTAAAAACATGACTGATGAACTAGACTCAAATAAAGGGGCAAAATATATAAGCAAAGGCAGAATGGTGACTTTTGTCTTGATGTTGTATAGACTTTGTTTGTTCACTGTCTTTCTGGCATTTGCACATTCTCTTTATTTTTTCAAGTGGGTTTTCTCAGGGCAGGGGTCTTCTTTTGTATCCCGAAGTGTGTATTTTTGGTTAATTATCATCTCCTAGCTGGTCCAGTATGAGTGAGAGTGTACTGTTGTAGCAGTAGTATATAGTAGTATAGTATAGTAGTAGTATGTGTATCATGAGATGAATAGGACTTTCTGTCCAGAGTTTTTTCCTGCCTTAAACTAACAATTATTAGGCAAGCTCTGTATTTAATGTAAAAAAGCACATGATATTTAAAACATTTGTTCAGTAGCCATTACATTATTAAACTGGTTTAAATGAGTGGAGTAATTTTTCCATAAATGACACTACAGAATTCAAATATCACTTCTAATATTATTGCCAGATGCTGCTCATGTCCATAGTGAACCATTTTCATTTCTGTGTCTCTTGTCTATTTTGGGGTGTCATCCTGGTTAGAGCTCATATCTGATCCAATGTCCTGAGCTGAAAGCCTAGGCCCTGGTGTTGCCATTGCAGGTTTTCCACATTCTCCCCACATCTATTTGGGTTTTCCTCTGTGTATTGTGGTTTTCCTCCCACATCATAAAGACGTGACTGGTGCAGTGGTAGCCTTGCAGTAAGGAGAGCAGGGTTCACATCCCAGGTCCTCCCTGCATGTTCTCCCAGTGTCTGTGCGGGTTTTCTCCCACTGTACGAAGACATGCAGGTTAGTTGAAATGGCAACAATAAATTGGCCCGTGTGTGTGTTCACCCTATGATGGATTGGTTCATTCCTGCCTTGCACCCTATACCAGTTGGGATACGCTCCAGCCTCCCAAATGTGACACTGATCTGGATTAAGTGTATTACAAAATGGCATGACATAAGGAAGAACATTTTAGGTTAAATACCAACTCTAAAAGTTCACCATGGAGAAGTATGTGGTTATGGTCATCTGAAACTATAAATTGGTTTTAGAATGTTGTTGATCTACATTGTTATTGCAAACCTCAGTTTTAATCTGAGATTAAGTCCATTACTTTTTATCTATTTTACTGACTCAGTGGATGCCCATCATAAACAATTCTAAGCTAATATGTGTAAAGACTTAATAAACTACCCGTAGATGCTAAGTTTCAACCAATTAGAGTGTGCACTTAGTCATGGAATATCCACTTTTGGTATGCATCACAAATAATTTATTAATTTTCATAGTTGTATGACTAATTTTCATAGTTGTATAATATAGTTGTATAGTTATATAGTAATATTGTACTGTATATATTGTAATATATATTGCAATATTGTAGTTGTATAATGACATAGTTGTATGACAAATAGAATCATAAATTGATGTATGATTCATAGCTTTTAATTTTTAAACCATTTCTCTCTGTGATTAATCAAGCAAGGCAAGAGTGGGCGAATTTTTTTGTGAGCGGAGCCATATTGAGATCAACTGCTGATCTTTTTTCCTTGCTAAGAAAAGCACGCTATTCATCATGAGGGGAAAAAATATATATATACAGTACATGTATGAAACAGTTCAGATTGATGAATAGAAACAAGCAAACAAGTTTTTCTTTTAGTTTCCTAGAGTAACACTTTTTTTCTATCAATGAGTAGTATATATTTAAAAAGAAGCTAAACCCAAGCACACAGTAAATCTTTGATTAACCCATATTTCTTGAAGATGTGGGAAGACAACTATAAAGGCAAAGAAAATACATAAAGACAACACCAGATATGGACCAGCCTGAAGCCAAATATCCTGTACTATCATACAGCAGTGTTAAACCATGCAGGATCATGTTGTCTTACCTGAAATGATATGATATAATAAATGTGCTACCTGAACCTATTTGAATGCACACAAGACCTGAAAAATTCGTAGGACAACCTACTGTACCTATCATAGAAATTGCTTTGTTTTGCAAATAATCACTTTTTAATACTAAATCTATCCTCTGTGTCCCACCTTCCTGCTCCTTAACTCAAACCAACCCAACACAACCCAACATCACCCTGCCACATTCAAAACTGAACACAACAAAGAGGGCAAAGGAGCTCAAGCAGACTGGCAAGCTAGGGAACAGCATAACAGTAACCCTAGTAAAAGCAAGAAAAAAGGAAGGATTAGGGTGGCTAGGACCATTGGGCATCCATACATGAACTAGAGGTATCATGTCAGCCCATTTATGAATGTGAGAGCCAGATGTCCCATTGATCCTCAATGCTCAGAATTCCAGAAGGATCAAAGTAAAGAAAGACTTTCAGATGGAAAGAGAAAAGGAATCGGAGGATCTCCAAGGGCATTTTTGCTGCCATTGTCCCTAAAGCAATTACATGTACATAATGGAAAATTTGGGCAAAAAAGTGCACATTTTGAAATGAACATGGAAATAATAGTGAACTTGTCATTTTCGGTAACCCTGTATTTTGTTTAATAGAGTTTTCTTTAATTAATTAATGTATTTATTTATTTTTTGATTATTGGTTAAAAATGTAAAAATGCTTGTGTGTCTTCTGGGTTTATTGTCAAAGGAAAGTACAAATATTACTTAGAAAAGAACCTAACATTCCAACACTCAATTAACCTCTGAGGGACTTGTTTCTTCGATCTGAATATAAACACAAAATTTTACAAAATTAAACAAAATCAAGAACACTAGAACAGGGTTTCTTAAACTTTTTTTTTTTTTTTTGTCGTGAACCATTCTTGTCCATTTTAGTGACTTTGAGATCGATTCCTTGTTGAATGCCAGGATGATTATCAGAGAGGGAGGGGTTCCCCCTTGAAGAATTGTGAATGATCATCAGATTAGGGATGGGGTTCCCTCCTTGGATAATTGTGGATGATTGTTAAGGGGGTAATCAAGGACAATTGTCAGATGAATGACGATTGTTTATTTGACCCACAGTGACACACTGCACCCCATTTCCCAAACCATCCATACCATTACCAACAGTAACTTCTCTCAATCCATAGTTTAAGAAACCCTGGTTTAGAAAATTAATGTTGCAAGGGTAAGACTACATATTCGCGGGTGATGCCATTAACCTATACTGGCTATTTTATGTCTCCTGCCTCACCATCACTGACTTTGGGAAAGGCCAGGGGCAAAAGCCCATTCCTGAAAAAAAAAACAGGCAGGATAGCAAAGGCTTAGGGGAGCTTTTTAAATAAAGAATATAAGAGGAAAAAAAGCTATAAAGCAGTGAACTAAAAGAATTAAAAATGGAATCCAATCAAAAAAAAAGAATCAAATATCACTAATCTGTACCCCCCTTGAATAATTAAGTAATGTAATATAATGTCGATCCTAAGTTAGATGAGCTGAGAAATAAAGATTACTGTTTAATGAAAATCCAATCAGTGCCTCACACCCACAATCATGTCTGTAGTTATGAACTCCTAGTGTAACTGTGGATGATGAACCCGTGAAACAGTTCAGAATTACAGGATGAGAAAAAAAATGTATAATGTTCATAGCATAGTGTGTGCCACGTACCTGAAAATCTCTCATTCTTTGTCTCTTATTTACTGTATTATCATTAGTGCATGATGTTTTTACAATATTGCAACAGATTCTTCTAAGTGCAGAGACTTGAATTATTTTTCTTTTTCCCTTGAAGACACAGCAGTTTGTTCACAACATCGCTCCACTAGCCGGCCATATGCATGTGTACTATTTGAAAATGTTAGCTAACCGTTCAACCATCTTCAAAACCTGCTGAATCCAAGTCAAATTTGCAAGTAACCAGAGCCAGGATATGGTGTGATTTTTTATCACTCTTTGTTGAGTCCATGATTCATAATAACTATCAGTCAATACAATTTATTACAAACACTGGCAAAACTTACATTCAAAAATGTACTTATCAATGAAAACACCGCCCAACATTCTCAAACATTCTTAATATTCTTCATGGTCGCAAGAGCGGCATTTGGGAGTGGCAATTTGGGCAACCGCCTCAGGCCCCATGCCTAAGGGGGCCCCGCTTTTGTGGTCTGCTTGTCCTGTTTGATTGGATTTGTCAGGTTATATTTTCCAGTTATATTTTAATAACGTCCGCATGTTATCTGGCAAAAATTTAGCTGACTACTATAATGAGAAAATCTGGTGTATGTTAACATTATTTTTATTAAATTCGCGCACAAGTTTATACAGTTCATACATACTGGTTAACATGGTTTGATGTAACTGGCCCAGTGTGGGGTTGGTCAGCCCTGCAAACCCCTAAGGCCCACCTCTGCATGGTTGCAGTGGCCCAGAGCCTACCCTGTCAGTTCCAGTGAAAGGCACTACAGGATCCACTCATTCACACACACACACACACACTGAACCAATTAAGAATTGTCAATGAACATGTAAGTCTTCAGAATGTGGAAGAAAACCTAGTCAGAAAAGAGCAGAGAAACCAGCAGGGAGAAACAGATTAAAAAAGGACTGCAAATTCATAAAGACAACCCTGGGCATGGAATTCAAATCCATAAAAGTGAAGAACAAAATTACACTGGTAAATCTAACAGAATGTCTTTATTCTAGGGACAAAAAACACTTTCCCTGGTGGAAACTCATACAAAGTTGAAAATGAAAACTTACAAATTCAATAGACTGAAGCTTCACTCAGAACAAAATTGTAACGTAAATTTACAGTATTGAAATAGAAATGCATCACACAGCTCTACCAGGTCACTTTGAATCAATATGACTGGAAAATAAATAAAGAGAAAGAGAAAGAATGACTAAAATAAATGTAAATTGCCATACTATACACATTCAAATGGTATTCTTTAATATAAAAGAGCAGAATGAACAATGTAAAATAAGAAGCAATATTAATCTATTTTAAAAAATAGTCTTTAACTCTTCAAAGCTATGTATTAAAAATAGTGTGATCTCACCCATAACCTAATATATATGACTAATTTTCCAAAAAGATACATTCAAATATATTTTATTGTAAACTGCTTTAAATGCTCACAATAAATCCATTTTCAGCTGTGCAAAATATAAAAGGAAAATAATCTGACAAGCAGGAACTCACCCCGCTTGTTGGCCATTTTAAGTGAAGCAATTTAGATTTCCATGGAGTGATAAATGTAATTTTTTTGAACCAAAACGCAATTAAAGCCCTAATATAGTACATGGCAATATGGAGAGCAGGATCCTGCAGTTGTGTTTTCCCTAACATTTATATGCCCATTATCATATTAATGTATCCTGTAGATTTCAACAAGCATATGATTTAAAAGCACAATATTCCCAGAAATTACTGGAAAAGTTTATATGCATTCTATATGTAGAGTTTTTTCAAATGACAAATTACAAAATTGAAAAAGTAAGTGGCAGTGTAATTCATTTTTTAGAGTTATAACATTTATGGAAAAGATTGTGGAAACTTGTGTGCCTAATAATTTGAATCTGCTATTCATAATGTTGTACAATGAATTGTGTGTCCCAATGTAGTCTCCTACATAAAATATTTAATTCTTAAGCTTGATTCTACTGCCTATTAACTCCTCCATTTTATAGAACCTGTACTTCTTTTAAGTTTTGTTATGCCAGTGTTACAAGTTCAGGCAAAACAGATGAAAATACTTGGTTACTCCAATGTCCCTGTCATAGTTTAGGCCCTTAAATTTTACCCAACAATATCAATGCATTTCAGACATTATATGGGTAAGGGAAATGTAGCATCTCCTAAAATTGTTGTTTCCTGAGGCCCCAAGACTTCAGAAAGATGTGAATCCTTCAAACAGGCCTAGGCCTAAAACTGAAAAACAGGTCTAAGACTTGCATGTATGATTACTTAAGGGAAAAGGAAAGGTGAACTGTTAAAATATCTGGCTCAAGGAAACAAAGTAATTAGTCATTTTTATAGTTTTATGTCAAGTAAAGAAATAAACCCAGAAATTCAAAATGATCCAAAATTGATCAAATATTTAATAAGTAATGAAACTAATACAAAGGCTATGCATAACCAAAAATAAGCAAAATGAAATCTGCAAAATTTTAAGAATCAAAACCATGAAGTTCAAAAGAAAATGGAAGTGGGACCAAGAAATCTATAAAAATAAGTGATTCAAAGGGGAGCTAAATAATATTAGCAGGAAATATTGATGCCTCAGCAAAATGCTACAATAACAGGTGTCTTACATAGAGCTGTTAGAGTAATGCCCATATAGATCAGAAGCGCACTAAAATGGCAACTAATGACAGGTTTGGAGAACAAAACAAAGCCAAGAACATGATAAGTTCAAAAACCAGAAAATTCCATCCTGTCTTCTGTCTAAACCAGAGTGGAAATCAATATCATAATCAAGAAGTAGCATTAATTTGAAACATGAAACACTCAGAAACCAGTTATTAAAGGTCAATACTTGGATTTTGATTGTCTCTCACTGCCATTTTTTAAACCATTTTAATAAAAACAAATAAAAAATTAATAATAAAATAAAACACACATTATGAATGTACATATTTAAAATTGTTGGAAACTGCCCAGAATATGTTTTGCAAAAATATTCAATTATTTTATAAAATTTACAAGAGTTCAATCCCTGAGGTAACACCTAAAAAATCACAACAAATAAAAACTACAGAAAAAAATGGAACTAAAGTGTTATGGATTGTTTTATATAAATATTTATAATCTTTTCAAATTCTGGGTTATATTGCTTTGTATTTGACATTGTTAGTATTTTTTATCATCTTTTCGCCACTGTTACTTGGTGACAGAGAGGCAGACGCTTTATTTATTGTTGCTACATCCTTTACTACTAATGGCACGTGGTACTGTAGTTTATGACATCACTATGTGCAAATATAAAAGAAAGTTGCATGAGGTAAGAATTGTCCAAGTCTGTCTATAAAAACTTCAACAAGTTTAATTTTTGCTTGGTGAATGAATAATTATAGAATGATCTTCACGGTGGTTAGGACTTGCTTTGTATTTTGATTTCGTTTTTTTTTTTTTTTGCATTTCACTTGACACTGTCTCTTGACTATTCTGCAAATCTTCCTTATTATACATGTTTCCATGGTCATCTGCTGAAATATTTTCTTTCTTGAGCCTCTGAATTGCTCACTTGGAGCCAGCTCCCAAGAAATAAATGAAAGCTATATTTATATCACAGGATCTCACACACACAAATACATGCACCACATTACACTCACTAAATCTAATCATGACTCTACAGCCAACAGAAAGGCTACAACCATTTGACTGAAAACTTTGTCAATTCACTTATCAAAATATAAAGCTGAGGTGGAATTTTAAGAACTAGTTTAAAATATGGACTACTTTTTACAAGGCTGGGAAACCTACATAATATCAACTTTAGAATGCCATGTGATACAAGGGGCATGTTATAATTTATGCTTTGGATATTATTATTATCTGAGTTTAAGATTTATGAGTTTAAAATTAAGACACCAATTATGATTAATAAAAGTGGCTTTGCTTCAAGTGGAGCCACAGCAGAGTTTGTAGTTTTTGTTATGGATGACATGGGTGTAAAATTGAACCATCAGCACTATTTGTGGACAATAGGGAATACATACAGAGCATATTGTATGTATGGTGGTGATGTTGAGGCCAAAGGGGGCAGAAATTGAATTGTTAGGTATCAAAATGAGTGTTTAATTGTACTTTTTTGTCATTTTTAAATTATTGTTTTTCATATTTTGTATTTTTTTTCTGTTATATTTACAATTATGTCCTGTCTTTTTAAGTGTTCCTCTGCTCTGTGTCCTTTGTGGGTGGGTTTCGAAGAAGTGGAGCCATTCTGACATCACTGCTTCTGAGTCTTCTCTCTAGCTATTTAATTCTCATTTTGTAACTATTGCCTTTTTTTGCTTTGCTGTTATTTTTTGGTCTTGTGCTACTGTTTTTGATTGTTAGTGTTTTAAGACTTGTTTGCTTTAGAATTGTCTTTTTACCCAATTCCTTTTTTGCTCTTTTGAGCTTCTCTTGTTATTTCCTTGTTTATAAATACATATTGTCAAGCTTGTGTCACAAAGTTGCACAGGAGATTGGAAAAGGGAACAGGTTTCCAAGGAACAAAATCTTTATTGCTGATCTGGCAGGTACAAACACAAGACCTTATTCAGAAGGGGTTTGTCAGCAGCAGAAAAGCACACAAGTTGCAGCTGTCAAACGTGGCGGTCAAGCTCCCTTCTTCAGATCAAAAGAACACAAAGTCCTCCTTATCAAGTGGGTTCAATGGCTCGGAAGCAACGACTGGAACAGATGCCATTTGAGGGAAAGAGGACAGGAGAGTGAGGCATTAGGTTGGCCGGGAGTCAGTCTTTTAGATGTTCTAATCCTCATGCGAGAAGCATGTTGTGTGGTAAGCATGCAAACCTGCAGCTGTTCCCGCAAAAGGGATGGGTAAGAGTGTTTTGTTTCTCAGTGAAATCCTGTTTAAGAAGAACTTTCTAAAGGGCAGCTGTGTTTCTTTGCTATAATTTTACTGTTTAACAGAGAGACAGCATGCAGTTAAGAGCATGCCACAGTGCTATGCAGGAGGAAAAAACGGAACGGGGAACTGCTGAACTGCACATGAGCGACCGCTTACCGCCATTAAGGGCAACCGTTATGGGCAACTAATCAGCTGGTGACACCGGTCACCTCTCTCAACTTTGTCCACACCTCTATGAACTAAGCAGCATTCCAAACCGTGCTTGGCAAGCCGAGAGAGGACATCAGCAGAGCCGGGACGATGACGGACAATAAAATTAAACTGCTTTAAGCTAATGAACCACCTTGTGAGTCGGAAGTTTGTTTCCTGATTTAAGAAGTAAGGAGGGACAATTTGTTATAACCCCAGAAAAGTACAGGAACTCTAGATAACGCGAAGATGACAAAAGCCTAACCCATATTTTAAATTTTATAAAAAGATGTTCATATGCAGTCAGTGGCTGAACATTTTTAAATAAGTACAACCAGTAAAGCTGGGTTACATTATGATTCCTGTTCTTCTGTTTATTGTTTTGTTCAACACTCTCTAACAGAAGCATCAAAAAAAATCTAATAATTGAAGTACTTGTGGCATTTACAACATGTTCACTTTAAAGACTGATACCTCAGCTGCCTATTAAAAATAATGCAATAATGAAATAAGGACATAACTACACTGTTAATCTAGTTTTTTTAAAAAGTGATCTTTCCCTTCTCCATATGGGTTTTCAACCAGTTACTTCACTTTTCCTCCCACATCACCACAGATGTGCTAGTCAGTTTGATTGGCACTTCCAAATTGACCAAATGTGAGTGTGGATAAGTGGGTCCTGGAGTGACCTGAGGTACAGTCCAGGCCTGTTTCTTGACCATTTACCCAGTGCTACTTGGAGAGGTTCGAACCCTCTGTGAGCCTAAACTGAATTAAGTGAGTCCGAGTTTGATACATGATGTTATGCTGAACTAATAATGGTTAGGAGCATACTGTGTTAATTGCACAAACATTGAGGAAGTGTGGGGTTGGAGGTGGTGGCAAAAACACATTGAGAGTAAGAAATACAGAGATAGAAGAGAGCAGGGCTGGGAAGAAAGTGATACAGGCTAAGTGAAATTTTGGAAATGCCGTATAGACAAGATTATTTTGGAACTATGTCTTGCATTTGCTGATGGCACTTCAACCAGATTGAATTTATTTCCAGTCTGAATAAACCATAATCATATCAGCTTATGTTGTGGCACATCAAATGCTGTTTATGTAATGGCTTTCAAAGAGAGCGTAATCATATGACCTCTCTTTTATAACAGTCTATTACAGAAACATAAATAAGGTTTCACAGTTTATGATGTTGATGTAGTGGCGTGTAATTCTTCACAGATCCAACGTCTCAGTTGGATTCTTGCACACTGTCAATTGTGTGGAGCCTCCACATCTACATAATTTTACTCTGATACTAAATTTTCTCACCCATACCTCATATAGTGTACATTTGTGTTAAATTGGCCCTTTTTAATTGTATGGATGGATGGACTGGCAAGCTATTTAGGACTGCCTTTGGACTGTTTTTGCCAGGATAGGTCCTAGCCACCATGACTCAGAATAGATTTGACTGTTGTGCATTCCCTCCTTAAAAAAAGCAATTGGGTCCCTACTGTGCAAATTGTAGCCCTATATCCCAGGTTCCCTTAGTCTCTTAGCTAGGTCCTTATATCATTATGTTATATTCATTATATTATATAGGAGTCTTACAGTGTGAGATTTATTTCTTTTGTCCCGACATTTGGTATCTCTTGTTAGTGACCAGTTTGTCAATATCAGGCTTGAAATCTTGTGCAGCTGCAACTTTTATGAGGGATGGCGCTGGGCAGAGAAAGAATCGGTGGCCCCTTCGCCCGCAAATGTCAATAAGGTATCTTATGCACGGCGGATGGCCACGTCCGTTGCGGACACTGCATAGCCGCCTCGTGCTCATGACACGCTTCTATATGCGCGTGTCCGTAACTTGAAAACCAAGTGGCGGCCCATGATATTCTCATTACGGCAGAATGTTATAATTCTACATATAGCTTACTGCTCTGACTCGAGTGACATTAGTAAATACATCGTACTGATTAACAAGAAACACAATGTTTTTCGGCCACATTGCCGTCAGCTGTGTCGTTATTTTCTCTTTCTGTTTTATATTCAACATATATTGGCATGGCGGCCCCTGGGATTTGGCGTCCCTGTGCAGGTGCACAGTTTGCACATGCCTAAGGCCGCCCCTGCTGCAGCCTAGCACTTCAGTTCAGGCTTGTGGCTATACTAGCTGATGACATTTCCGGTACCGTAATGCCATGGGAAAATGCACTTTCGTCAGAAGGCAGAAGTAAGAAAAGTCAATAAGTAACGCCAAAGATGCAGAATGATTCGATCACAAACGATAGTAATCATTTTGTACAAGCTCAGTGCTAACTAGGATCTGTCTTGCGGGCCGCATGTGGCCCAGGGGCCGCGTGTTTAATATGCCTGATATACATGACACTTTTCAGTCTGGCTTTAGACCATACCATATTACTGAGCAGCACTTTTAAAAGTTTTTAACAATGTGTTGCTGACTGTTGACTCTGGGGTTTCTGTTGCACTTGTGCTCCTTGATTTAACTTCTGCTTTTGATACGATAGACCACAATATCCTTTTATCCTGATTTGAAAAGGTTGTTGGCATTAGAGGCTCTTTGCTTGACTGGTTTAAATTTTATCTTAATGATAGGACCTTTTGTGTTTGTATAGGTAAATTTTCATCCTCCAGGGCCAAATTTAATTATGAGGTCACACAAGGGGTCCATCCCTAGGTCCTATGTTATTTTCCATCTATATGCTTCCTTTTAGGTTCTATTTTTAAAAAGCAAGGTCTGACTTTCCACTGCTATTCTTTTGACACCCAAATTTATTTACCACTTAAAAACAATTCTGTACAGTGTCCATTGTAATGTTTGCATGACATCAAGTTCTTAAATTTTCTGGCATGACTGCTAGTAGTCTTGGTCCACTGTAACAGTAATGGACATCATCAGCTAGGAATTTGGGTGTAATTTTTGATAGCTGTTTTAAACTGGATAAACAGATAAATTGTGTTGTTAAAAACTTTTTTTCCCAATTAAGACTGTTAGGAAAGGTAAAGCCTTTTCTTTGTTTTTAAGACTTTGAGAAGGTAATACATACTTTTATTTCATCCCGTCTCTATATACAGGAATCAGGCAGTCCCTTCTGTATCGCCTTCAACTCAGTCAAAATGCTGCTGCTAGACTTTTGACAAAAGAAGCGAGTACACATTACTCAGATATTGGCCTCTCTTCATTGACTACCTGTTAGTTTTAGAATTGATTTTAAGGTTTTATTGCTTGTTTATAAATCTTTAAATGGTTTTTGCCTTACCAATCTTCTTAAACTATATGCCCCATCTCTGATCGTCTGACTGGTTGCTAGTGGTGGTACCTCAGACAAGGTTGTAGCATAGGGGTGATCATGTGTGTTTGCGGTGGCTGTTCTACGGCTCTGGAACAACCTGCTGCTGCAGATTAGATCTGCTCTGAATGTGAACATTTTTAAATCCAGATTGAAAACTTAACCTGGCTTTTAATTTACATTAAAAGGGTTGCTGGTTTGTATTTTATGTATTGGATCACCACTGTTCTTTATAAATGTGGACTGTAATTCTGAAATATTTTTATGTTATGCTATATGTTATTTATTATCTTTCTGTTATTATGTTATTTACTGTAGAGCACTTTGGTAAACATTTTTGTGTTTTTATATAGGTGCTTTTTAAATAAAGTTGACTTGACTTGACTTATACAAATTTTACTTTGCCATTTTACCACTTTTAATAAGTGCACTAATTAGGTAAATGTTTTTTATTTGTTTAAAAGTTCAGAACTACGTAATTGCAGCAACTGGCTGTAGATAATACGGCTTGTGGAGTTCAATATGAAACAAATAACTATTTAATGTAAAAAAATATATATTATTTCAAATTTCAAGGAGTATTTTGAATAGTCATCAGTTACAATAACCCATAATGAAGATAAAAAATGCTATTTAAAAGTGCCATTTAAAATACTTAACTGCTGGTGCTAATTGTATATTAATGAATGATGTAACAATATATGGATAACTGCAATAGTGAACAAAATATTGAAAAGAAAGTATTGAATTAATCAGATTTTTCCAAGAATACTGCCATTCAAGGTCATTCTTGTTTTTGTTAATTAGGTCCATATTAAGAATATTATATGTGAATTTGTTGGCTCTCTCCAAATAGTCTTGGTGCTGGGTCAGACCATGGGCACCATAAATCTTTTCCTTGGAGGACTCACAAAGAAGAAGTCAATTGGGGTACAAAATTCACAGCCAAACGTCATGCTGGTTGACTCATGAAGGGCTGAGCAGTAAGCCCATAAAGTGAGTGGATGATGCTGGTCCTAGTTCTGTTGGTGGACAGACGTGTGCATAGCCATTTGGGTGGTTAAAGTCCAGTGAGAATGCTTCATCAAGGAGAGTGGCTTTGGTCTCGTGCATCCCTATCAGCCTGCAGAACTCCTTGAAAACCTGGGCTTCAAATGATCTGCCCTAGTTAATGTGGAGTTTTTCTGGCAACCCAAAGCGACAGTTTATTTTGGCTACTAGCTTTTTAGCTTCTTTGTTTGCACTATGGTCAAGGACAAAAAACACCTCTGATCACTTAGTGAAGCAGTCCATGACAACAAGCACAAACTGGTTACTACTTTGTTCAGATTAATTTTTAGACTTACTCCTGAATTCTAAAAGGAAGATTTATTGCAAACAGTACTATGCCATCTTCACAGTGGAGTTGGTTTAAATATTCTCCACTGATCTTTATCCAGAGTCAAAAGCTTTTCATGTACTTTTCATGTGCTTAGTATATATATATATACTCAGCAAAAAAAGAAATGTCCCTTTTTCAGGACTGTGTATTTCAACAATAATGTTTTAAAAATCCAAATAACTTTACAGATCTTCATTGTAAATTGTTTAAACAATGTTTTCCATGCATGTTCAATTAACCATAATCAATTAATTAACATGCACCTGTGGAATGGTCGTTAAGACCTTAACAGCTTACAGAAAGTAGGCATTTAAGGTCACAGTTCTAAAAACGCAGGACACTAAAGAGACTTGTCTACCGACTGTGAAAAACACCCAAAGAAAGATGCCCAGGGTCCCTGTTCATCTGCGTGAACGTGCATTAGGGAGGCATGAGGACTGCTGATGTGGCTAGGGCAATAAATTGCCATGTCCACACTGTGAGACGCCTAAGACAGCGCTACAGGGAGACAGGAAGGACAGCTGATCATCCTCGCAGTGGAAGACCATGTGTAACAACACCTGCACAGGATCGGTACATCCGAATATCACACCTGCGTGACAGGTACAGGATGGCCACAACAACTGCCCGAGTCACACCAGGAACACACAATCCCTCCATCAGTGCTCAGACTGTCCGCAATAGGCTGAGAGAGGCTGGACTGAGGGCTTGCAGGCCTGTTGTAAGGCAGGTCCTTACCAGACATCACCAGCAACAACGCCGCCTATGGGCACAAACCCACCTTCACTGGACCAGACAGGAGTGGCAAAAAGTGCGTGAGTTTCTACATGACAGCAATGTCAGTGTTCTGCCATGGCCAGCGAAGAGCCCATATCTCAATCCCAGTGAACACGTCTGGGACCTGTTGGATCGCAGGGTGAGGGCTAGGGCCATTCCCCCCAGAAATGTCCAGGAACTTGCAGGTGCCTTGGTGGAAGAATGGGGTAACATCTCACAGCAAGAACTGACAAATCTGGTCCAGTCCATGAGGAGGAGATGCACTGCAGTACTTCAAGCAGCTGGTGGCCACACCAGATACTGACTGGTACTTTTGATTTTGAGCCTCCCTTCATTCAGGGACACATTGTGAAACATTTTTAGTTTATGTCTTATGGT
>JANRMT010062831.1:26913790-26961393 GCA_026402145.1 Polypterus bichir lapradei
TGTGACAGATTTAGGGTATGCTCACACCCTTGTACCCTCGGACCACACGTCAGACACCAGATAAAAGTCCAAATATTATTTATTATAATAATAAAGTGCACAAAGCACGCTCCTCTCCACAATTCTCAATAACAATCACAAATAACAATAAACCAATCCTCCACTCCCAGACGCTTAGCCACCCTGCCTCCCAACTCAGCTCGTCTGTCTGGGATCTCCCAGAGTCCTTTATACTCCTTGACCCAGAAGTGTTGGTCCCTCAGTCCACGTGACTTTCTATCACTTCCGGGTCAGGTAAAACTTCTCTTTTCTTCAACCTGGAAGTACGTCATTCCTCCCGTTCACGTGACCAGGACGCACTTCCAGGTTATAGGGCACATAGCGAGGCTCATAGACTCCTAAAGCGACTCCTTGTGGTCCCCAAGGTATCCAGCAGGGCTGTGTATAAAAACTACAAAGTCCATGAGGCCCTGCTGGAACTCGGGGCACGTCCATGCTGTCGGGAGAGCTCCTCCTGGCGGCCTGGGGATGAGGGCCGGCAACTCTTGCCGGACATCCATCACAATAGTTATGGTCATACTGCTGTTAATGTCACCTGCTATAACAATTCAAGCTCATTCTATCATTTTACTTTTCAAAATTATATTTGTTTTTGTTTTCCTTCCTTTTTAGAACAATCTATGGCCCTCTTTACCTTTTTCATCTTCTGCATAATAAATGTTTAGTTTTTTTGTGCACAGTAAAAATTGATGACCTTTTTAACCCTTGCTTAAAAATCTGTTCCCTCTTTTAACTACGACTCACCTCTCCCCTTCTTGCTCAGCTGAACTGAAACTCTTTCCCTCGTGGGATGTGCAGGTTCATGTTTAAAAAATCTGGCATATAGCTCAGTCAGTGGTCTAGAAAGAGAAAATTACTGACAAATTGCTAGGAAATTTCCCTCTGCGGCACAGAAAGTGCAGGTAGTGTCATAGACCAACAAAGGAGTAAAGAATGTAAAAATTATATTTGAAAGAAACATGCATTTTACTGTGAGGAAGGATGCTATGGATTTGAATCATGGAGTGTTTCCACATTGAAAAGAGCACACAACAAATCATATAGCTTTCAGGTAGTACTGTAAATCCACTTTCTTTTGTATTGTCTGTTTAAATAGCACAATGATGAAGTTATCACTGAATGAACTATTCATTGAAAATGTTGTAGGTTGTTTTTATTTTTTCCCGGTGTCTTTATTTAGCATTATGCACAATGCAAGGAAAAATGTGTTAAATGTTTGGCCATCTTCTTTGGAAGGTTCTTGAAACCCAATATGTTGGGTTTTGTCATTGTCATATATAGTAATTAAAAGGAACACAGTTTATTCACCAACTGTTTTACGGTAACTTCGGGGAAGTGATTAAAGGATGGACTAAGGTGGGACAAGTATAAAAAGGGAAGCACATGTTGTTACGGCACTTTTGATTCACAGTCGAGTGCATGTGTTGTAATGCGTTGCAGTTTGCTATTAAAAGGTTATTGAAGTTCATCTTAGTCTCCATTGTCATTTCACAGTCATCGTATCAAACAGCTATTGACTGTCAATGTTTTTCTGAAGTTACTTCTTAAAGGGGGAGTATTAAGTCTAAATAGCAAAGAGTTCCGAGGAGAAAACTGAAAATATAGCTGTGTTGTCAAATCCAGTTTAATAGAGGTCCAAAAAAAAAAACCAGAAACACAAGTGGAATTGTAATTGCTTTTCCTATCCACATGCAAACAATTAAATCAACACAAAAGATAAAAGAATTGTGTAGGGCTGTAGCAAAAGTCAGGTAAGCCACAAAATGGTGGCTAGCCCTGACACCTACAGGTATGCAGCTTAAAAAATGTAGCAGTGTCGCAGTATGGCAGTAGTGTTGTGTGTAAAGCTGACCTTCTGTCTTCTTCATGAGACTATTGCGTTTTTGGCATTATTCTAAAACACATGCATTCTTTGTGGCAGTGTGGCATGTCACCCACTTTTCGTTTTTTCTCCATTATGTCATTATGAGCAGCCGAGATGCATGTGTGCAGGCTTAAATAAATTTTTATAAAATGTTACTTAGCACTAAATAAGTTAAACAGGGTTTGCATTCACTTTTACTGTAGCACTGAGGTGGCTCATTTTAGTGTGTGTTTTGGAAGCATTATGAAGAAACAAAACTGAGCCCAATTTACTAAGATTCAGCCAGTTACATGTTGTTTCTACAACACAACTTGCTGTGCTAAAGTTGTGAAATTGCTCTGGGAACACAAGAAATTGCCTTTGGAAGTTTGTATAGGTGAGAGAAAGATGTTTGCTGATTTTCCCAAAAGACAGGAAGATTCTCCTACACACAGTCCTCAAAAATTGAACATTCAAACCCCTTAAAAATCTAGCATGAATCATACATTTCTAATTTAAATTATTTCAGAACTTGATAATTATGGCAATAATAAAAGGGTGGTTTCATTTTCACTTTATTAAGTTAGGACCAACTGGGGTTTTAAAATAATGGACAAAATACCTGCACCCCTATGATGAAACTCAGGCGCTGCAGAATTAAATGTCAAACCTGGAACAAAAGATTTCATTTCATTATGAATTTTCTTCCACAGTTTTATATTTTATTATCCTGAACCAAGTGCTTCTGTCCTTCAAACTATCTGCACATGCCTGATTTTATAGATGTCTGATGTTTACAGATTTTACATAATTTTGATGTAACAGCACACAAACCACCATTTGATGATTCGGGCACAGCACTATAATTATTCACAATTCTAACTGTCTCATAGAAGACAGCAAATATCCACTGCCAAAGTTAAAAGCAGCCGTATACAGCATTTCTTTGATAGAATAGTCTCATCCTTATATTATTATATGATAATCAGCTCATCTTTGTTTAGGTTAATCATAACACACAGTCCCAAGACAGAGTTTAATTATTTCATACTGTTTCTTTTTTTATGTTTTGGATTCAGATGAGGCTTAATTTTAAATCAACTAAGAATATGCAGTAGGCAAGTTATGAAGAGACATAATTAATGTCAGGACTGTAAGCAATAAGCAATCAGAGTGCACTGTTTATGGAAATATATACGAAAACAACTGAATCCTTTATATTGTACTATATAAATTAAGGATTATTTGAATGTTACTGCAAGTGGTAACTCACAGAGACCACATTCAAATGTTGTTGGTATCTGGTGATATATTTAAGTTTAGAAAAGTAACTTATTAGAAATATTTATTCCTGAACTTATCTGGTCAGTGTGCAGCAAATGTATAGACTGCAGGAACAGTTCATGTAGTGGCTAGTGGTGCAATGCCCATAAAATGCTACCATTAATCAGTATATTAGACTGAAGCTTAATATAGTTTTTAATTTCAAAGTTAGCCTGAAAATAATACCTGATAATGCTTGCTTTGCCTGATTCTGTATGAATTGAAAGTGCCAGGCAGGAGTCTTACGTGGTAAGCAGAAAAATGTGCAACATGTCACTTTATAAAATCAAGTAGGAGGCATGACAGTTGTCCCTATATAAAATTTTAAAAATGTAGTCAAAGTAAAACTTCAACTTCATTAGTACACATGAAGGTGGAACACAATTAATTAAAGCCCAGAAGCAGGCTAAAAATGTGAGCCTAAAAGTGTGGTAACTTCATGCACAAATAAAAAAATGAAAATAATGTACTTGGTTATGCCTGAGTGACAGAAAAATGGAGACCTAGAAAGGGTTTGTAAATGGATGGAGGGTAGCACAATTTAATCGAAGTAGGTCACTGTTGCCTCAAAAACCTTCTGTTGCTTATGTGGCAGCATATTGTTCTGGGCAAAGATGAATCTTGCCATTTTAAACAGTCAGTCTAAAAGTTCCCTACTGTCTGTTTAAGGAACGTATAGAGTCGATTACATGGTCAAAAAGAGCCAATCTTGAAAACACTGAGTGTAAGACAAGAAAAAACCTTGGATGGGATGCTAGTCATCTTGGGACACACTCGCTCACAGGCCAACCCTCACTCATAATACAAAGTTCGATTTACAGTATATCTTGTGGACCATGTTGCAACAAATGAGTATTTGCCATTGTAACACTGTACTTTATTAAGTGGGTTTAGTAATCAATGGATGGATTGGTGGACATATACTGTTATATTATATTATTATATATTATTATTGTAACATAATACACAATGGATGTCCTTATAGTTCGGGACTGAACAGGACCAGTAGGAGAGAAGTAAGACAAAGAGACAAGACAAAAATGGGGCAGTTTATTTATAGGTGCAATCAAAAGCAAAATAAGAACATGCAGGCTTTGATATACAGTCGAACAGCAATGACACACAAAACTAATAAAGAAGAAAAATGATAACTATTTACAATAATTTCAGTGAAAATCCCAATGTCCCAAAAGAAAAAAGCAAACAGGAAAAATAAACTTATATACACAAGTAGATGGCAGTCTTCCTCAATGAAAATGCTTGCAGAAAGTTACTCCACAATAACAGAGTCCCATAAAGAAGAATAATCCACAAAAAAATATTTATTTAGAAAAAATAATAAGTATGTACAAAAAAGACAAAAAGTGCACCGAAACCAAAAATATATAAATACTTCCACCAATCAAGAACTATAACTAGGGTATCTCTATAATATAAAGAAAATATACTGTATATTAAAAACACACAAACCAAAATTATTTATTGCAATATAAAAACGTTCTGAAATAAACTGCTCCTCACATTCACCAAGGGGCTAATAGACGACCCCTGCAGGCAAGATGTATTATATTCAGTGCTGATTTGTTGACCAATCATAGTGCACGGTGCCTCTTCCAGCCCATTGTGGGATATACAAGCATATCCACATGTCTCTGCATGGCCTCTGTTAGATTCACTATGGCCTCACGTGTGCAAGTGAGAACTCACTTGGTTCAGGCTCGAGCAACTATGGCCTTCAAACACTACAGTAAATTTTTAACTTGTTTTTTACTTTGAGATCCCCATTACATTTGAGTGGTAAAGTAAACTAAATGCTCCACAACTTTTCACTTATTCCAGCAGTGGGTGGTACAGATACAGTGTAAAGCTACTTGGGCCTTGAAGGTGCCACAGGTGTCAAGCCACCAGTGCCTCACCTTGCAGCCACAGCAAAGAAACGCTAATACTTAAGTAGGTGTGTTATCTCATGCACGAAAGTCAAAGTCTTTTTTCCAAACTTAAACTATACTTAAAAGGTTATTTTCATTTTCTTTGGTAATGCCTGGCTAGGCTGCTTTACACAGCATCACATTTTAATTCGAGCTACCTGTAGTGCACATAATAGTGATCTACTGGTATGTAACAAGCTTTTGATGTGATAAAAGCAATTAGTGACTAAAATACACACTATATCAAGCCCTTAACACTAGAATTACCAGTCTTAGAAAAAACTCATAGATCCGGCCCACCTTAAAATAGTTCTCACCTCTCCTTTGTCCTCTAAATGTGCCAATTAAAGACAAGCTGCAAGCAGCTGGCTATTCCATCCCCCCACCGAGTTAGAACGTGCACAAACTTCTCCCAGCTCATGCCTTGATGGATTATCTGGAAGTGAAGTGGAGTTTTAGAGTGGAAATAATAGATCGTTATTTGGAACATACGCATTTCATGTGTGTTCCGTTTCTACAGTAATCTGTCTAAACACATTGTTAAAACAGAAACTTTTTCATATATTAGTAATAAATGTTACAAAATGTTGGCATAAACCATAGAATGTGTGAAGCATGAAGTCCAAACATCAAATAAACACTTTCACAAAAGGTTCAAGAACAATACAACAGCTTCCTTGGCTTAGCAGTAAGATTTACTGACTCACAGTGCAGCAGACTTACTGTGCCTTAGAGACCCGAGTTCGATTCCCCACTGGGGCGAAAGTGTTATTTTTTTTTTCTTTTTAACCTCAAACGGATATAAAATTTATAAATTGGTATGCACTGTCAGTTAATGAGATCATTATATTTTCATGTGGGATGCTCCTTTTAATTTAATTGAGACTGCAATTAACATGAACAAGTGTCCTTATAACTGTTATTTTTAAGATCCATAACACACAGACAGACAGAGCACTGCGTAACAGAGAGACAGAGAAGTCACTAGATATATAAATAAACAGGGAAGGCACATGTATTGAAAGAAAAAAAAGATCAACATGTGCGTTGATTCTGCTGCACTGAATAAGCTCACGCGCTCCATTCTCCATTCTAAAGTGTAACCAGATTAACTAGCCACCCACCCCTATCCATAATATCAAAAATGTTAACACTAGCTCACAGCACCAACTAAGGCTGGTAAGTCAAATAAAGAGAAACTGGCGTGAAAAAGAAAGAAGCAAGGAAAAAGCAATACTCCAACTTTTTAGCAATGTAGGATAGTTTTGCTGTTAAAACTCTTTAGATGTAATCACTGGATGCCTTATTACTCTTCGATGTGGACAACTCCTGTTAAATCAAATAATTAATGAAGACAGATAATTCTTAAATACTACGTTTGGGGACTTTAGGAAGCAAGCAGTTGTTTCATAGCTTCTGTGATTAGGCACAGATGAGAGAGGAGGAGATTTAAACTTGATAGGAGTATTGTTACTGAAAATATCAAAAAGAGAAAGAGAAAAAATGGGGAATTAAAGACCATAGGGCAAGGACAGGAGGGTGACACCAAGACAGGAAATAAGATGTGGGCAGAGATGATCTGGGAAAATTTTAATTATGTGTAGCCTGTAATGATTTTGATAGAACCCTTGCCCATATTCTTACTGAGCAAATTATTAACTAAGAACCCTAGGGCAGGGGTTCCCAAACTTTTGGACGTCAAGTACCACCTGAGGTTAAGTGAGTTGCGTTGCGTACCACCCGAATTTTTAACAAAAAAATTAAAAAGCAAGTACTGCAATGAATGATTAATTCTTAATTAGGTAATATACAGCAAATTCACGACACTGACTATAATATTGAATGAATTTATGTTAGTACAACTGTGTAGACGGCAGTATGATCATATTATTTTAATTAACTTAAACAGTGTAACAATAATAGCCTGTCTATTTCTAATAACGACAGTCTGACTGCCATATTTACGATATCTCGCATCAGTGAGTAGGATGCGACTGCATACTGTTTAAAAGTTTGTCAATTCTGGGCTGAATCGTCGAAAGAGAAAGTCTCAGGTCGTTATGAGCATCCAGTCTATTTCTGTATTTTGTTTTGATAGCAGTCATTGCAGAAAAGCCAGTTTCAAATAAATATGTACTCGTGAATGGCAGCAATGCGGAAATTGCCCTGCTTGCAAGCTCAGGATATTCAGCATGAGCGTACATCCAAAAACTTAACAAACTGTTTTCAGAAAATCGAGCTTTAAGCGTGCTTTAAGCGTGCTGTCACATGACAGTTCGATTAAATTTGCTTCTTCTTGAGCAGTCAAAGTCAAGCCGGTTATATCTGTTGTAAATGGACTTCGTATCCAACCACTTTCTTTTGTCGCATTATCCTCGGGAAAATAATGAACAAAGCTGGATGTGATTTTATCGATGAAACCGGTTGTGTGCTTATAACGCTTGACAGATGCCGAATGTCACTTCAACACAACAAATCCTGCAAATACTGTCGTAATTGAAACAAACCATGAAACTCAAACCGATTATGACAGCAGCAATCCAAGCTGTGAGATTTGAGACAAGATTACTGTTCACATGGCCAACTGTAAGTTACATGCTCAAGAGTAAGTTCAGCGCACAGCTTGGTCATGTTACAACCGGAGGACCGAACTGACAACATGGTATACAAAGAGATCCTTAACAAATAATTATTGGCATATTTTCCCTCAGTTTAAAAAGGTTAAATTGTCTTCTTAATAAAAATTTTAAGGCAGTACTTCGCCGCTGCGAAGCGCGGGTATTTTGCTAGTTTCAAATAAACATGCGTTCAGTGAACTTGTTTTTATGTAGTTGACAATTTTCATTGCGGTTAACAAGACGTCATGCAGTTCTTCACTTATGTGTCTTGCAACAAGTGCTTCACGATGTATGATGCAGTGGTACGATACAGCCAAAGGCGCTACTGCTTTAATATGTTGCAAGACACCCGAATTTTTACCAGTCATAGCTGCAGCGCTGTCTGTTGTTAACCAACACAATTGTTCCACATCAGTTCTTTTTCTGAACAAACTTATGGAGAAGATGAAACAGTTTTTCGCCAGTAGTCCTCGTAGACAGTTTGTCGCTGAATAAAAATTCCTCTTGAACAGAAGCAATACTAAAGTTAATAAATCGGATGTACGCGATTAAAATTGCACAGTCAGAAACATCTGTTGACTCATCGAGTTGTAACGCAAATTTTCTGTTTGCTTTTATCATTTCAATTACAGTGGAACCTCTAGATACGAGTTTAATTCGTTCCAGCACTGGGCTTGTATAGCGAATTTCTCGTATCTAGAACAAACTTCCCCATTGAAAATAATGGAAATCCAGTTAATCTGTTCCGCAACCCCAAAAATATCAACATAAAAATCAATTTTCCTAACAAATAAAACTGATAAATAATATATACTCGTACAAGTGGAACCTTGGTTTGCGAGTAACTTGGTTTACGAGTGTTTTGCAAGACGAGCTAAATTTTTAAATTAATTTTGACTTGAGAAAACGTGCGATATCTTGCAATACGAGTAGTATGGATACACTTTGTCTGCTGAGCGTCATGTGATCATAACTGAGCTGATGGTTCTTCTCTCTCATGCGCGTCTCTCTCTTCTTATCTCTCTCGCGCGCGCACGCATCTCTCTCTCTCTCCTCTTGAGGGCAATCGTCTCCTATTCTCTGTCTGCATGTCCGCGATATTTTTGGATACGCTTATACGGCAAACTGCTACAGCGAAACAATGAAATCACAAACGCGTAGATCCTCATGCTACGGGAGATCAAGGAACACTGAGTGAGCTGACGGGCTGGCAGCATCAGCTTGGGTGAATCCCCGAGTCGAGGCGGATCGGGAAACGCGTCACGCATACCCACAGCCTGGCTCGTGGCTCGCTATGCGAGCCAATGCTCGTATTTAGATCCGAATTTTTCACTCATACTTTCCTCGTATCTTGAATTTCTTGTGTTTGTATCTAGAGGTTCCACTGTAATTGTTCCTGCACGTCATTCGCCATGTCAGCAATTCTGCGAGTAATTGTATTATTAGAATGAGGAATCGCACAAAGTTTACCTGTCGCTTGTTCTCCAAGTACGCTGTTCACCATGTCGACAACACACGGCATGATGACTTCTTCAGCAAGCGTGTGTGGCTTTTTACCGCGAGCAATCCGTAAAGCGACACTAAATGACGCCTTCGCTAAAGCAGCATTAAATGTAGTTTGCTGCTTGAAGATGCTTTTTTGTTTCTGCAGTTCCAAACGTTTCATTTCAAAATATTGAATTAACTTTGTCACGGTTTCTCTGTGCTTCGTAGCCTGATGTCACTTTAGATGTGACGGCTTCATACTAGCATTTGAAAGAATCTCACAGCAAATGAGACACTGAGGTCGCTGCTCAAATTCATTGCTAGTTGCAACAAAACCAAATTGTAGATAGTTGTTATCATATTTGCGACACAGATCCTTCTTACTCTGTTTTTTCAGTTTATTTGCAGCTGTATCGGTATCTTTGTCACTAGGACTAATTGATTCGGATGACGAAATGGTAGCGTTTGAAAGATTTTTCTTTAAATACTTATCCATCTTTTAAGAAAATTCAAATTATTCGATATGTAACTGTTGCGTCTTATTTCAGTCCCTTGAAAAGCTATTAAAAATTGTTGAAAGGGAGGGAGAGCTGTAAGAGGGGGAGTTTGGGTCTAAACCGCCCCGAAATCTGAATAAAAGTTAAAGAATTGGAAGAGATTATGCATAAAAATGAATGAAAAAATTTGTGCATGTACAAAAATTGATACATTTTGCCCCGAAACTAAATCCTGCCTTCGGCCTGTATGTGACGCAGTTACCGAAGATGAAATGGTATCGGCTTTGTGCTTAGATCTAGTGACTACAATGCGATACAGCGGCAGTGCACCTATAACAACAAACGCAACCGGTTTCAGTGAGGCAGAAGTACCGAAGACTAAACAGTGTCGGTGTTGTGCTTTCATCTAGTGACCAAAGGCTCAAACAGTGAAGAAGTAGAAGTTGACTTCCGCGTAATGGAATTATGGTAGCATTACAATGAACTAAATACCACAGTTTGGGAACCGCTGCCCTAGGGGAAGTGTATCATTTTTAAAGACATCAAAATCATGTATTTATCAGATTAATAAAATTATAGGGAGATTCCTGCCACAAGGATAAAAGGAAAGGATTTCTAAGAGAGGGCATTTGTCAGTAAGGATTGTGAGTGGATTGAGTACAGATGATAAAAGGGAAACACCCTGCAGGAATGTTTTGGGAATATTTAACAGTAGCATTTTTTCATTAACTTTTTCAAAGTCATGTATAATTTCACCCTTTTTCTTTTATCCTTTAACTAGTTCACAGAAAATACATTTTACAAGGATTTTTTTTTATGTTAGGAATATTTCTAGAACTGTTTTTCGTATTTTCAGTAAAATCAGGGTAAGTTACTATACCATCTAACAATCAATTAACAGACACCACCTCACATGACATTTTCTAGATAACCCACAGGTTTGATTACATATTCAGTTTTTTTATTTTTCAGTTGTCTTCTATTTCCATACTTCTTCTACCTGTGGCTGTAAAAATTAAAATACATATAACAATATGTCCATAACTCGACTGCAAAGCAAAGAAGGCGCCTGGGTATATTTGTAATTTAGCTGGGAGGTGATGCATAGTTAAAACACAAATAACCCCCACATGATAAAGCTTGAGAGTACATATGCAACCAATTACAGCAAACAAAACTTCATCCTGCACAATGCAACATTTCAGATTTCACTGTAAATAGCCCATCCAACGTTGTATCAATCAGACACATGTAATGTGGCACCAGTAGTTTTTGCTTTTACATTTGCTTTTATAGTATTTTATGGGTTGCATTTTGATTTTTTTCTCTGGCTGTATTTGTGATTTTTTTGAGCAAAACTTGACTGCTGGTATGGTGACCCAAAGAGATTGCTGTGATAAGAGTGGGCTTGTACTAGTTCTTGTATAGTAATCTACACCAAGTACAAGTTTAGAGTGCTTATGCAGATTAACTGATACAGTATATCACTGATTCCCCACCTTTTTACATTTAAGGACTACTTTTCCAACTACATGTACAGGAAGTTGTGGACCACCAGCTTATATGTAATATTGCAATGCCATAAACCATTAATTGTTGTAGATGAACAGGCAGATATTCAATAACACAAGTTAGTTGCCAGAGGACAAGGAAATTGTAAGGTTATAGTAATAAAAAATAATTTACTGTGTATACAATTCATTGGTTACAGACATAATGGTTAAATACTTTATATTCATAAAATTCAATGGTTAGAATCACAAAATATTTAGTGGGAGCCTCATGCTTGCATTTCACTCACTAGTTTTTACAATATCGGTCTTCAAAGAAGTAAAATCAAAGTACTCAAAGCTGGTACTTTTAAACGGTTTGCATGTTGTGTTTTTAGAGCACCAAGAGCAGAAAGTTGCTGTTTCACACATGTAGGTTGAGTGAAAAAGAAGAAATACTTTTAAGTACTTTTTCACTCAGTCCTAGGTATTCTTCACATATTTGAGACTTGTTACATTAATACAGCTACTTTTCACTGTCTTAAGATGCAGGTCAGAAGACAGAATTACGTTGTTCTCGCTCTGAAAGTGATTCTCATTTTCAGAACATAAAAATTGATCCAAAACTCACAGGTTTCCTGATCTAGTATCAAAACTGTCTGGAAAACAATCTTCAGAATTCATTTGCATAGTCTCAATGTAATAATTAATACAAGACAACCTTTCTCGTGTGTTGAGGTCATCTATGTTGGAGATGTATTCTGAGAGGAGATGAAACACATCACAACAATTCTCCTGTCTTTTTCTCTCCCATAATTTTAATATTTTCTTCTTAAATGATGCAATTCTGATTTTAATTTTTCCTCAAAGATTAAGGTTTAGCTCATTTATCAACTGAAATAGGTCAGACAGAAAGGCCAATTTTGCCAACTATTGTTGATCTTTGAAATTATCAGCCAAGGCTGACTTACTATTCATAAGGAATGTAAATACATCTTCTCTGAACTCATAAAATCAACTTAAAACTCGTCTTCGAAAAATGCCAGCAAATCTCTGTGTGCAGAAGCAGCTCTGTATGAGATGATCCTATTTCCTTTCATAAAATTGTAAATAGTCTTGAATTAAGCGCATAGCTTTTAATAAAGTTGACAGCTTTTCAGCACATAACTGAACACCATTAAGTTCAGGGATTATTTGTTTTGGCAGGAAGCATTTCTATATGAATAATACATTTTTTTAACCAATCTTGTAATCCCAGATATTCTACCTTTCATTGCATCAGCACCATCAGTGCACACACAATTACACCAAGACAAGTATTTTTGTACATAAACTTCTAAGGTTTTAAACATTTTGTTACCAGTTGAATGACCTGGCTTTTCCAGGCAAACCATCAATTCTTTACAAGTGTGAAGTTTTAAAAGTCAGTATGCTAAACATAAACTAGTAACACAGCTTTGTTGCATTAATTGACTCGTCAGTTTGAAGAAAAAAAAAATCAACACTTGGATTGTTTCACTTTCAATATGAAGTGATTTTGCATATCTGAAGACATTGCCTAAATCTTTTGTGTAATTGTGTTGTTAGAAACGGGCATGGATGTCATTTTTGGGAAGAATTTTTCCCCCAAAATTTCACAATTTGCCTCAAAAATACACAGCAAAATAAAATCTTCCCTATCATGAACGATTCTGTTCACTTGAGCAATTCCTAAAGATATAAAATATGATGCATTTAGACTAGCTTTCTTATGGCTGCACAATGTTTCAACTTCTTTCTTTCTTGATTACAGGTCAGATTCTTTATGTTTAAATAAGAGTCATAAGGCCTACCTGCAAAATTTTGCCAGATTCATTGCATTATTGCTTAAAATTTCAGCACATACTACACATTGTGAAAGTTGAACACATGAAACCATACTTAACATATTCTGAACTGTATTTGTAGTTTGCAGCTTTCCTGCGTTTATCGCCACTTGCAAATTACTTCAGCAACACTCGGTCTAGCTTCACATCGACAGGTTTTCATTTCAAAAGTTCAAATAATTTTTGTTGCATACTCATTTTAAATGGAAGGATTGGAAAATAGCTGTATAAAAGAAATACTACTAAAACATTCCTTGATATCTAGTACAGTTCAGACATACACAACTAAGCAATCACTGACAGTAGCTCACAGACAGTGGCATGCGCCATGATTGGAATGTAAAACACAGTTGACATATAACACATCACTGTTGGTGTGGGAGGAAAAATAAACAGCCTTATACTGTAGACCAGGGGTGTCAAACTCCAGGCCTGGTGGGCTGCAGAGGCTGCAGGTTTTCATTCTAACCCTTTTTCCTAAACAATGACCACTTTTCACTGCTAATTAATTTCTTTTCCCTTCATTTTAATAGCCTTGTTTTTATGGATTCAGTCCTCTGAATTGATTCGTTTATTCATTAAATGGCAGCCAAACGGAAATGAGATGTGAAATGAGCCAACAGATGACCAGCTAAATTGGGGCTTCAAACTCAAACCAATTTCACTCCAACCAGTCTCTTAATGAGAAGCTGATTCTTGCTGTTAATTAAACCCATTACTTAATTCCACAGCTAGTTGCTGCTCTCATTTTGCCACAGCAGACATTTCCCAAACTGTTGATTTTCTGTTTTTTCTAAGATCACCGTCAAAATCCTTTGGTAACCTGAGAGTTCAACCTTACCAAGGTCACCTTTCTTTATTTTCAGATATTGTGTGATGGGCACAGGTGAGCTGCTCACGTGGTGGCTTGTTTAGTGTCTCATTATTGTTTGGCTGCTAATTAAGGAAAAAGAGACAACCAAGTAGGGAATTCCCACATCCCCGGGAATGAAACTGCTGTAATTTCCAGGAAATCGGGAATGGCCAAGATCACACATATAGCGTGTAAAAATCAATCAACAAACAACAGAGTTATAGTTGAAAATAATTAAGTGGCATGATTTTTTGGCCCACAGTGCAGTGTGTTGTCGATATATTCAGTCAACAAAAGACCACCAGCAGTCAGTCACCTGGCTCTGACTAAGACTGAGCACAGTGAACTGGGAGGAGTCTGCACTCTGCAGCTCATGAATGTCGGGACAGGGCAGACTTCATTGACATCCGTCAGACAACATTTTTGAACAGCAACTTGAAATTGCAATGCGTCAGTCTGTTGCATCCGCATTATCTGTACCAAGAAACTTGCCATCACAGAATGATGACAAGAAACTGGATGCATCAGTAAAAGCTGAAATGGTGGTGTTTCAGAGCAGCGGCAAGCGCGGGCGTTGTTTAGAACAAGTGTATCAGTATCTGATGACTGTGCCGCCTACTTCAGTGGAAGCAGAGCGTGCTTTCTCAGCGGCTGCTGCACTCTGCACGAAGGTGTGCTCTCACCTGGATGACCGCACGCTGGACACGCTGTGCTTTCTATCTCTTATTACCGCAACTAACTAGATCGGGGTGCCCACACTTTTTCGGCTTGCGAGCTACTTTTAAAATGATCAGGTTGAAATGATCTACCTACATTAAAAATTATATATATATATATATATATATATATATATATATATATATATATACAGGATGAATATCATCCTGTAGTGTCAAAATCTCATCCTCCTACTGAAAAATGACGGCTGTCCAATTAACTGCGATTTTAGTTCCCTCTCCTTTCTCTTTCTCAGATCGCTTTTCGGAAGGAAGTCAGTTTTGTAGTTTTTATGAACAGTTCGAAAGTGCCTTTCCACATTTTCCTTCTTTGGAATACCAATGATAGATTGACAGATCAGACAAATGCACTTCAACTGTGACATTGTGAGAAAAAAAATCCTCTTCCAATTCCATGGCAGCCCATACCCTCCCCAAACAATTTTTTTTTAAAATCCCTACTTTAGTCGATATAAATTGGAAGGCTAACTAGATCACAGCCGGAGTTTTGCAGTAGCACGTGCGTTTGATCATGCGTGAGGGATGACCAATGTGTTAGAAGAAAAGAGATCTCAGACTGGCCGCCCTGTATGTCAATCAAGTGGCAAATGCCATAGGGAGGATATATGATAGACTAACGTTTTGAATTCAACCCAAGCTACCTGCACTACCTTTGCGATGTACCGGTCGATTGTGATCGACGCATTGGGCACCCCTGAACTAGATACATGGTCAGTCTAAGGTTAGTCTTTTATTGGTGTCAACATATTGCAGTAGTTTTATTAAAAATAAGTGTTGGTCGTTCTAAAACAATTCACATGTGAGATGCCCGTGCACTGTGTCATCCCCGGGAGCCCGGGATTCCCGGGAATGACATATGGGATTCCTGAATTACCGGGAATGGATAAACCCATCCAGGAATGGATTTCCTAGGGGTCTGAATCAAGTTAATTCAGACTAAAGCAAAAGAAGTTAATTAGCAGAAAAATCTGGTCACTAATTAAGAAGATGGTTAGAATCAAAACCTGTAGCCACTGCGGCCCTCTAGGACTGGAGTTAATATCCAGCTAATATTTTCCTAATTAAATTCAACTCTAATGGTTGCATTATTTTCTTTATAATGGACAAAAGCACGGTTTTTCTTACATCATGATGGCTTCCCTCCTCCTCCTGGAATTCCTCTCACTTATACACTACATAGTAAGGTCCACAATTGTGCAATCACGATATGGCAGTGGTTTTCAACTTCAGTCTGGAGAGACTCCACTTGTTTGACTTTTTATTCCAACCAATTTTACATTTAGTGAATTATTCTTTCTTTAAATTGATCATATTGTTTAGTTGTCTGGCCTACAAATACTGCATTTCTAAGAAATTTATTAGTATTTTATATTCTTTGTCTTAGCTTTAAGTATTTATATTTCATTTGCCAACATTTCCTATTTAATTTACCCTTTTCTGTAGTGTTTGCTCCCTTAATTGTAAACAAATCCTGATGATTAGCAATGAGCAGTGTGGACACAGATGCAGCCAGCACTGAATGCTAAAAGGGAGCAATGATTTCACTGCCATTTTCATTGGTCTGTTCTCAATAACAAACGTTTCAAACAAATTGGCAGACAAGTCAGTATAGCACTGAAGTATTTGCTCAACTTTAACATGCAGTGTTGTCAGCATTCGGAATCATTTTACTTGTTAAATCTCAAACAAGCATCAACTGACCCATTTTTATGGGTCTGATAATAACAGATAACATCAATACACTAGAGTGATGACAAATAGACGATCCCCATTGTTGTACTCATCATGCTGATGCTGACTCTGTCCTCTGTTCACTTTAGTTATTCACTGAAATGAAAATTTTTTATTATACTCAAAGCCGAATTCCAGAAAACAATGGTCCAAATAATTTTTTTAATTATTTTTTGCCCATTTCTCTTTGTGTCATTGCTTAAGGCCTAAATTAAATTAATTTTACTTTTCATTTATGATTTTCAATTAAATTAAATGATTGTAAAAAAAACTGAAAGTGGATTAATAATCCTTTTTTATTGAGAAAAGTAATAGGGTGACCATATTTTCCAAGTCTTAAACCTGGTCTTGCCCGTTGAAGTTTCATGCACTGGTAAACAGTAGATATATAAAATCAAAAGGGGGGTGGGTGATTTTGTTTCCCTTGGAGTTCTAAAAACCTTGTAGTTTTACACACTGAATACTACCTATGCTAAATCAAAAAGCTGAAGTTTTCTTGTCCCTGTTGAAACTGGGACATTTTGGTAATTATTAAATTATTTCATGGGATGCATAACCTGAAATCAGGACTGTCCCGGGAAAACTGGAATGTTTGGTCATATTCCCAACCTGGTTGCCCACTCCCCCGGGGGATGCGAGATTGCATTTCAGGGGTGCGACAAAGAGGAAGGATGCATTGTGATTTGTCAAAATTGAGTGAGGTGCTTTGTCCGACTTTATCGTGGCACAATTGGTGTATTGGCAATGTGCCATCATTTTTAGGTCATGTATTAGTTAATGCTCCTGTTGTATGATATGTAAAAAATCGAGCAGCATGAGTGCAAATGTCGCTTGTGAAATGCACATTCTCATGGATTCCTTGCCGCGAGCAGAGTGTTCGTAAAGGCAAATAACTTTTTTTAAGAGAATGAAATTTGGACCTTGCGATTATCATTAGAGAAGAGTGAGGCCTAGTATTGATTTTAGTACAAGCTTTGATTGTGAATTTTGAGGTTTGATTGACATTTTTGGTAGTTGGGGACAAGGGGGACTGAATTAGATGCAACACCTGCTGTTTACACTCAGCCCATCTCTCCAGTTGGCAGTCCTGGCAATGCAGCAGCAATTTTAATTCTGTAGCACATCTGTTTTAGAACTTCAGTACAGAAGTTATTGGAGTACAAAGCTCATTGACTGTGTTTCATTACTTAGGGATGCGCTGGAAAACTTTGCTTCATGAGGTTCTCCAATCTCCCAGACCCACCAATCGTTGACTGTGTGTCATTTTCTTTGTGGCGCTTGTGCTTCGCAGTATATCCCAACCCCCAGAATGGCAATCAAGTATCTAAGCTTCACAGGGGACACATCTACAGTACTATTGAGATTTGTAAAGATACAGTAAATTGCTCAATTTATATTTAAATGTTATGCACTGAGTTAAAAGTTTTTTTTGTTTTTTTTTAGTTTAATCTGTTAATCCGCGATACTGAACATAAATGAAACATTTTCTAGGGATGTAGAGCATAGCAAAGGTTGGGAACCACTGTCCCTGTTATAAAAGTACATCAATCAATGTACACTTCCCTTTTTGCTAACATAAAATGCAAGATTTTGAGGCCTGAAGAAGGGGCCTGAGTTGCCTTGAAAGCTTGAATATTGTAATCTTTTTAGTTAGCCAATAAAAGGTGTCATTTTGCTTGACTTTTCACTACATTCATAATGACTAACACGGTACAAGACCCTAGTAATGCTAACATAAAGGAAAACAGATTTTAAACTAGTAGAAAAGGGTAGGTGAAGAAATACCAACAGCAAGGGAATTATCTTGACTAGAATGACTGCTCTCACATTTTGCTGGCTTGTGAATCTGAAGATCTTGCACACAGCCATTAATAATCTGTTTGTGTACTTCTATTTATAGCTTTTAAACTTTTGCATAATGCACCAAGACCAACGGACCTAGTAGTAACAGTAGTAGAAGTAGTAGTATTATTGTCATATGTATAGAGCAAACTGAAACTCTTACTTGCATGTTCGACCAACACCCAACATATCACCACTCACTGTCACCATGACAAGTAAAAATGTATTCAAATAAATTACTGGATTTTATTTAATACAAAAAAGTCAGTTTATCTGACATACCACTCTTTCACCTTGTTCAGCCATGCATACCTGATTTTTATACATTGCTTAATCAGCTCAACTTGCTTTCTGTTGTAATTCAGTCTATCCCAATATGATCCCTTCTCCTTATCCCTTCCTTTGTCCTTTTGTATGCATTGACTATTAACTTTCCTTGTTTTAAACAAACCACTACCATCTTCCAAAGATGGTACCCACACCCAGAATGCAATAAGGTGTGACATATCATACATTCTCAACAAAACAGGAGGCACTTTTTGAAAGTGTCATTCATGACTAGCACAGGACAACAAAAAAATCCACATTGTATTTATTCAGCTGAATTAAGAATGTGCCATTTTTTGCTACTTTTAACTGAATATTTTTGGTTGCCAAATACTCAGTGCATCTCACATAAGTTTATGTGTTTATATTTTAAATGCACAGGCTTTTCCCATTGTCTCAGTACGTCCCTTCCAGTCATTTATTTCAGTTGTCTTATGTTGCTTTGTTTGTATCCATGTTAGTCGTTAAAAAGCACTAAATGATAGTATTAACCATAAAAAGCATATCATGAAACTTTGATAGATCTTGTGTTATTGCTTATCCTCTTAAGGAATCTTATTCAATTATTATTTGCAGTTTATATTTTATTTTTAAGGTTTTTTTTTTTATTTTATTTAATGTTAACATTAGAATTTCCCCATGAGGCCTTTTTGATGCCTTTGGATCTGTTGCAGGGTTGCAATGGCCTGTTACTAGAGGTGTGGTTCTGGAAGTTGCACATCATGAAGTCTTTGTACGTTTGTGCCACGTTATTACTGACATCCAAAATTGTGGATTTTATTTATAAAGCTTCTTCATCTGTTTTGATAGATTAATATAATTATCTTTTTGCAGTAAGTTTGATTTTTGCCTTTTGATTAATATTTTGTTTTTGATGAAAGAGTAGTTCAGCTCATCCAGTTTTTCATCTTTTGACAGCCTGACTTCATGATTTCTTCTCTTAATCCTGATCTATCTTTTTTTGTTTTTTGACACTCTCTATCAAAACACTTTTAGAGTGATGTGATGGTTTAATGGGAAAAGGCTTTTATTATTGCAGATATAATCATGTATCTATGGCAATGAGCTTTAAATGGTATCTTTGCATGTATTTTAGGAAATCAAAGCCTCATAGTAATTTACAGTGTAAATATAAAAAAACCGAAGAGCCATTTTTTCTTTTTATCTGTGTACTTATGCAGCTCTTCCGAATGTCATCTTTAATGCACAATAAAATGTTGCATCCATCCAAATGGCTGTGAGATAAAAACATAATTTAACTTATGTTTTCAAACTTTCATACTACTCTGTTGTGGATTCAAAATTTTATATACAGTATATCTATATACTGTATGACCAGTGTTAGAATATAATCATATATTTGTTGTATTTCATTTAGTCTGCACAAATAAACTAACAGCTATTAAGATCCCAGTGAGAAAGTAACTGACAAAATACATTTTCTCTATTAACGAATCATGCATTTCATACAATGATTCCATATGCGATATGATCTCTGTAAATTATCCATCCATTATCCAACCCGCTGAATCTGAATACAGGGTCACGGGGGTCTAATTGAGCCAATCCCAGCCAACACAGGGCACAAGGCAGGAACTAATCCTGGGCAGGGTGCCAACCCACCACAGTCTCTGTAAATTAGGTTGACGTAAATTGTAACATCATGATCACTAAAGTCTTTTAAACATCAAGGCAAGTATTCAGAAATTGACTTTAAACCTATTAAATATTGAGTGGTTTTCATCAACTTGTAGCAGTGCTACTATGATTCTATTTATGTTCCGTTTACCTGTGAGACTGCCTTCTGTTTAATTAGTTTTGTGTCTTGGATTGTATTCTTTGTTGGGGTCTGGATTGTCTTCTGTCTACCTATGTCCTGAGGATTGATAATGGATTCATTGGCTTCCCCACAAAAAAGGAGTGCTCCTGAACCATCCATCCATCTTCACCCTTACAGTGGCTACCGGTAGGACTGTTTTTCATTCCCTTGCAGCGTGCAGATCTCCGGACTCACTATCGTCATCTTTCATTTCATCCTGTGTTGTTTCCATGGACTTTGCTGTGTGGTGTTTGTGATTATATGTTTAATGTAATAGCGCCGTAGGGGTACGGGGTGGTATTATTGTTTTCATTTATGTAATTTAATTTCATTATATTCTTTAATTCCTGTTAGTTCCCAGTGTGCTGTATTTTGTCTCTGTTTGTGAGTGTGTGCAGGTCGAACCAAGGCTGGGAACGTCCCAGGGATCCACTATAAAAATAAATAAATCACCATCATCTTGACAGTGTGAACCTTAGTGGCACCTGACCGCTACAAACTTTAACTTCTGAAGGAAGACTCTGGAATTTTTATTGCTTGTTGCTTATATTCTACCAATAGCCAACACGCAAAATGCTTAGAATGATCTGTGTAATGTTATTACAGAATAGGAACTTTTTACATCCAAAGAATTATTTTTATTGCTTGGAACAGTAACAAATCAAATTTAGGAATGTTTCCCTTGAATATTACCATAATGTCACCAGTCACATAAGAGATGCTAATATCCTGGATCCTGGTCAGCCCAATAAAAGACATTTAACCACCTGCTGGAGTGTGGTCCCAAACAGAGAAAGCAGAAGAATGAGAGGCTTCAATCCCAGAATGCTCTATGTTTCCACTATTGTGTACAGAGATGTTTGAGAAATGGTCTCACTAAAATTATGGATCTTATGTGAGAGCTTTTCCTGCCATTTGCGACCTTGGTAGCACTTCTGTTATTCAGCAAGATCACCCACAGTAAATTAATTGATTAATCTATGTCCTGTCTATTGTGTGTATTTAATAGTAAAACATGTTTATTGCTTAGTAAACAAAAAAAAAACATATGCTTAACAACACATCTGTGCAATTTTAAAACACTCTTTTTGCAGAACAGGCCTGCCTGTGTCTATCTCAGAAATAACAGGTGCAGAAACTAGAGTCTGGCTCGAATGCAAGTTCATCCTAAAGCTTATATATACATTTTGTAAAATTCCAGGATGAATGTCAGATTATCACATTGTTTAAATTAAAAATTATTTGTTTTAAAACAATTTGAGACATTTTAAACTGTCTACAATTCCCAGAAGATGGACCATTAATGAAAGCTGCTTAAATGAACTCAGCTTCTTGGTGTTTACAATTTCTTTATTCATTCCTTGATTCTCTCTATATGAATTTTCAACCCACTTCCAAGACATCATGTCTAAAGAGCAATTAGTTATTCAAAGTGCTTTTGTTCTGCCTGGTTTTAAAAAAAAAAAAATCCCACCAAAGCCATATCTTCTGCATACTTGAAAAGGTTATCAGTGGCCTACAGTATTCTCATTCAGTTAGTATACAAAAATAAATACAAAGGTGGCAAGATACAGCCCTGGGGAGCATCAGTTTTTAAAATAATTATATCTGAAAATATTATTCGCCTAATAAGGACTTACCCCTGGGAGTTTTTCGCATTTTATTATAATATATTAAACGATCTTATTGTTTTTATTTACAGTTTTTGCCCTTGATTGATATGAATATTTCTATATGTGAAATCATAGTTTTATAGATTATTCTAAATTAATTAATTACAAATAAGGAATGTAAGATGACAGGGGTATTGAGCATTCTCATACATCTGTATGCAATTTTTACAACTTCTTGAAAGAAAAATCCTTACTCTTATAGAAGAGATAACTATTAACATTTTTTATTTTATCGAATTGAAGTAAAATAAATTAGTGACCAAAAAAGGTCAGAGACACAATATTTCCACTATTTACACTTCCTCTTTGACAGACAGCTATGTTATGGACCAACACCCTGATTAAAGATGTTTCCTACTTTTGGCCTAGTGCTGCAAGGATAGGCACCTCCCATCTCTGACACGGAGATATGCAAATTTTAAAATGTTATTTCAGTGGTCAACAAGCCAAAATAATTAGACTGAACTAGAAGATTTGCTTCCTGAACACATCTGGGTGAATCTTATAGACTTGGACCTGCTGATCACAAAAATCAACTTCAACTCTTTCAGGGCAGATGATACCAAGATAGGTAGATTGGCAGATAAATTGGAATATGTTAAATCATTACAGAAGGACTTGAACAGCATACAGGCTTGGGCAGATTTGTGGCAGATGAAATTTAATGTTAGTAAAATAGCGAGGTATTACACATATGAAGTAATAATGTTAGGTTTGAATACACAATGGGAAGTCTGAAAATTGAGAGTAAACCTTACGAGTTGACAAGGATTTAGGAGTTATAGTGGACTATAGTTATATGCTATCAACTTCCAGACAGTGTTCAGAAGTCATTAAGAGCAGAATGTTAGGATAGCATGATGTGTGGAAAGTGTGGAAGTCCAAACTTTATAATACATAGGTGAGGCTTCATCTAAGTACTGTTTGCATTTTTCGTCTCCAGGCTACAAGAAGGACATAGCAGCACTAGAAAAAGTCCAGAGAAGACTGACTAAGCTCATTCCAAGGCTACAGCAGATGAAATATGAAGAAAGATTAAAAGAGCTGAGCCTTTTCACTTTAAGCAAAAGAAGATTAAGAGGTGACATCATTGAAGTGTTTAAAATTACAGTATGAAGGGAATTAGTACAGTGGATCAAGACTGTTATTTTAAAATGAGTTCATCAAGAACATGGGGACATAGTTTGAAACTTGTTAATGGTAAATTTCACACAAACATTATAAATTATTTCTTTACCCTGATACACAGAGAACCACAGATATTTGGAATAAGCTACCAAGTAGCGTGGTAGACAGTAAGACTTTAGGGACTTTCAAAACTAGACAATGTTTTTTTTTTTTGAAGAATTAAGTGGATAGGACTGGCGAGCTTTGTTGTGCTGAATGGCCTGTTCTTGTCTAGATTGTTCTAATGTTCTAAAAAAAGTATATGAAAGGCATTCAAGATTGTTGCTGAGAATTCTCTTGGCAACTACAGAGCACTAAACTACGTCTATCTGGTGGACAACATGATTCAAGCATACAATGCCATTCACCCTTGGATCACTTTCTAGCTAATCTTAGTGCAATCAGTGACAAACAGGGTGAAGTGTTCCACTGGGACATTGCAATGATAAAAATGTATTATCAGGGCAACTCAAATACATCAATATTGACTATTGTTAGACATTGAAATGAAAAGCATCAGCTGCTGAGTACAAACAAAAATCACCAGCAAAACATCTTTAGCTTAAATGAACAAACACAAACTGTCAGCATCAAAAGGTGATCAAACAGACATAAAAGTTCATTTCCTGTTCCTTCAAATTTCCATGTCACAAAGTCAATCTTAAATTTTATTTGTGCTTAACTTGAAGCTGTCTTATCATAATCAACAAAACATTTTCAAGTATCAAAACTTTTGAAAGGAAAAAAAAAAGTCCAGTGTGACCACCAGGGGTGTACAGCTCCCCAAGCCGCTGACACAGCAGTCACAGAGACCAAGTCCAGCACATAACACACATTTATTAAAAGTGGGAAACGCTTTTGTTTCATTTCCCACCTTATGCTGCACAGTACAATAAGCCATAAATACACAAGTCACAGTCCTTGTCTCTTGTCTTTTCTCTCTCTCTCTGTCTTCTTCTACCTTCATTCCTCCTAGCAAGCTTTGTCTACTTCCTCCCAACTCTGGCTGTCGGAGTAGTGGCAACTGGCTCCTATTATGGGGCACCTGAAAGTGCTCCAGATGTCTGACAACCTTCTGGGGAATTACTGCCACACAGGGTTCAACAGTATCTGCAGCACCCCCTGGCTGCACCCATGGAACCAACAGGAGCTGCACCAACCTCCAATTCCCATGGAGCCCTGTGGGAGTCCAAGGCACTGATGCAACCCAGGGGGGAATGCCATCTTTAGTTCCAGAGGAGGTACAGTTCTGGATATGTTCTCTCCCCAGGTCCTTCCAGTAAAGAGGTGTCCTGGCTGGGTAAGGGCTCCAGCCGTCCACCAAACCAGTGTTATTGGTAATTAGGTTTAAACATGGTAAATTTATTGGTAAACATGAACAGATTTTAAAAGTGGTGCAATCACCACTCCTTAGTTATTAATATCGCCATATGCAGATAAAATGTAAAGTCATTGTCTGATGGAATGTGGAATCTGATTATGATACTAGTATCCACAGCTACTTCCAAAGTCATGGAGTTGTGTGATTTTTGCTGAAGACTGCACCATATGTAGCACAATGAACATGACATTGGTAACCTTTTGTGAAAATAATGATGTCTTTTATTTTAAATCCATTTTTGAGTTGTTCTATTGATGATCTCCAAAAAAGATTGCAATTGCCTTCCATTGGGACTCATATAGAGAAATTTCATGGAGTGAGAGCTGGAGAGTCAGGAGCATTTTGAATGTTATTCATAGTATCTCCCCCCCAAAAAAAAAGAAAAGAGAAATATATTATTTGTCCAAGCTGTAAGGAAATTATTGGGTATGTCCCAAATGTCTGCAGGCGTTAGTATCTCTCAAAGATTTAACTGGTGCAGAGAGAAAGGTTTTAAAGTGATTAATGCTAAGTGGGATAATGAATTCTGGGCCTGATGTTTGCTCAGTGACATGCGTGTGGTGCCTTAACTAACTGCTACAGAAGCCATTTAAAATCCTTTGTCTGAAGTAAGTGGGTTCTTGTCCATCACATGCACATCTTGGAATGTAGATGAATGTTAAGCGACAGACTATGTTCTTCTTCCTGTACCTTTTAAATATAGTATGGATTAAGCAAAAAGTTAAAAACTTTTTTTCTCTTGCTTTAGGGGCAGATTTTTGTATTAAATGACAAATTTAAATAATATGTTTTCTGACTTTGAAAAACATACCAATAATAAGGTTTCTTGAAAAGCTGTGCTCCTACAGCATAGTTGCACTACTTTACTTGCTTGTAGGTTTGGAATGATACACTAAAGTAACTTTAATTTATTCTTTATTTATTGTTGCTTATTGTCTCATTTTAAATAAATGTTAATAATGAGGGGGTTTGCTGTAAAGAAGTTTGTAAAACTTGGAACTTTTTGGGTGTATATATTTTTTATTATTCATAAAAACTCAGTTATACATATTACAGAATTTGATATGTTTGAGCAAAACATGAATGTTTAGAAGCTTTAAAAAAATCATTGCCTTATTTGCAATGGAAACCTTTATAGGACCTGACTCATGTTTGGAGTTGCTTTTTGGGATATATAGGTTTATTAGCTCTTAATAATTCTTACAAAAATTGTTTCTTGCTGCTGTATCAAGCAAAAAGTAACATTTTTAGCAAAGTCTTTTCCTTATAAATCTCTAGTTTATGCATGTTCTTGTGTTAAATATTCACTGTTTTAAATAAACTGAATCTAAGGTAACTTTTTGAAATTGTTTTGCCTGACATCTTTGTTTCCTATCTATGCATTTTCTCTACTGGCTTAAAACAACTACAGCGGAATAGGAAACTATCCAAGCAGTACTGAACACAAAGCAGAAAGCACCCAGGCACAGGATGCCATATACATATAGCTTGATTTGTGTTTAATTTAAACACATTGTTGAACTGGTTATTGGTTAATCTAGTATATTATCGAATATTTCAAAATGCAGAAGAATTGTGTATTGTGGCTAGTGTGGCAGACAGCCGGGACAGCCCTGTGATGGAAGGATGGGGGAAGGCAGCTTTTCCTGGTCACTGCCTCTCCCAAAACTCTTGATTGCAGCTTCCCTGGGATCTGGCAGTGTTCCAGATTCCCGCAGGGTATCCTGGAACTTGGAGTTTGGTTGCGCAGCCCTGTTGGGTGCCGTGGGTGCCACCGGGGGCAGCTGTAAAGGAACAGAAGGACTCGTGCCATATTTATAGGATGTAATCCCAGGTCACGAGGATGGGAGTCCCGAAGTACTTCCGGGCTGAAGGAAAATGTAATTCTTCATCTGACCCGGATGTGCCAGCAAGTCATGTGAGTGGGAAGAATAGAAGCACTTCTGGGTCAAGGATTATATAAAGGACTGGTGGAGATCCAGCAACTAAGCCAGAGTCAGAAGGAGGGAGACAAAGCTTGCCAGAGAGGAGTGGAGGAGAAAAGAAGAAGAAAAAGTAGTGCGTGTGAATAGTGCTTGTTGAGAAATAAAAATTTGTGTTTTTATACATGTGCCTCTGGTGTTTGTCTGTGTCAGTATTTGCGACCCGAGTTTTCATAACAGTTTTAATCGCTCCCCCCCCCAACATTTTTTTGAAATGTAGATGCATATTTTATTATACCTACTTAACTTTTATCGACATTTATCTAACTCTATATTTATTGTTCTAGTATCAGAATGTAGTTTAAGTTAATTTGTTTTGGTTTCAACAGATTTTTGTTTCATATTTTTGATTCTTGTTTTCTTTTTTTCACATCTTCGCGCCCCCCTTTTTGTTACTTCGTGCCCCCTTAGGGCGGCCCGCCCCACAGGTTGTGAACCATTGGGTTAGGTGGCTGGTACACCCCCTAGTGGTCTTCTTACACTAGAGAGAGTATAAATGATGATACTTCTTGTCGACTACATAGATCATGTACATGTCACTGGTCAAAATGAAGTGAGCACCAGATTTTGTGACTTGGTAATACTCCAAAGGCACAACAGTGGCCTCACACTATAACATGGCGTAAGCACAAAAGTGGGAATGTGCGTACACACAGAAAAATCCAGATGTATAAATATGTGCGTTCGCCAACTTCCACGTTCTTCCGCTACATAAATCCCGATCAGCGTGAAAAGTAACGCACGTGCACGCACCTGCTGCCCCACCCCAACTCCTCCCAGAATTACGCCTCTTTGAATATGCAAATCAATATAAATAGCCCCTTACCTTCAGCGCTTCAGGAAGACAAAGGAGAAAGCATGAGAAAAAAAAAAAACTTCAGCGAATGCGAAATGGGGGTCTTGCTAAGTGAAGTAGAGGCCAGGAAAAATGTTTTATTTGGTGGGTTAGGAAGTGGAATTAGTAACAAAAGGAAATTGATAGAGTGGCATAGCATGGTGGATGCACTCAAAAGTGCTGGAGCAGAAACTCGCACTGTGACCGAAATAAAAAAGAAGTGGTCTGACATCAAAGTTGTCGTGAAAAGGAGAGTTGCAGCTCATCGTCTGCATGTCAGCACGACTGGAGGAGGTAGTGAACTCCCAGAGCTCACGCAGTTTGAGCAGAGAGTTGCTGCAATTATTGGCGACACACTTATTGCCAGCATTTTACCATTTTACTATTATCCATACTCATGTAAATAATTTGCATGTGTAATAAGACAAACAATCAGGCAGCAGATGCTGTATTAATTACTGTTTATTTAGTTCCAGACAATAGTACAAAAGCTGACCCCAATGCTGAGGATGTGGCTCCAGGCGATGATGGTGCTGCTTCTGTGCCGACCACATCTTCGGGCACTGGCTGCTCACACACCCCTGCCTCGGAAACCACTGGGCGATCATCTGGCCATGTGCTGACTGATGCAGTTCTGGAAACTCAAAATGCATTGGTGGATGCGGTGAGAGATGTAGCCAATGAACTACAAAATATAAAGGCAGTATTGTGTGATAGAGCTGTACTCCACCAGTCTTATCCAGGCAGCGCCAATAGCCCTTAAGCTGCCCTATAGTATGTTCTACTACCGCCTGAGCTCGAGAGTGGATGTCAGTATAACATCATTATTGCTCAGTCAGTGATTTGGCAAGAGGAGTGAGAAGCCATGTCTTCAGTGGGTACCCACTGTCACCTAAGTAATCGTGTTATATGGTTACATCGTACAGATAACGTACGACTGTGATTAAATAACAAATGTCTTATCTTACCGAGAAGCCAGCCATCATGCACCACACCATTTTCAAGTTTGTTCCCCACACTACTATTTCTCAAAATGAATGAATCATGAGTTGAGCTAGGCCATCTCGCAACAACATTAGTGATGTGCATTTTCACATCACTGATGCTTTGCACATTAATAGAGTGAAAAAGCTTTCTATTTACATAAACAAATTCATTCTGTGAAGGTGCCTTTATAGCAATGTGTGTGCAGTCGACCGCTCCGATTACATTTGGAAAACCGGACATTGCTGCAAATTGTGCTTTGATGTTTGTCTGTTCCACCAGAGTGTACGGAAATGCGATATATCTGCTTGAAAAGCGGATAATACCATTCCATACAGCTGGCATGGCACGACTCAGTGAAGACTGAGTAATACTGGATCGGTCAGCCAGTTCACGCTGAAAAGCTCCTGTGGCTAAAAATTTGAGAGTGGACAGAACTTGCAAAGGAGCAGGTAGACCACAATTCCTCAAAGTCTGTCCTTGTAAAGCCGGCGCCAGTTTAGCACACAGCTCCAAGAGGATCGCTCTTGGAAATCTAAACCGACTTAGAAGCCAGTCATCATCATCATTTGCCAAGAAATCAATATGATCTCTGAATATATCTAATATTTAATCCTTCCATTTACCATGTCCATTAACAACGCTGAAGCAGCCATGGCAGTGGAATAGTTTGGCCATTCTGTATGCAATTATACTGTGACAGATTGATTACAATCTGGTGCCATAAATTTATTAACGATATGCAGTTAGTTTCAGTGTATATGATACAGCTGTGTCAGGGATGTCGATCTAAAAATGAAAGGGAAACCACACAGGAACAGTAGCACTGCTCTGACGCTGGGTGCCACCAGTTTGCAAAACCGAGTGGAGAACTTGCGTACGCCAGGGTCTGAGTTACTGTGGAAATGTGCGTGGCTTTATGCCAAGTTTAGGTTTTATACATCGCAATTTGAGCGTTAAAATATTTTTACGCAACATTTTTGTGCGTACGCACCGTTTATACATGAGCCCCCAGATGATAATCCAAAAGAAGAGCCACAATCCCACATCCTGAACCTCCACTTCCTGTCTCTGTGCTCTCTGACACTCCAGAGAGAAGATATGCTTATCAAAATGAATATTCATTTTTGAAGGAAGTTCATTACTTAGCCACAGAAGGCAAATACACAGGGTTATCAGACTGATACACCTAACCTTGTTGATACTGCCGTTTGTGCTTTTGTGTTAGAATATAAAGACAGTTTATTGTACAGATGTGTGCTTTTAATCTATTTCTGATGTCATTCTGTTAAATTACATATTTGTGTTAAAACTACTAAGATTTTTTAGTCCCATTTCTTCTGTTATTTCTCTTTTCAGAGAAGCTGGAGAGCAGCTGTAATGTACTCATCTGTTTTAGATCAAACATCAACATCCAGGAGTGACATATGCATACTCCAGATCAAACAAATACTGTCTTTTATTTTTCAGAGACACCCAGCTCACAAACTAACCTGTAGACTTAAATGATTTTGTCACATCTTCAAAATATAGTAGTCCAAATTCACATAAAGAATGCTCTTACATTTTTTTAGAAAACACATCAAATGCTATGTATAGCAAAACTGACTCTGTGTATTATTTAATGTTAATATTTTTTATTTGTTGCTGTTCATCAAAAAGGAATTGTATTCTTTTTCTGAAAATTAAATTTTTAGTTTAGGAATATAAAAATTCTATTGTAAAATCAGTTCTTAAAATCAAACAGATAATGACTTCAATATTAATTGGTCAGGATATGTTATTTAAAAAATATTATTTTGTCATTAAACTGCAACATCAGTAGAGTTGATTAGGTTATCAGTCTAAACATTTTGAACTCAACTAAAGCATACATACATTAATTTCAAAGAAGATAACTTCTTTTGTAAATTTCTATATAGTAATAGTATATTTGGAGATACTGGGATCTTTTGTAAGCACTTTCATTAAAAGAATGAATGTTCAGCATGTTACAGTTGTCTATTATAGTCCAAATACACAATATTTCAATATTTGACTTTCCAAAGATGCCACAACAAGTGTAGAGATGCTGATTTACATTTACATGTGTTTGATAGCAGATACAAATTACACATACAGCATAATATGTAGTGAAATCCTTAGTTCCGTGACTCCAATGACTGTGCATCTAAGAGAATATAAAATGACAATAACAATACACGACTTTATAAATATTAATAACAATTATTAATAGAATTTAAAATGTGTGATAAATAATAGATCATTTAAAAATCAAACAATGTAGGAAGTCAACAGAATCGATTGACATCATTCTGAGGGAATATTTGGGAACAAGTGTTATAGGACAAGGTTACAAAATTGACCACTACAATTAAACAGCTTAGAATACAAATACAAGCTGGTAATAATTCCTAACAGCTAATATAAGTTAGACAGAAATTCAGCAAACAAGCAGAGAGAATGGCCAACAGAGTAAAACTTAAGGCTTGTAAACATACCTAAATTGATGAGTTTAATAGGACAATAGAGATGAATGGAAAAGAAAATGAAATGCGGAGATAATTGCTTCCTCAGTGCTTTAAGAGCTTATTCTAAAATATTATTGATTAGATCCTGCCAGGTTTTGAAAAAAGTCTGTACAGATCCTCTAACTGAATATTTGATTTTTTCCAATTTCAAATAGTATAAAACATCAGTTTCCCACTGACTTAAAAGAGGAGAGTTAGGATTCTTCCATTTTAGCAAAATAAGTCTGCGTGCCAATAGTGTAGTGAATGCAATCACAGTTTGTTTGTACTTCTCCACTTTAAACCCATCTGGAAGAACACCAAACACAGCTGTTAATGGGTTAGGAGGGAGTGTGACACCAAGGCTGTCTGAAAGGCAATTAAACATTTTGGTCCAAAATAATGTTAATTTGGTGCCGGCCCAAAACATGTGACCCAGTGTGGCTGGGACTTGATTGCAGCGTTCGCAGGTTGGATCTTGCCCTGGAAACATTTTGGACAGTTTTAGGTGAGACAGATGTGCTCGATATATAATTTTGAGTTGAATAATTGTATGCTTTGCGCATATGGGACTCGAGTGAAGTCTCTGTGTTGCTATTTTCCACTCCTTTACTGATATATTGATTAAGAGATCTTTTTTCCATTGTCCTCCTGGATCTTTAAAAGGGAGGGATTGTAAAATAATTTTATATATTGCAGAGATGGTGTCTAAGTCCTTAAAATTGAACAATATTTTTTCCGGCATGGAGGAGGGTGCAAGATGAGGAAAATCGGGCACATTCTGTTTAACAAAGTTCCTGATTTGAAGATAGTGAAAGAAATATGTGACTGGAAAGTTAAATGTGGAATGTAATTGTTCATAGGATGCAAAGATGTTGTCTATATAAAGATATCTAAACAATTTAATCCCAAAACTTTTCTGGATATTAAAAACTGCATATGTTTGTAATGGTTGAAAGAGGTGGTTCTCTTGCAGAGGTGCCTCAGATAAAAGATTCTCCATCTTAAAATGTTTTCTACAATGGTTCCTTATTCTGAGTGAGTGAAGCACAATTGGGTTGTTAGTATATTGTTGATAACTTGCATTTATTGGGGCACAAAGCAGGCAATATAAAGAAGTACTGCAGGATTTTACTTCTATTGCTTACCAAGCTTGTGTATGTTCATCTATTTGTGTCCAGGTTTTTATAGCTTGTATGTTTGCTGCCCAGTAATAAAACTGAAAGTGTTGTAGAGCCATGCCACCTTCTGCCTTAGGTCTTTGTAGGGTAGATCTTTGGATACGTGGATGTTCTGAGTTCCAAATAAAAGAGGTTATTGTTGAATCTAATTGCTTAAAAATGATTTATTGATGTATATTGGAATGTTTTGAAATAAAAAAGAAGCTTAGGAAGAATATTCATCTTAACAACGTTAATTCTTCCAGCTAGAGTGAGATGAAGGGTTGACCATCTATGTAAGTCTTGCTTAATTTTTTCCATACAGACAGCGAAATTTTGTTGATAAAGAGCTTTGTGTTTACTTGTGATATTTACCCCTAGGTACCGAATTTAAACTGATCTGCAATGATAAAAGGTAGGGTGTCCAATCTATTATTATATGTTTGAGAATTCACTGGAAAGAGTACACTTTTATTCAAATTAATTCCAGAGAAGACCAGAGATCTTTTGAAATTCTGTAAGTGCTGTTAAGACTGCAGGCACACAATTTTGTGGGTCTGATATATACAGTACCATATCATCTGCATATAGAGAAATTTTCTGTTCCAGTCCTTCTCTGATAATCCCCTTTATCTGATAAGAATTTCGACAGTGAACAGCCAGTGGTTCAGTGGTGATTGCAAATAGCAGTGGTGACAAGGGGCATCCTTATCTGGTACCACGTTCTAGTTTAAAGTAGTCTGAACAAATGTTGTTAATTCAAACTGAAGCTTCTGGATTGGTATACAGTAGTTTCATCGATGCACAAATGTTTGGGCCAAATCCAAATTTCTCTAATGTAGTGAAAAGGTATTTCCATTCAATCATATCAATTGCTTTTTCTGCATCCAATGGTGATAATATTTCTGGGGTGTTTGACTTTGTTGGTGAGAATATTACATTAAACAGGCGTCGAAGATTGGAAGATAAGTGTCGACCATTGATAAATCCAGTTTGATTTTGTGATATTACCGAAGGCAGCACTTTCTCCATCCTTCTAGCTATGATTTTTGAGAGTATCTTAACATAATTATTCAGAAGTGAAACTGGTCTGTATGATGCACATTGTAATAAGTCCTTGTTTTGTTTAGGAAAGACGGTGATTAATGCTTGGCGAAATGTTTGAGGTAGAATTTGTCTCTAGCTTCTGTAAGTGCTGCTAATAAGAGGGGAGTTAGCTGAGTGGAGAATTTCTTATAAAGTTCTGCAGGGTAGCCATCAGGGCCTGCTGCTTTCCCGCCTTGAAGTGACTTTATAGCATCTAGTAATTCTGATAGCGCCAGAGGTTTATCCAGTTCTTCCGCATTAAAAGTATCTATTTGTGGTATCTGTAATGCATTGGATTGTGTGTTGTCTTCTTTAAACTCAGTAGAATATAAGTATTAATAGTAGTCTCTAAATGTGTGCATTATATTTTTATGGTCAATGATTTAATCTCCGTTCGTGTTGGTGGTTACTGGGATTGCATTGCAAACTTCTTGCTTGTGGATTTGTTGAGCTAAAAGCTTATTAGCTTTCTCTCCATGTTCATAGTAATGATGTCTGGATTTATAAATTAGTTGTTCAGTTTCTTTAGATGTCAAGAGGTTGAGTTCTGAATGCAGAGCCTGTCTTTTCCTATGTAGAGCCTTGCTTGGAAGCCTGGCATGTTCTTCATCTATTCTAGTAATTTCATTTTTTAGCTCTGATACTTTCTTGGTTTCTAATTTATTCCTGTGGGAAAGACATGAAATAATCTGTCCTCTTATGAAGGCCTTTAGGGTTTCCAAGAGTATTCCGGCAGAAACCTCTGAGGATGCATTTGTCTCTAGGAAGAAACTGATTTGTTTGGATATAAATTTAGTATAGTTCTCGTCTGCTAATAGAAGTGGGTTAAGATGCCATCTGCGAGATGACTATGTGGGGCATAGTGACTTTAGCTCCAAGATCAGAGGTGCATGGTTGGAAATAACAATAGCATCGTACTTGCAAGATTTAATCATAGGCAAGAAATTATTATCTATAAAGAAATAATCAAATTTGAGTAGCAATGATGTACTGGTGAGTAGAAAGAATATGTTCTTGAGTTTGGGTTTAGAAATCTCCAGGGGTCTGATAAGTTGTGGTCAGTTACAAACTGTGTAATTGTCTTTGCAGTGTTAGATGTCATCCCCCCGCGACAGGAGTCCTATCTAAGAGTGGATTTAAAACACAATTAAAGTCCCCAGCCATTATAATTTTATGAGTGTTCACATTGGGAATAGATGCAAATACATTTTGCATGAATTCCTTATCATTGACATTAGGCGCATAAACATTTATCAAAATCATTTCACAGTTAAATAAGTTGCCCATGACCATCACATATCTCCCTTTAGGATCAGATACTATATCTGATGCTACAAATGAGACTGTTCTATGTATGAGAATTCCCACACCTCTAGTTTTCTTTGTAAAGCTAGAATGGAACATTTGTCAAGTCCAGTCCTTTTGAAGCCAGAACTGATCCTTGCTTAGTGAGTGGGTCGCCTGTAAAAAAACAATTTTAGCGTTTAATACTAGTATTACCAAAGCTTACAAGAAAACTCATAAATCCAGCCCACCTTAAATCCACTCGCACGTCTCCATTCAGCTCTTTTATCTTGTAAATGTGTTAATAATCCCAAGCAGCAAGCTGCCTTCTATACCATCCCTTCCACCGCCGGAGAAACTGCAAAAATGTCTCCCAACTGAAGCCTTGTTTATCAGTGAGTCAGGTACCTAGGCTAAAAAATATATTGTTATTTGGAACACATGCTTTTCACGTGTGTTCCGTGTCAACAAAGATCTGTGTAAGTGTAGGATGACAGGAAATGTTGAACACATACCTAAAAGACAAACTTTTACCATGTTTTATTACTAACAATAAAATGTATACATGAAGTGTATAATGTGTGAAGACTGAAGTCCAAATATCAAATAAGCACTTTCACACAAGATACAAAAATAACAGAACAAATGCACTTTTTTTCCAAAGATTATAGCTGAAGAAAACAAAATCAGGTTAGTGTTGCTTGTCATCCTGACTTCTTTGGTAGTACAGCGGTTAGAGTTGCCGACTCCTATTTAGAAGATCCTGGGTTTGAGTCTTAACGTCTCCCAAAATAAATGTTTTGAGTAGTGAGCTGTTCTTATTCTTACTATTGTAAAGTTTAGCATTTTTTTATTCAGTTTTATTCTCTCTGTCGCGTTCACGCTCGCCCCAATCTGACACTGCTGTTTTCAAATAAAGATGCGTTATAACAGAGGTGAACTAGGCATAAAGGTGAAAGATGGCACTGTTTCGATACAGAACGAGGTCCAGCATCATTCTGCCAATCACCTGTCCTTCAAAGAAACAGCACCGCTTACAGAGCTTGCCAACGTATCGTGCAAACTCCTGTTTGTGATTGTGTTTTGTGATGGTCTTTACATAAGAAGCATTTATATTTTACTTATATAAAAGCCAGATCGAATATTACTTATCTTGATTTATTTACTTATCTTCCTACAGCGTAAAGTCACAAGTAGGCTGCAGAGCTTCCTCTGTTTGATCGACAAGGGAATGCTCACAAATTACACGTGTGATGCCACGAAAAATACCTGCTGACACTTTAGTATGTGAGCAATGGTACAAGAATGCAGTTAGACCTTTTTTGGGCACATACACCACGCTAGTGTTTAGATCTGGACAGTGTAGCGTTGGCGAGCTCTGTAAGCCATGCTGTTTCTTTCAAGGACAGGTGATTGGCAGGATGACACCGGACTTCATCCTGTATTCAAATGGTGCCATCTTTCTTTTTTACGCCTGGTGCAGCTGCGTTGTTCTTATATGTAAGTGAACGTTTCTTGCAGGGTGCAATGCTAAGAACTGCTGCTATCTAATCAAGAGGTCGCAGTTCCGATATCAGCTGCTTCCCAAATTTACCATTTTGAGTAGTGAGCGGCTGTTATTTTTTATATCATACAATAAAAACATACATTTGATTTGTGTAAATTTATAGTTAAAGTTAGCAAGGTTTTTTTCAGTTTTATTCTCTTACGTTCAAGCTCCCACACACCATTATCCCCCCACCCCGGATCTGACGGTTTTCAAATAAAGATGTGGTATAACAAACAAAGTTGTTTTGTTACACCCCCTCTTTATTTGAAAACCATGTCAGATCTTGTGCACAAACGAGACTGGGAAACCTGTGGACGTGGATGTGAGTGGTGTGCATGATTGAGAATGACTGTGGATGTCAATTTTTTTTATTCAGTTTTATTTTTGAGTGCTCTTGCTACACACTGAATTAGTATGCACCTTCTGATCCATACTGTCAAAGAAGCACTGACAAAAAAGAGAGACTTAGGTATATATGACATTTGGAATAATTAATTTTATGACCTATATTGAACATTTCGGAAAACGTTGTTGCACTAATTTAACATTATATTCATTTGCATACCTTCATGCGTTGTAGTCAGTGACAGCGTTTGTTTTTTTTTTTTTTTTTTTCAGATCTTGGCCAGTGTCCACATGTGTTGCATGTTGGTATTTCTTTTGAACTTCAGGAGATGCAGAGGACACGATAGTACAGAGTGGTCAGTTCCGCGCTATATACAATCATCAGATTCAAATGTTAACAGTTCCCACACACACCCAAGGACCGTCTTTACGACATGTGTATAAGGTGTGAAGCCTGAAGACCAAATATCAAATAAACACTTTCACAAAAAGTACAAGTATAACAAAACAAGTGTGCTTTTATTCAAGAATATAACCGAAGAAAAAAGAAAGCAGGTCGATCTGGATTTATGTAAGGTGATTGGCAGAATGACGCCGGACCTCGTCCTGTATCAAAACAGTGCCATCTTTCGCCTTTACGCCTGGTGTGAGTGAACGTTTCTTGCGGGGAGGGCTTCTGTTCTCTTTCTCCGATCTGTGTTCACCTCTGTTATAGCACTTCTTTATTTGAAAACAGCAGTGTCAGATCGGGGCGAGCGTGAACACAACAGAGAGAATAAAACTGAATAAAAAAATGCTAAACTTTACAATACAATACAATACAATACAGTTTATTTTTGTATAGCCCAAAATCACACAGGAAGTGCCGCAATGGGCTTTAACAGGCCCTGCCTCTTGACAGCCCCCCAGCCTTGACTCTCTGAGAAGACAAGGAAAAACTCCCAAAAAAACCTCGTAGGAAAAAATGGAAGAAACCTCGGGAAAGGCAGTTCAAAGAGAGACCCCTTTCCAGGTAGGTTGGGCGTGCAGTGGGTGTCAAAAGAAGGGGTTCAATACAAGTATACAGAACAGAACAAATCCTTAATACAGCATAATAATAAAAATTTTAGAAGTACAGAGCAGAATTTAACAGTAGATGATATCACATAATAAGATTTGGATATTTTTAGAGTCCTGGAGACCTCATCCGTCAAGCTGCCTCCCCATTTGGCCATTCCACGGCTGAAACGTTGCTCGGCCAGCCAATCCGATGAAAGGACCCTTCTTTCCCATGATTCCTGTGATCCTCCATCAGGGATGACTTTACCATAGGCAGGCAAACAACTTGGCAGGTGGGCCGTGGCACCAATTGCCACATTTGAGTACCGAGAACAGAAACAGAATAGGTGAGGGTTAGTAACAAATTATAAAAATTATGTTACTTATGTTTTAGTGCTAATGGGTAACAACAGAGATGCAGTATGTACAGTTAATCAGCAGCTCTAGTCAGGATATGCTAAACTGAAGTAGTGAGTCTTCAGCCGAGATTTAAAGGCTGGGGCCGAAGGGGCATCTCTTATAGAAGCAGGAAGACCATTCCACAGTTTAGGGGCCCTGTAACTAAAAGCTCGACCCACTGTTATTTTATTAATCCTTGGAATCATAAGCAGACCGGCATCTTGAGATCTTAATGTGCGCTCTGGTTTGTAAGTCATGATAAGTTCAGACAAGTAAGCCGGACCTTGGCCATTTAATGCTTTATATGTTAAAAGGAGGATTTTGAAATCTGCCCTAAACTTAACCGGGAGCCAGTGTAAGGATTTAAGAACTGGAGTTATGTGTTCGTATTTTCTTGTTCTTGTAATAATTCTTGCAGCCGCATTTTGGATTAACTGGAGGCTGTATAAAGAACAGTTTGAACAGCCAGTGAACACCACATTGCAGTAGTCAATCCTACTAGAGATAAATGCATGAATTAATTTCTCAGAATCCTGTTTATTTAGAAAGCGTCTTAATTTCCTAACATTTTTAAGATGGAAGAAACATGTTTTGCACAACTTTGTAATATGTGCTTTAAATGACATGCTAGAATCAAAGATAACTCCTAGATTGCGGGCTGATTCAGTAAAATTAATTGGAATTCCAACTGAGTTAAATGACGACAAAATATTGCTGTGATCAGCGTCATTCCCTCCAACAATTAACATCTCTGTTTTATCTGTATTTAAAGACAAGTAGTTCTCATTCATCCACTCCTTTAATTCACTAACACAACTAATTAAAGACAACATCGGAGAAACTTCATTTGATTTAAATGAAAGGTATAACTGGGTGTCATCTGCATACGAGTGAAAATTAACATTATGTTTCCTAATGATAGATCCCAGTGGAAGCATGTAAAGTGAAAACAGTAAAGGTCCCAGTACTGAGCCCTGCGGGACACCATATTGAACTTCTGTGTATCATGAAGGAGTACTGTCAGCACATTTCTGTACATATTGGAATCGATTTGATAAATAAGAACTAAACCAAGCGAGCACGGAGCCTGTAAGCCCAACATCATTTTCTAGCCTGTGCAGTAAAATAGAATGGTCAATGGTGTCAAATGCTGCACTTAAATCTAACAACATAATTACAGTGGAGTTTCCTTCATCAGAGGATATCAGAATGTCATTTACAACCCGTGTTAGTGCAGTTTCTGTACTATGACCAGTGCAAAAACCAGACTGGAATTTCTCAAATAAATTGTAATGCGTAAGGTGTGACTGAAGCTGACTGGCGACTACTTTTTCTAGTATTTTAGAGAGAAATGGTAAATTTGAAATAGGCCTATAATTATTTAGTATGTGTGGGTCTAGGTCTGACTTTTTAAGTAAAGGTTTAATGACTGACACTTTTAGTGCATCAGGTACTGTGCCATGCAGTAATGAACTATTGATAACAGTTAGAATAGGCACTGCAAGAACATCCATTGCACTTTTTACTAGTTTTGTTGGCACTGGATCTAGGGAACAAGTAGAGGGCTTCATTTTAGTAATTAAAGTTAAGATTTTCTGCTCAGTTACAGGATTAAAATTACTAAAGTGCTGAATGCAATGTGCGACAGGGTCAGCTAAGCTAGTATTTGGTTTGTACTGTGATGCTGAGATCTGGGATCTTATATTTTTAATTTTCTCATTGAAGAAGTTCATAAAGTCTGTACTGCTAATATCTGTTGGTATTTTGCACTGTAGATCTGAATTGCCATTTGTTAATTTAGCCACTGTTCTAAACAGTACCCGAGGATTTTTATTATTGCTATCTATTAATGTAGAATAGTATTCTGAGTACAAGTACCATACATTTACACCGTCTGTTACAGACTCAAATAAAATGTATGCTTTTATTGAATAATAGTAAGAATAAGAAGAGCTCACTACTCAAAACATTTATTTTGGGAGACTTTAACCCAGGATTTTCTGAATAGGAGTCAGCAACTCTAACCGCTGTACTACCAAAGAAGTCAGGATGACAAGCAACACTAACCTGATTTCTTTTTCATCAGTTATAGTCTTGGTGGGAAAAAAAGCACCTTTGTTCTGTTATATTTGTAGCTTTTGTGAAAGTGTTTCTTTGATATTTGGAATTCAGGCTTCACACATTATACACTTCATGTCTACATTTTGTCAATTATTACTAAAACATGAAAAATGTTTCTGTTTTAACGATGTGTTTACATAGATCGTTGTAGACACGGAACACACATGAAATGCAAGTGTTCCAAATAACGATATAGTATTTATAAAAGGTGTCATTTTGCTTGACTTCTCACTCTATACAACTCTAAGCAACTGAAACGCAGGTAAACAGACTTGAGCTGAGAAAACTTTTCTGGGTGGGGGGATGTGATAGCAGGCTTCTTGCTTTTTGCTGCTTATCAACACATTTAAATAACACAAGACGCTGACGGAGAGGTGCGAAGCATTTTAAGATGGGACGGATCTACGAGTTTTTTCGTAGGCTCTGGTGATTCTAGTGTTAAACTTATTAGGTGAGAGAATACTTTCTTTCTCTTTAATTTGTGATTCAAGCCTTTAACATTCCAGCTCACAAAGTTAACTGTCACAACATAGAGACATTGATTCTGAATTTTTGATGTCATTTTATAGTCTTAACTGGAAGTGAGACATATTTAACCTTAATTTCCTATTTCCCCACGAGTTATTGCCATGCAGTCTATTGTTCCGTTGGTAGTTATAATTATAAGGATTAAAAGGATAGATTAAATATAGCCTGCTCTCTTTCTCTCCCCACCTTTATCCCCTCACCCCGCCATTTTGCCTCCCCACGTGAGGCTGGACCCCACTTCACAAAGTCTCGGTCCTCTGACATACCTAGAGACAGAGCACGTCAAAAGCAAAACAAGTCCCCACACAGCGGTGTGTGAGGATTAAAAAGTAGAGATATCTATTGCCAATATACTGTAGTCTAAATACTATATGCCTAAAGTATAATCATTAACAAACTATAAGCATAAAATATAATCTTCAGCAATCTTAAAGTATTAAAATAATAAACCCAGGGAATGGTGTTAGAAAGTGGTCCAGGATATGCATAGTAAATCCTAATGCAATAATAGCAATAACAATAAACCAAGGGTATGATGTTAAACAGTCCCCTTTAGGGTAGTAAAAAAAAATTAATTTCTTCCACACACACATCTATAACTGTAATTAAGACATAAACAGAAAGCGTCTGAGTAATGAAAAGAATGTATAATTATAATACCCGTATCATTACAAGTGGATCAGACAGCAGGTGATATCTCCTTGCCATACCATGACAGGATGCGACTCACTATTGTGTTTCAGAATAGTGTCGGGATCAGCTTTCTTAATTCCTTTTCTGCTTCCTCCTTGCTGGAGAAGACGTAGTAGTGGCCTTGAACATCCACTTTCAGTTTGGCAGGATACAAGAGTCTGTATTTGATATTGGCTTGCTTTAACCGCTGTTTAATGTTGTAGAAGGCTGCACGTTTAGCGGGAGAGAAATCAGGGAAAATACGAATGTGGTTATTTTCAAATATAATCTCTTGCTTGTGTCTGAGGAGTGCCATCACATCTAGCTTACATAGTAATCTCTCAAAGCGGACAATAAAAGACCTAGGTCTAAAGGTATTTGATCCACGTATGCGATAAGCTGCTGCTATCTCGGTATCTGATTTAAAGTCCTCTCCAATTATTTTAGAGAATAGTTCAACTGCGAATTTCACTGGGTTTGGACTTTCACGATTCTCAGGTAGACCTTCGATTCTAATATATTCCTTCTGCTTCCATCTTCCAGAGCAGCAAGTCTGTCTCCGAGTTTTTTGCATTCGGAATTGGCAGCTGTTGCTTTTCCATCAGTGGTGGATGCTAGATTTTCTGCTGTTTCAATTCGAGTCGTGAATGTCTGCTTAACATCCTCCTGCCGATCAGCAAGTGTGCTCTGTTTAGACACATTTTCCTAAATGTGCTCCTCAATTTTTTCCAGCATACATTTAAAGGCCGCCTCAAAGCGAGTATATACGCGTTTCTCCGAGTCTTTATTATCCTGTCGCAGCTCTTGCCGCAGCTTCTCACTTGCCTTCTCGCTTATCCTCTCATTTGTCTTGAGCATAATATTTATTTCTTTCTTTATAACATTCTTTATCTCTTGCTTGAGCTCAGCGATCATCACCTTCAGTTCGGACAGATCATTTCTGCTTTCGTGCACTGTAGGCGAAGTGGCGTGCTCTATTACAGCTGATGTTCCCGGCTCGTGTGGAGTAGGTGAAAGCGCGGACTGCAAGGCCTTTTCCAGTTTCAAATGATCTTCTCCAACCCGCGAGCTATCGTGACCTGCGTCACTTGCACATTCGCTCCCCATTTTGCTCACAACTGGAGACAATGCAGCAGACCATGGTCCCGAGGAGTCTGGGCTTTCGCCTGTCTATTCCAGGTCAGTCTCTGAAAGGCCGTACCTTGAGCTTGAACTTGGACTTGTCTGTCTGGGCTTGGATGTGGCTTTAGTTTTCTTTTCCATTTCTTTCTGAGCCCCTTTCTTGCCGACCATGTTTATATATGCTTGCATATACTGTAGTAGAACCCTCGGGTTAGATAAATACAGGATATATCAGGATAATAAAGAAATAATATAAAAAATAACATCGCTGATAACAGAGCTCCACTTCAGACGTCCACCTCTCGCAACGGACGAGACCAACTCCCAAAGTCGCTTAATTAAATATAAAGGAACACTTTTTAATCAGAATATAGCATCAAGTCAATGAGACTTCTGGGATATTGATCTGATCAGTTAAGTAGCAGAGGGGGTTGCTAATCAGTTACAGCTGCTTTGGTGTTAATGAAATTAACAACAAGTGCACTAGAGGGGCAACGATGAGAAAACCCACAAAACAGGAATGGTTTAACAGGTGGAGGCCACTGACATTTTTCCCTCCTCATCTTTTCTGACTGCTTTTTCAGTAGTTTTGCATTTGGCTGCAGTCAGTGTTACTACTGATAGCATGAGGTGATACCTGGACTCTACAGAGGTTGCACAGGTAGTCCAACTTCTCCAGGATGGCACATCAATACGTGCCATTGCGAGAAGGTTAGTGTGTCTCCCAGCACAGTCTCAAGAGCATGGGGAAGATTCCAGGAGACAGGCAGTTACTCCAGGAGAGCTGGACAGGGCCGTAGATGGTCCTTATCCCATCAGCAGGACCAGTATCTGCTCCTCTGGTCAAGGAGGAATAGGATGAGCACTGCCAGAGCCCTACAAAATGACCTCCAGCAGGCCATTGGTGTGAATGTCTCTGATCAAACAATCAGAAACAGATTTCATGAGGATGGCCTGAGGGCCTGACGTCCTTTAGTGGGCCCTGTACTCACTGTCCGGCACCATGGTGCTTGATTGGCATTTACCATAGAATACCAGAATTGGCAGGTCCACCACTTTCACAGATGAGAGCAGGTTCACCCTTAGCCATGTGACAGACATGGTGTGAAAGGGTCTAGAGAAGCCGTGGAGAGCGTTATATGCTGCCTGTAACATCATTCAGTATGACCGGTTTGGTGGAGGGTCATTGATGGTCTGGGGAAGCATATCCATGGAAGGACGCACAGACCTCTACAGAATAGACAATTTCACCTTGATTACCATTAGGTATTAGGTGCAGTGGGTCCTGGGCTTGTTCTGGTGCACAACAATGCCCGACCTCATGTGCCAAGAGTATGCAGGCAATTCCTGGAGGATAAAAGAATTGATACCATTGACTGGCCTCACCGAAATCCAATAGAACACCTCTGGGACATTATGTTTTGGTCCATCCAACAGTGTCAGGTTGCACCTGAGACTGTCCAGGAGCTCAGTGATGCCCTATTCCAGATCTGGGAGGAGATCCTCCAGGACACTAAGTACGATTTTGAGTTGCTGCAATGAAATTTTTGCAAAATGGACTAGCTTGCTGCATTATTTTTTTCACTGTGATTTTTGGGGTGTCTTTGAATTCAGCCCTCTGTAGGTTCATAATTTTCATTTCCATCAAACAATGTGGCATCCTTTCATTCCTAACATATTACTCAGTCCATATCAGTACAGATATCCAGCATGATTTTTTTTTTTTTCCATTGAGATCAGATGTGTTCTCAAAGTGTTCCTTTAATTTTTTTGAGTTGTTTATAGGTGCTGACCCATTTACTACTGTGAGTCAGGCATCAAGGATTTAAACTTGAAACCAATGTAGTGATCTGAAGGGAGAAGTGGCATGTAGCCTCTTCGGCTGATTGAACACTAGGCATGCTACTGCATTTTGAATCATCTACAGCTGCTTAAGGACACATGCCTGTACCTTTGTCAGCGGAGGGATGCAGAAATCCAGGTGTAACAAGAACAAAGCCTGGACCAAGAGTTGTGCTGCATACTCTGTTAGATATGTCTTATCTTATTAGACGTAATATGCTGTCATTCTCCAAAATGTCCTGAATTCAATTCATTAAAACAAACCAGTTAATTTTGAATTGCTTTAGTCATTTTAAATTAGCGATTTATTAACCAAAGCATACCAAAAATATCTGGCATACTGCAGTGGAATGGATTGGACATATGCCCAACCTTCCTCACAGTCTGTGACATAGAATAATGTATAAATGTTGTGAATGCCTTTGAGCTTTTTATGAATTATTAGAAGCATCATAGTTATATATGTAAATAACTTAAAATAGTAAATAGTTCTGAATTAAATTAAATATTCTGAATTGAAATCTTTTTTGGTTTATTTTGCTTCAATAGTCATTTCAGAATTAGTTTAATGTTCAGAAATTGACCAGAATTCAAAAAAGGCCACAGTCAGGTTTAAATAAAGTTGAGAACTGAAAATAATTGTTATATTCTAATGATAAATAAACCAAACATACCAAATTTAAAATATCCATTGTTAGTTCCAGAGAGAAGAGATGGGCATCCCAGCTAGACAATGGCTTGACCAGACAAAAAAATGGAAGGTGTCAGGGTATGTTTAAGCAAAACCCAGAGGCCAGGAGCAGTTCCAATCCCTATATATTCAGTGGCAGTGGTCTGCTGGAGGTATCCCAACTTGGAATTCCTCAGAGGTTCATGGGAACTGAAGTACAGAAGTGCAGCTCTGTCATGATCCTTGGATGCCTTGGATCCTTGGATGCCATAAAGGGGCGCTGTCGGGGAAGGACCACCTTGGTTCTCAAACAACCCGGTAGTACTCCTCACAAGTCATGCTGGGTCACCAGAAGCCATTCCTGGTCCAGCATAAAAGGAGCCCGCTGCCTTACCTAGAGCAGTCAAAGTTGAGAGCAGAGAGCAACACTCAACTGAAGGAGGAAGGACAGGATAGTTTCTTTGTATATGTGGTTATTGGTTGTGCTTCATTGTACAAATTGCTGGTGGATTAAAAAATCCATTATTTGCACCTGTGACTGTGTTTGGTATTATTGGTTCTGGCGTTTGGGACTCTGTGGCACCCCCTATTAGTTACACCATCTATATTTTAGTTGTGGAACACTTCCTACCACAATAGCTTAGTGCACAACAAAATTGATAATGGTTGAAATTGAAAATAACAAGTAAATTACAGTAAATGTTTTTGAAGCTTAAAATTTGAAGCCATTTGTTTAAAAAATAATTATATTTTTTAAAAAGAAAAAAAATATATACCATGGTAGTCGGGGAACCTGCTAGTTTCAATTACCGAATGAAGATCACACATGGATATGCAAACTGCAAACAAAAGTCATGACATCTTGTACTTGTGACCAGAATTAAATTCACACTGCTGAGTAGGAGAGAAGAAGTCACCAACTCACTCACTGGTAGTCTCACAGCAGCAACAGTTTCAGTTGAAATTTTTTTGTATGAAACATTTTCTTTCTTCTGTTTAAGTTTTTAGAAGCTGACATAGCTATTTCAACATGCATCATTAAGGTAACAGTATGTCTTAAACCTAACTGTGGCCTCTATTGTGATGGTTTTACCGCAGCTCTGTCCCTTGACCCCTGTTATTTTTCTATGCTAATTTTTTAAGCCCTGTTCAATTTTATTTTCTTATCATGTTTTGGTTTTTAAATTACATTATTACAATTTGTGGTAAACCATTAACTATGTTACTTGTCTTGTCTAATTTGATCCAAACAGGAAAATGCCCTTTGACACCGCAACTGTGGGACCACCCTCAGCTTAAATAATTGCTGAGGCAGTAGTTCCTGATCATTTTTCAGCTCACCATTCTTAAGTTACCAATGACCTTTTGGAATTGTATGTTTTAATGTATTGATTCTCTGGCTCATGGATGTTATGATTCTGTTTTTTTTTTTCTTAAAATTTATATTTATTTATGGATTCAATTTCATTTTTTTTTGTTTCTCTGGTTGGTTTTAAAATATGGAGAATCATATTTAAAGTTTACTCCACATACCATCAGAATGATTGCGAACATCAGAACAGTGGAGGGTTCTAATGGGGTAAATACAATACAATTCACCGAACAGAACACACAAGTAATCCTCAAAACAATACAATAGTACACTAATAATAGTACACATAATATTACACCTATTCTGAAGACAATTGTCAAAATAGTTTAAACATTTAATATATTATAATAATGTCATTTTGCTTTTCATGAATGCCAACAGTTTTATGTTTAGTTTGTGTAGTCTTGCTATGAACATTTTGATGGTATAATGGTCAGGGTCACACACTTCCTGGATATCCAAGAATTAGGATAGAAGCCTAAAACTGTGAGTGCTTGTATTTGCTTTTCACTCTTCTTGGTTTCAAATATTCTGGAATTTTTTTAACAACATCTTTGTTTAAGGATTTGGCTATGACAACTGATGGTCAAATTTTTGGTTTTAATCTTAAATTTGTTTTGAGACTTTTGTTTAATATATATATATATATATATATATATATATATATATATATATATAACTTTTCCCTTCAAAAGCTTGGTCAAGGTTTTGAATCCCAAATTTTGGATTTGGTTCTTTTCAAATGACCTCTTTTGAAGGTATTTTTTCCTTTTTAGGGATTACAGTATATACTATGTTCTCTCTCATTTTGGTACATTTATATAGTTTATCTCCTTTTTTTGTGAAGGTCTGTGTGGTGGAATGGCCAGGACCCATGCCTGACCGGGACACCCCTTCAACACTAGATCTGGGGGAGCAGCCATGGGATTCATGCTACGTCGCCCGGAACACTTGGTGACAGCCACCCTGGGTTACACCGGGGCCTGTTTTATGGAACACTGGAGCTTATCCTGTTTGGGCTCCGTGGCCACCGCCAGGGGGAGCTGCAAGGCTTCCTGAGCCCATGTGGGCAGCAACGCAGCCACACCAGGAAGTGCAGCCTATAGATAGATATATATAATATAGATAGATATAGATAGATATATATAATATAGATAGATAGAGATATAGATATATATGTTTATATATATGTGTATGTGTATATATGTAGATATGTATGTATATATGTATGTGTGTGTGTGTATATATCTATACTAATAAACGGCAAAGCCCTCACTCACTCACTGACTGACTGACTGACTCATCACTAATTCTCCAACTTCCCGTGTAGGTAGAAGGCTGAAATTTGGCAGGCTTATTCCTTACAGCTTCCTTACAAAAGTTGGGCAGGTTTCATTTCGAAATTCTACGCGTAATGGTCATAACTGGAAGCTGTTTTTCTCCATTTACTGTAATGGAGATGAGC
>JANRMT010062831.1:26961793-27026407 GCA_026402145.1 Polypterus bichir lapradei
ATATATATATATAGATATGTATGTATATATGTATGTGTACAGTATATATATATATATATATATATATGTATATATGACAGCAACACTCATAACAGTGACAAAACAATTACATTGATTACATCAATCATCCATTATCCATCCATTATCCAACCCGCTGAATCCAAACAGGGTCACGGGGGTCTGCTGGAGCCAATCCCAGCCAACACAGGGCACAAGGCAGGAACCAATCCTGGGCAGGGTGCCAACCCACCGCAGGACACACACAAACACACCCACACACCAAGCACACACTACGGCCAATTTAGAATCGCAAATCCACCTAACCTGCATGTCTTTGGACTGTGGGAGGAAACCGGAGCGCCCGGAGGAAACCCACGCAGACACGGGGAGAACATGCAAACTCCACGCAGGGAGGACCCAGGAAGCGAACCTGGGCCTCCTAACTGCGAGGCAGCAGCACTACCACTGCGCCACCGTGCTGCCCTACATCAATCATCTTACGTTATTTTCAAAATGTTTCCTTTTCTTTTTCATAACTTATTTAACACACTACTTCTCCACTGCGAGGCGCGGGTATTTTGCTAGTTATAAATAATTCTATCAGTGAGGGGTTTGTGCCCTCATTTTTTAATCATGTGGTAGTGCAACCTTGTCTTAAAAAGGCTGAGGTAGATCCTGGTGAGTTAGCTCATTTTTGCCCAATTTCCAAATTGTCATTTTTGGCTAAAATATTAGAAAGAATTATTTATAATCAATTGGTTGATTATCTTAACTCCAATAATTTATTTGAGATCTACCAATCAGGCTTTAGGCATTATAATTGTGCTGAATTGGCCCTCCTGAAAGTATTTAATGGCATCTCCCTTATTGCTGACTCAAGTGGGGCAGCAGTCCTTATCCTCCTAGATCTTCCTGCAGCTTTTGACACTATTGACCATGAGATCTTGCTGTTGTAGCTTGAACGTCTTGTGGGACTCGAAGCAGCTGCTTTTAACTGGTTTAGGTCATATCAGACTGATAGGCACTTTTCGGTGACTTTCAATTCCTCTTTTTCATCTACTGTTGCTGGTAAATGTGGTGTTCTTCAGGGATCCATTTTGGGTCCTATTTTTTTTTTCTTTATATCTGAATCCTATAGCAGCTATATTAGGAAGTTTAATATTTCTTTTCACTGTTATGCTGATGACAAACCAGTTTATATTCCTGTGTGCAACTCTGCAATTAATTGGCTGCCCAATTGTCTTGTAGAACTAAGATCCTGGATGGATGACAATTTTCTTAATCTTAAAATAAAATGGAAGTGCTGATAGCTGGTCTTGCAGCCAAATTTCAACTTGGTTTTAATCTTCTTAGCTCTTTCCTGGATTTTTGCAAAACACCAGTTTGTAATCTTGAGGTTGTTTTTGCCAGTAACCTCTCTTTTGAGAAACAGATTAATTCTGTGGTCAAGAGTTGCTTTTTCCAGCTTAATTTTTAAGCCAAGGTTAAACCTTTTTTATCTCCTATAGGGATCATGAGAAACTTACTCATGCTTTTCATCTTTTCTCATCTTGATTATTGCAATTTGTTGTATTAAAAAAATAGCAAATCCCTGATATGCAGGTTGCAGCTGGTTCAGAATCCTGCTGTTCATTTTGTGGTTGGGGGAGGAAAGTTTGATTCTGTAACTCCAATTTTGGTTTCTTTACACTGGTTGCCTGCTAGTTTCAGAATTGATTTTAAAATATTGCTGCTTATTTTGAAATCAACACATGGTTATGCTCATGTCTTTTTTCTGAATTGTGTATTTCACATCAACCATCCAGAGAGCTTATATCTACCAATTAGCTTTCTCTTGTTGTTCATCATACTAAGTGTAAAACTTAGTTTGCTAGTTAGCTTTTGCATCAGCTTAACCTTGTCTGTGGAATTCTTCACCCAATTACATTAAAGAGTCACATTCAATTGAACTTTTTAAAACCAGATTACCCTCGCTTTCTGCGACCTTTAATGATACCTATGGTTTATTGTATGTTATAATGTTAAGCAGTTTAGCTACAGCATTACTGATGTTGTTTTGAATGTGCTCTATATGTAAATTGACATTGACATTGATTCCCCCCAAAATCCCTCATTGGTCTAATTGAGATTATTTTTACTTTGCATCTTTTTATTTATTGTTGACCTTTGCTCCTGTTGTTTCATTACTTGCAAGTTTTGCACCCCCTCTTCACATGTTTTGCTTGAGAGAGATATGTAAAGTGTGAGCTCCCATTCTGATTATTTTCCTATTGTTTGAAATGTTTGTAATAAACTGTATTTTCTTCACAATATTTATTTAACCTTCCCATTCTAATTCAGCTCTCTTTTTTCTATTTCCTGTATGTGCAGCAGACATAAATGAGAGAAGGTTGGTTGTGCAATTATATATATACTTGTATCATCTTATTCAGGTGGCGGTCCTTATTCACTCCTACTTCAATTTTGTGGCATTATGAACACACTCTTACAATACAATACAACTTATTTTTGTATAGTGCTCCTCACTGAGTGCAGGAGCAGACACTCTTTTTTTCCAGGTTACAGTTAAGGTGTTATAGATCATGTTAATGTTCTTTTATGAATGACATTTCCAAGGGGACAAAGTGTATGTTTTGCCTGTTTTTCTAAGGAGTTATTATCTACAAAAAGAAATCCTGTTAGCATTAGTATGCTATTTGCCACTTCACTGGCTTTGAAAGGTTCCCATAATTTGTTAGAGTGGTCTCAGCATCCTATTATCTTGTAGACTGGTCATGAAAGCCTGTTGTAACTAAAAATTCACATTAGTTTCATCATTTCTTTCCAACCAGGACAGAAAACTAGAAATTCAGATGCAAAGGCCTGAGAGCATCACACTGTTGAGGTAGCAGTTGATCTTGAGCCAGTTATTCTAGCCAGTACGTTTTTCCTTCTGCTGATTATGAACACATCTCCACAGAATTGTAAATACCTGGCTTTGCTGAATAAATAATGGACTCTCTTCTGACAGTATCTGTAGCTGAGGGCTGTACACCTCCCCTGGGAAACACTTTTAGTCTTTGTTGCTGGTTCCTATTATAGTTTGATTTAAATGTTTTTGCTTAGGGACATAACCCTTTCATTCATGGTCATCCTGGTATTCAAACAGCAACAGATGTGCTTTTTCACATATTTCTAAATAGTGAGTACTGATGTCTCAAAAAATCTGCAATGGGTTTTGATCAGTGCAGTTCTGTGAAATGTGTAACTCTTCCTAGTGGGGAAAAATATGGGGACAAACTATGACATTGGAGCATTGTTTGAATTTAGATAGGCAATCCAGGGTATTGTAACACCCTAGCCAGGTTGAAGGCCCTTGGAAGTGACTGTTGGGTCCTATATCTAAAGCATCAGTGGAGACAATATTTAGCACTGTGAATAATTTGAAAATGAAGTTTAGGACTACAGTTCTAACTAAAATACTAAATAGTCTTTTACATGTACAGTGTACCATGCAATGGACAAACCAAGTCACGAGATGCTAACAAAATGTATCAAATATACAGAAATGCATTCACTTAAGATTGCCTACAACATTTTTTATGATTATTATTAATAAATAAATGATCAATTATAAAAGAAATTTAAAAAAATTAAAACTGCTTTTTTTGTAAAAAGTTAAATATGTAAACAGGTCAGTTTAATTCTAAAAGATTTATCAGGGTCTTTTTCTTTACTTCTTAAAGTGTTTCAGGCTCTTCTTGTAGAACTCATTCTTAGGTTTTGATATTTTTCTTTTAAACTTAAACTGATATTTAGGATGAACACAATCTTCAGTTACAGTCATATGAAAAAGTTTGGTAACCCCTCTCAGCCTGCATAATAATTTACTCTACTTTCAACAAAAAACACAACAGTGGTATGTCTTTCACTTCCTAGGAACATCCGAGTACTGGGGTGTTTTCCAAACAAAGATTTTTAGTGAAGCAGTATTTAGTTGTATGAAATTAAATCAAATGTGAAAAACTGGCTGTGCAAAAATTTGGGTACCCTTGTAATTTTGCTGATTTGAATGCATGTAACTGCTCACTACTGATTACTTGCAACACCAAATTGGTTGGATAAGCTCATTAAGCCTTGAACTTCATAGACAGGTGTGTCCAATCATGAGAAAAGGTATTTAAGGTGGTCAATTGCAAGTTGTGCTTCCCTTTGACTCTCCTATGAAGGGTGACAGCATGGGATCCTCAAAGCAACTCTCAAAAGATCTGAAAACATAGATTGTTCAGTATCATGGTTTAGGGGACGGCTACAAAAAGCTACCTCAGAGGTTTAAACTGTCAGTTTCAACCATAAGGAATGTAATCAGAAAATGGAAGGCCACAGGGACAGTTGCTGTTAAACTCAGGTCTGGCAGGCCAAGAAAAATACAGGGACGGCATATTAACAGGATTGTGAGAATGGTTACAGACAACCCACAGATCACCTCCAAAGACCTGCAAGAACATCTTGCTGCAGATGGTGTATCTGTACATCGTTCTACAGTTCAGCGCAATTTGCACAAAGAACATCTGTATGGCAGGGTGATGAGAAAGAAGCCCTTTCTGCACTCACGCCACAAACAGAGTCACTTGTTGTATGCAAATGCTCATTTAGACAAGCCAGATTCATTTTGTAACAAAGTGCTTTGGACTGGTGAGACAAAAATTGAGTTATTTGGTCATAACAAAAAGTGCTTTGCATGGTGGAAGAAGAACACTGCATTCCAAGAAAAACACCTGCTACCTGCTGTCAAATTTGGTGGAGGTTCCATCATGCTGTGGGGCTGTGTGGCTAGTTCAGGGACTGGGGCCCTTGTTAAAGTCGAGGGTCGGATGAATTCAACCCAATATCAACAAATTCTTCAAGATAATGTTCAAGCATCAGTCACAAAGTTGAAGTTATGCAGGGGTTGGATATCCCAACAAGACAATGACCCAAAACACAGTTCGAAATCTACAAAGGCATTCATGCAGAGGGAGAAGTACAATGTTCTGGAATGGCCTGACTTGAATTTCATTGAAAATCTATGGGATGATTTGAAGCAGACTGTCCATACTCGGCAGCCATCAACTTTAACAAAATTGGAGAGATTTTGTATGGAAGAATGGTCAAAAATACCTCCATCCAGAATCCAGACACACATCAAAAAGGGCTATAGGTGGCGTCTACAGGCTGTTATATTTACAAAAGTAGGCTCAACTAAGTATTGATGTAATATCTCTGTTGGGGTGCCCATATTTATGCACATGTCTAATTTTGTTATGATACATGTTGCATATTTTCTATTAATCCAATAAACTTTATGTCACTGCTGAAATACTACTGTTTCCATTAGACATATCATATATTAAAAGGAAGTTGCTACTTTGAAAGCTCAGCCAATGATAAACAAAAATCCAAAGAATTAAGAGGGGTTCCAAACTTTTTCATATGACTGTAAGCATTTTAAAATACCCATACAATATATGTTTCTATTACAGCAGAGAATGCCACATTTCCATGACCGCAATGGTATTCCTATGGAGGCAGAGTCTGGGGAAGCAGCAGTTTTGAAATCATCACAGATACTGATTTACAAATACTCAGATTTAATACAACACCAAGGGGGGATTTCAATATTAAATCTGTTTTATCATGATTGCAGCACGGAAGAGATCTGTCAGAATTTGAATATAATGTACATACTGTATAGCTGGTTGCTTAAAACTCCAAGGGGGGCCAATGCTCTTCATTATAATATACATATAACATTGCTCTCAAAACTCAGAGGTTTGGATGGGGCATTTACAGCTTTGCCTAGGGTAGCACACAAGCTAGAGCTGGCCCTGGGTGTTTCCTAGGTGAGGTCCATATGCAGTAAGTTCAGTACACTTTAACATTATTATTATTAATATTATTATTATTATTATTATTATTATTATTATTATTATTATAGTAAATGCTGACTGTTTTTTATTAGCATCAATTGTTTATCAGCTCTTGTATTGTACAACAAAAGGTGACCATCTTCTTTGAATATCCTCGATTTCTGAGTGAAAGCATGGCAGGCTTTTATAGGTAGCTTTCTAGGTGGGCCACTGTGATCTGTGAGGTTTATTCCATAGACATGGTTTTATTTAAAACAGGTAATTGAGGTCATAAATTAATACAGCTTAAGCCATCTGAATGGTAGAAGGCACAACTCAAATGGACCTTAGAAAAGTAACTGGCAACTGCAGTGAACATCAGAGGTCTCACCTACAGACAGATGAAAGAGATCACTCCTGCCCATACCTAAGAAACATGCCTCCTGCACTCTCTCAAAGTGGCCAGGGTCGACTGCAAGAACCCCACAACTGAACTCTTTCACCAGCAGCTCTCCTTCAAAAATTGAATTATTGTGAGTGTCCACCGGATATTAAAATAAGCTAAGTGTATCCTTTGATACACTAAGAACCTAAGTGTATCCTTTCTTTAGTGTTATGTTTCCTTTCTTCATCTTAGAATCACTGCCGTACCACTAGGGAAGGCTATACTATTTAATTTTAAATTATTTATGTAGGTCTTAGTAAAAACTGCATTCTCTAACAAAAATATTCCCAGGAAGCATGCCCCATCCAGATTGATGCATTTCCATTTTTCAAAGTCTATCTTGTGTTTTACCCTTAAGACAGTAATTTTTCTGGAAAGTGCAAATCTCTTAAAAAAGTACTTAGCAAAATTAAGTCAAAATGATTCAAACTGCTAACTTGTAGTCAGAAATGGTAATCAAATGCAGTTAATTTATTGAATGCTTTAATCAGGAAAAATATGTTGAACTTGTAATGCAAACCTATCTTGCAGTGTTTTTACACATTCAAGCCTTTGTTATAAATCAGGTTGAATTTTTTAAAACATACAGTGTTCTGTCACAACATAATCTAGTAGTTCAAAATAGAGCAAGCTGCCATCAGAGAAGAAAACCAGAAATGAAACAAAATGACCTGAATATCCATAAAGTCTGCAATTGCAGTAGTATTATCAGTAAATGCATTTTATAAATAAAAAGCATTTTGATTATTATTGAAAAATTACCTGATAATAATGTATCATATTTCAGAAAAAAATAAACATATACATTCCTTAAAGATTTAAGATTAAAGATTTAAAGTGATGTTTTATACAGTATGTCATTTGTTAAATGGAAGAATCATGGAAGCACTATAAAAAATACTGAAGCATTCATCGACTTTGTCGTGGAAATAATGTATTATTATGTTAATATGATATTTATTTAATCCTTCAAGGTCCTAAATCATTTACATAGATATATCTTTCTTTCTGTTACTCAATAATGTTTTTTGCAAACTGAAACTGTGTGTCATATATTTTATTCAGTATTACTCATGTATATTACTTAATTTCTTACAAGTACAAATTAATGCAGTGTGCATAGTTTTATTTTAAAAACACAGTTTAATTAATATTACTTTATTTTAACATGTCATGATCTGGAATTTTTGCAATAAGCATCACCAAGATTAACAGCCTAAAATCAAAACCAGTCAGTTAAACATAACGGTTAAATTGTTATGCAGCATTATTCATTGCATGCACCATTAAAAGACACTTCACAAGTAAGCAAGATTAGATTGAAACACAATTTAGGATTAAATAGTTGGGAGTGACTGTAATCATATGCACAATGAGCTTTTTAGCATTTGCTACAGAGTACAAATGAGGGTCATGACTTCTTTTTTGAATCGAGTTACGGTTTTGAAAATATCTGCCAAGCTGTTCCAGAGAGCATTGTCATTTCTGAAACTTGCTTATTGGTAAGACTTGCATGCACTTCTACAAAGAGTACAGACACATCTATAAGGCTACTCCTTTCTTTCTTAGAAATAAATAATCTTACAGTCATTGTGGTATATATTAGATAAACAATTAAATGCATAACTTAAAAAGAATGTCTTATAGAAATGCCAAATGAGCAAACTAAAATTATGCTGATGCCCTCAGGAATATTTGAAACCTATACAGTAGCTGACAGTAATGCTAAATGCAATGAATGCACCAACTAACAATTATGCAGTTTAATATGTCATTGCAAGAACAGCTAAGCTGGATGTAAATATATAAATATACTGTAACTTCAGAACTTACTTAAAAATTGAATATGCTTTTATGCCCTAGCAAATATGTGGAGCAAAAAGTGAAAATATTAATTAAAAAGGATTTTTTTAACCTTATAAGATTGGTTCAACCTCTAGCAGAAATGAACAATCTAATGTGAGTTTCAGGAATTTACACGATTTGTGACAAAAACAAAATATCTAATGCTGAATCCATATATGTTGTTTTCCAGTTCTTTTAAAACAATCGGTATTGTTTTACACTTTTTATCAACCGTGAAAATGGAAACCTAAGAAAGAAACTATTTTGTATTGTTTTTCATAATTCTAGCAGACTAGGTTAAACAAGAAAACATTAAAGGTTTATGTTTAATGTACAATAAGCTAATATAAACTTCTCAAAAAAATTAAAGGAACACTTTGAAAACACATCAGATCTCAATGTGAAAAAAAAATCACGCTGGATACCTTTACTGATATGGACTGGGTAATGTGTTATGAACAAAAGGATGCCACATTGTTTGATGGAAATGAAAATTATCAACCTACAGAGGGCTGAATTCAAAGACACCCTGAAAATCAAAGTGAAAAAAATGATGCGGCAGGCTAGTCAATTTTGGCGAAATTTCATTGCAGCAACTCCAAATCTTACTCAGTATTTTGTATGGCCCCCACGTGCTTGTATGCATGCCTGACGTCGGAGAGGGGAGGGAGATTGGCATGCTCCTAATGAGACAACGAATGGTGTCCTACGGGATCTCCTCCCAGATCTGGACCAGGGGATCACTGAGCTCCTGGACAGTCTGAGGTGCAACCTGGTGGCTTCGGATGGACCGAAACGTAATGTCCCAGAGGTGTTCTATTGGATTTAGGTCAGGTGAGCATGGGGGCCAGTCAATGGTACCATTTCCTTCATCCTACAGGAACTGCCTGCATACTCTCGCTACATGAGGCCAGGCATTGTCATGCACTAGGAAGAACCCAGGACTAATTGCACCAGCATAGGGTCTGACAATGGGTCCAAGGATTTCATCCCGATACCTAATGGCAGTCAAGGTGTCATTGTCTAGCCTGTAGAGGTCTGTGTGTCCCTGCATGGACATGCCTCCGCAGACCATCACCGACCCACCGCCAAACCAGTCATGCTGAATGAAATTACAGGCAGAATAAGTTCTCCACGGCTTTTCCAGACCCTTTCACTTCTGTCACATGTGCTCAGGGTGAACCTGCTCTCATCTGTGAAAATCACAGGGTGCCAGTAGTGGACCTGCCAATTCTGGTATTCTATGGCAAATGCCAATCAAGTGCCACAGTGCTGGGCAGTGAGCACAGGGCCCACTAGAGGACATCGGGCCGTCAGGCCACCCTCATGAAGTCTGTTTCTGATTGTTTGGTCAAAGACATTCACACCAATGGCCTCCTGGAGGTAATTTTGTAGGGCTCTGGCAGTGGTCATTCTATTCCTCCTTGCCCAGAGGAGCAGATACTGGTCCTGCTGATAGGCTAAGGACCATCTACGGCCCTGTCCAGCTCTCCTGGAGTAACTGCCTTCTCCTGGAATCTCCTCCATGCCCTTGAGACTGTGCTGGGAGACACACTAACCTTCTGGCAATGGCACGTATTGATGTGCCATCCTGGAGAAGTTGGACTACCTGTGCAGCTTCTGTAGGGTCCAGGTATCACCTCATGCTACCAGAAGTGACACTGACCATGGCCAAATGCAAAACTAGTGAAAAAACAGTCAGAAGAAATGAGGAAGGAAAAGTGTCAGTGGCCTCCACCTGTTAAACCATTCTTATTTAGGGTGTCGTCTCATTTTTGTCCCTCTAGTGCACCTGTTGTTAATTTCATTAACACTAAAGCTGCTGAAATTGATTAACAACTCCCTCTGCTACTTAACTGACCAGATCAATATCCCAGAAGTGTTATTGACTTGATGCTATACTCTGATTAAAAAGTGTTCCTTAAATTTTTTGAGCAGTATATATGTGTTGAGGTTTCTGAACTCTATTGGGACACCACCAATGGGATGATGCACCGAAGCACGATTGCTGCATCTGTGGAAGACTGTTTGTCTATCACCAAGGCAACCGCAGGTTCGCAGTGCCGCAGCATATCACCGCAGAAACAACTATGAGGATCCCGGTCACGCTCTGAGCACCTGTTGCCAATGGGTGATGCAAGGAACATTATAAATGCAGGGAACAGTATTACTTGGCCACTGACTTGGCCCCGACCCTGCCCGCTTGTTGTGCCTGCATATAGGAGAGTGGTAGATTTTACTATAATAAATAACCATGCTGTTCCTGTTTCAAATTGAATAAAGCTGGTTTTACTAAAGTACTGAGACTCAGTCTGCTTTTTGGGGTGCAAGACAATGACTCCTATGTCAAAAAGGTACAAACCACTATGGTGCTGAATTGAAAATAAAGAGTGAAAACAACTTAAACAACAAGTCAGCACAATTTTCATTATGACTTACCGTATATACTCACATATAAGTCGGGTCTTGAAACCCAAAAAATCGATCATAAAATCAGACCCCGACTTTTGCGCTGTTCAAAAATGAGACGCTTAAAGTTTTTGTTTTATATCTTCTTGCCTCCTCCAATCTCACATCAGTTTCTCAGGCACATCGAAGTTTGTTGCAGCAGTACAGTTACCAATTTCTTTTGCTACTTCAACGACATTTAATTTAAAACCAGCTTCATATTTTCTTCTGACTGAACGATCCATCGTAGATAAGGGATGCTCTTACAATAAAGGTGTATGGGGGTGTGAGATACAAAAAACACAAATCAGTGCAAACTTTGCTTTGGAATAGTTCAGATATTACCGTGTGGTCATGTAGGCACAATACATAGAAAAAAAATAAAAGGTAGTGTGCTCCGTGGTTACTCTCTCAGGTGGGCATTAGGATATCATAATTTCCTGGACCAATAGGGTGAGTTTTCCGCATTCGACTCATATGACCGACATTATAAAATACCAGAAATTATACGTAAAAATCAACTCCCATGGGAGAACTTGGTATATGGTATCACATTCATGGACATTAATTGAGTTTTTTGAATAAACTGTATTTTCCAAAAATGTTTATAGAATTTGCTTCTAAACAATAAGTTTATCTACTGTAAATATGCAGACTCTGCACTTTGTTGTTGACTACCCCAACTACCCTATACAAGCCAACTGTCTTAATTTCAATGGCCGTTTAAACAGCAAATAGATGAAAATCTTAACCAACTATTAATTTATTATAGGAACACAAGTACTGTATTATAAAATAGCGTCTTTTATACATTTTTTGCTTGACTGCTGCATGGAAAGCAGTAGGAGATAATAGAGTTCGACAGTATGTTTAACACTAGAATTACCAGAGCCTACGAAAAACCTTAAATCGCTTCTTAAATCCGTCTTCACCTTTCAGATTAAGAGCAGCAAGCAACCGGCTATTCCATCCCCCACCGTAGCAGAACATGCACGAACTTCTCCCAGCTCATGCTTTGATTGATTATCTGGGAGTGAAGTGGAGTTTTAGAGTGGAAATAATAGATCGTTTTTGGAACACGCGCATTTCATGTGTGTTCCGTTTCCACAGTAATCTGTATAAACACACTGTTAAAACAGAAACTTTTTCATATTTTAGTAATAACTGTTACAAAATGTAGACATAAACTATAGAATATATGAAGCCTGATTTCCAAAGATCAAATAAACACTTTCACACAAGGTTCAAGAATGATACATCTCCTGTTGTATCCAATTGTTTTTATTAGCATGGAGAAAATGCTAATGGTGGAAAAGCCTCTACTTCAGATGGATATCTAGTAGAATTTTGTAAAAATCTATTTGTTAAACTAGCCCTGCTAATGCTAGCGATGTTTAAGGTCTCTTCTTCAAGTCATTGTTTTCTCCTCAAAAATACAAATATACTTTACAAAAAAGTCATAGTGTGAAAAATGGATAAAAAGAAATAGAAATCAATAAACATATTAGAAACAATAGAATACTTAAGTGAAGCATGATATATAATTAAACTTAATAACTTCAATTGAAAATAAACCTATACACCTTATTTTGGGATTAAGACATAATTAAATGCCTTCATGAGCAAAAGTGATTAGCTGTGTTATTGCCAGAATACCACAAAGGGCTTCAAATGAAAAACAAAAACAGGGGTACTTACTTACCTAAGAGCTCAAATTAATGCTGCATAACCCTGTATTAGAAAAAAAGCCATACAGCTGGTGAGCTCTTCCAGATTTATATCTCTTTAGAAGTGGGTATTAAAAATCAATTATATTTATATGTTTTTCTTCTGTGTATGGCCATTTTAGACTTGGTGTTCATTCATTGTCACTAGTATCAATAGCATTTGTTTTGAATCTGAATTTTGGTTTGTGTTGTGTATGTGGGGAAATAAGGGCCACAGTGGACTTACTTGTAAATATTATTAGTTTATTTATGAGAATGGAGAGATACCTCTTCAGTATCTGTATAAATAAGGCAATTTCTGTCTGTCCATTGGGCCACTTCAGTGCTTGTAATGCACCATTGGAATGTATTTTATAATGTGCGTAATAATGTGTATAATAATAATGTTTTGCAATTTACATTCCAACAGGTTGTGCATCTCAAACATTAACACTGCTGTTGACAGTCCTATACCTCTACAATAAATTGAGTTAACAGGCAAACTGACACCATAAATTAATAAAGGAACATTTAAATAGGGAAAAATACAGGAAATAAAAAGATTGGGAGAAGAAGTACTAATCTCATTCAAGAACAATAAACATTCTGGTGATCAGCCTATATTATCATAGTAAAATGAGAGAAGGAATAAAGTGACTAAATGAATGACAAATTCCAGTAATAGCTACAGTATAAAGATGAGATGCTCCAGGACCTGAGTTTTTAAGACTCCTGCTTTCATACCAACAGCAACTTGTCCATGTGTGACTGTCAACAGGCTCCAAAGGGATTAGTACTCCCTCTTTCAGTCTTTAATAGGATATAGTATAGATTGTATATGCCATATGTTACAGTAAAAAATACATTAATTTTATTCTTACAAGTGCCATTTGCCTTAGAGCAGTGTTTCTTAAACTATTTTTTCTCACAACTCAGTCTTGCCCTTCTTAGTGTCCTTGAATACAACGGTGAGTCCTGACCCGGTGCAACCCAAAAGGTAGCAACTATGCTTTGAAGAAACTATATTTTAGAGAATGACACCCTTGAGTAAGTCAATCAATCAATCAACATTTATTTATATAGCACATTTTCATACAAAAAAATGTAGCTCAAAGTGCTTTACAAAATGAATAGAAAAATAAAAGACACAATAAAAAAATAAACATAAGTCAACATTAATTAACATAGAATAAGTAAGGTCCGATGGCCAGGGTGGACAGAAAAAAAAAAAAAAAAAACCTCCATAAGCTGGAGAAAAAAAAATAAAATCTGTAGGGGTTCCAGAGCAAGAGACCGCCCAGTCCCCTCTGGGCAATCTACCTAACATAAATGAAACAGTCTTCTTTGTATTTAGGGTACTCATGGAAGGACTTGATGATGATGGTCACGTAGACTTCTGGCTTTCAGTCCATCAATGTTGGTGCATCATGATGCTTTGGGTAGGTGGTGGTGGCACAGGCCGCCACCACAAAGAAACCGGAAAAAGAAGCAGAAGAGAGAGTAGGGGTCAGTATGGATTTTGGAGCCACTGTGAATAGTTATTATGAAGAATTGAACATACAGAGTATCAGTATTACGTTAAAGTGAAGTTATAAAAAGGCCATGTTAAAGTAATGTGTTTTCAGCAGTATTTTAAAGTGCTCTACTGTATTAGCCTGGCGAATTCCTATTGGCAGGCTATTCCAGATTTTAGGTGCATAACAGCAGAAGGCCACCTCACCACTTCTTTTAAGTTTAGCTTTTGGAATTCTAAGGACACACTCATTTGAAGATCTAAGGTTACGATTTGGAATATAACGTGTCAGGCACTCCGATATATAAGATGGAGCGAGATTATTTAAGGCTTTATAAACCATAAGCAGTATTTTAAAGTCAATTCTGAATGACACAGGTAACCAGTGTAGTGACATCAAAACTGGAGAAATGTGTTCGGATTTTCTTTTCCTAGTTAGGATTCTAGCAGCTGCATTCTGCACTCGTTGCAAGTGATTTATGTCTTTCTTGGGTAGTCCTGAGAGGAGTGCGTTACAGTAATCTAATCTACTGAAAACAAAAGCGTGAATTAATTTCTCAGCATCTTTCAATGATATAAGAGGTCTAACTTTTGCTATGTTTCTTAAGTGAAAAAAATGCTGTCCTAGTGGTCTGATGAATATGCGATTTAAAATTCAGATTACAGTCAACAGTTACCCCTAAGTTTTTTACTTCCGTCTTAACTTTTAATCCTAGTGCATCAAGTTTATTTCTGATAACCTCATCAAATCCATTATTGCCAATTACTAAAATTTCAGTTTTCTCTTTATTTAGTTTGAGAAAATTACTATTCATCCATTCAGAAATACCAGTAAGACATTGTGTTAGTGTATCGAAAGAGTTGGAGTCATCAGGTGCTATTGATAAGTACAGCTGCGTGTCATCAGCATAGCTGTGGTAACTCACATTGTAACCTGAAATAATCTGACCTAACGGAAGCATATAGATTGAGAAAAGCAGCGGACCCAGGATAGAGCCTTGTGGAACACCATATCGGATATCATGTGTCTTTGAGATTTGATTACCACAACTCACAAAGAATTTTCTACCTGCCAGGTAGGATTTAAACCAATTTAAGACACTGCCAGAGAGGCCCACCCATTGACTAAGGCGATTTCTAAGAATATTATGATCAATGGTATCAAATGCGGCACTCAGATCTAAGAGGATGAGAACAGATAAATGGCCTCTGTCTGCATTTACCCGCAAGTCATTTACTACTTTAACAAGTGCAGTTTCTGTGCTGTGATTTGTTCTGAAGCCTGACTGAAATTTATCAAGAATAGCATGTTTATTGAGGTGGTCATTTAATTGCAAAATGACTGCCTTTTCTAGAATTTTACTTAAGAAGGGCAGGTTAGAGATGGGTCTAAAATTTTCAAAGGCAGAGGGGTCAAGATTATTTTTCTTGAGCAGGGGTTTAACTACAGCAGTCTTAAGACAGTCTGGAAAGACCCCCGTATTTAATGACGAATTAACTATATCCAGAATACTGTCAATTAGCACGCCTGATATTTCTTTGAAAAACCTTGTTGGTAATGGGTCAAGGACGCAAGTGGAGGGTTTCAGTTGAGAGATTATACTATGTAATTCAGGTAAATCTATCCTGGTGAAAGCATTTAATTTGTTTATAATGGAGTACCGGGGCTTTGGAGGTTCTGCAGTGTTGGGGAGATATACTATGTTATCTCTAATATCATTAATTTTTTGATTGAAAAATACAGCAATGTTTTCACAGGTTTCACTGGAAGTATTCTGGGGGCATTCCTTTGTGTTACTTGGGTTTAACAGACGATCAATTGTAGAAAATAAGACTCTGGGATTACTAGCATTGTTATTTATAATATTAGAGAAATAGCAGCGCCTCTCAAGACGGACAGTGTTATTGTATTCTGTTATTTTAGCCTTCAATATCTCATAATGGATAGTTAGTTTAGTTTTCCTCCATTTACGCTCAGCTCTACGACATGTTCTTTTTAAATCAGACACTCTTTGGGTCTTCCATGGAATAACAATACTAGAAGATTTTTTAACTGTCTTTTCAGGTGCAACTATGTCAACAGCAGCTCTTACTTTAGAATTAAAGTTTTCCACTTTACTATTTACATTATCCTCGCTATTATAGTTGGCATTATAAACGGACTGATTGCTTAGAATAGTTGTAAGCTTTAAAGCTGCTGATGAGTCAAAGAAGCGTTTTTTAACAAAATGCTTCTCATGAGTGTTATCTATCTTTATTTCTATATTAAATAGTAGAAGGAAATGGTCTGATAGACCAATATCAATGACCTGCTTTAAATCAACTTTAAGCCCTGTGGACATGAGTGGAACCATCAGTATTATGGAGTGAAACATATCAAATATTATATTTTTTCTAGGGCTGGGCAAGTTAACGTGCTATTATCGTGTTAACGCATTAATTAATTAACACAAACAATTATTTTATCGTGTGTTAATATGGTTTTTGTTATTATTATTATTTTGAAAGCCTCAGTATCGCTAGCAGTCGATAGAGATCAGTGAACGTCTTGTTACAGCACTTTTAGATACAATTTTGCTAAAAGTAAAGTTAGCTTTGTTGATTTGACCTCGATTCCCTGTGTGTGCCTGAGTGGTGAAGAGCAAACAGCTTATAAAATGGCATGAGGAGAGATACCAAAGTGAATGCTTAAAGCAAAATAATCCATGGATGACTTTTTTCATATTATTGCTGAATTGGACTCTGATTTGTCGGACTGCAATTTTGATGTAAGTGATTTGGAGATGTAGATCGAAAACGAAAGTGAGGTACCAGCATCTGCTGATCAGTCCCCAGCTGATTGTGGTGCTGAACATGTTTGTGTAGCTGATGAACCTATGGCAACGTTCACCTGGGAGGATAGACACATGATGACAGGAGGTACAAACCATATTGCGTCTCACTGCAACTGCCACCCCCGCGCACCTGTCTCACAAAGACAGTGAGGCTGCCAGCCCACCATGCATTCCTGCTGGCCCCTGCTGCCACAAACTGCAATCAGGCACCATTACTTTGTGCGCTTTTCAGAAAACTGAGTTTTTTGGAAAAAATATTAGCCCTCAAAGAGTTGCTACTGAACATAGACTGTTTATGCTGCTCCCTGATAAAAGAAAATGTTAACTTGCTGTTGCTCAGAAGGTGCCTGTTACAATGTTGTGATCGTGGTTCTGGACTCTGAGGTTAACTTGTTTCTCTATAACAAACTAGATAAAATGTTAATGCCCCTGGCAGTGGCAAATAGCTTTGGTTTTATATTTGATTTGGTTTCATCATTGTTTAAGTTGAGATTTACAAGAAATACTGGGAAGGGAATACTGCTGTTAAAAAGCACCTTATTTGTTTAAAGTGTTTGCAAACCAAATGCATGCAATCTGCTACTTTTGAGTTCATTATTGAATTTTGCACAAACAATGCGATTGTTGTGATTTTCTGTGATTAATTGCAATTAATCACTGACAATCATGTGATTAATCACGATTAATAATTTTAATCTCTGCCCAGCACTTATTTTTTCACGTTTAAAAAAAGATGAACAAAAGAAAAAGACCACCACAACTGTACTGCTACATCTTTTTATCATATCACAAGTCAAATATAGTAAATTGTTCTAAAATTTAATAAAGTAATTCTCAAAAAAATTCTCAAACAATCTTAAGTGTCATCTGTAGTGAACATACTTGGTGCTCATGACTTAGTTTGGCTCTGCTTGTATCCCCCCTTCGTGCATAAGACTAGCCTCAGCCTGCTCCAATTATTTCTGCATTCCGTTTCGAATTGTCATCATTGTGGGTCTTCTGCTAAAATAATTTGTAAGGCCAAATAATCTAATCTGGAAAAGAAATGTAGTCTGAGTTGCTAGAAGGCAAATTAAAAAAATCACTTGTTTAATTGCTAGTCATAGTCATAATCTGCCAATTGTACTGCCGATCGCCTCATTGCCGACCCTGGATGCGAGAATAGCTTTTAAAACATTAAACAGGCCACATTAATCACAACAATTAACACATCAACTTTCTCAGGCCTAGTTCAAGCTATATAATGCACTAGTAAGACCGAATCTGGAGTATTGCACTGTGGTACAAGACATAGCAGCAATGTGCAAAGAAGAAAAACCAAGTGTGTCCCAGGACAGACTCAAAGAATTAAACCTATTTGGTCTCAAGCAGATGTGACTTGTGGTGACCTATTTTATGTATTTAAAAGCATAAAGGTATCGATAAAGTACATCCAGCAACATTCATTGGCTTAAGGGTGAATCACATACTTGAGGACGTCAGTGGAAATTAAGGAGAAGTGCATTTAAAACTTAAGGAAGGAAGCACTTCTTCATTCAAAGAGTTGTGGGACTCTGGAATAAGCTACCGAAATATGTAGTTGAAGAAGAAACCTTGACAACCTTTAAGAAAAATCTGGATGAGATATTGGCTATTAGCTAAACAAACAGGCTTAATGGACTGAATGGTCTCCTCTCGTTTGTTAGCTTATGTTCTTAAATAAAATTGAATAGTATAGAAATGCCACTGCAAGTAGTTGTATTACAGTATTAATATTTTTAATAATTTATTATTATTTCTGTATTTAAATAATTATTAATTTATATGATAAACGTATTATGTTAATGTTAGGTTAGGTTTCTTAAGTTAGCTTAGGGTAGTTTATGTCAGGTCAGGTTTATACTGGACATGTCATCGAGGAGAAAACAACCTCAGACACAGAAGCTTGCCCCTTCCCCCTTAATGTCAACTCGACTAATGATGCTCTGGCCAGAACCATATGCCACTATTAAGCGAGACATGACTGTACTTTGAATGTTTTTGATGTGCCATCTGTTGTAATGACAAATTTAATGCACTTTATTATTAAAACATTTGTGATGCCATAAGTTAAAGTGACATAGACATAGTAACTGGACAGACACAAAGACAGATGTATAAGGTTAGTATTGTAAAGGATAGGGCTGGCATCCCTGCCAGAATTGGCCCCATTCCCTTTATCGCCCGGGAAGCCAATACAACAGAGAAATTGGTCATAGTTCATATGTGGGCTATATATGCTCCATATACTCTGTATGTGGGCTATATATGCCCCTGACCTTTTTTCTCATAAAAATATCATTAATGGACCAGCCCCTAGAAATCTGATAGGACTGGCACAAACCTCCTGAAGCACAGCAAGAACGATGCTCTCTTTTATGTGTAGGATGAATTTGCTGATTGTATTAATTGGTTATTAACATATTTACATCAGCTGTGACTTTAAAAAATATTTTACAGGTACAAATAACCTTTATTTAAGGTTTATTTTAATGACCTTGCACATCTGGTGTAGAGGCCAGGGTGCCTTGGCAATGCTCTAAATTCCACCCATGTTTAAATAGACATTCCAGTAGTCCATTTGAAGTGGGTTTCTTATTTGTTATGAAGAAGAGCATACTGTGAACACAATATCCTCTTCCTTTGACTTCTTTGTTACTAAACCAAGTCACAGTTTTTATTAATTTTTTTTTTATTATTCTTTTCTTTCCATTCTCTGTGGTTATGGCAGACAGTGATCAGGAGTTTGAAATACAGCAAATTTTGGACTCAGGGAAGAGCGGTAATCAAATGCATTACTCTGTCCAGAAGATAGGTTATGGATCCCTTGTTCTGGTATTCATGCATCCAGGCTTCTTTGTCAGTTGGATATATCCTAAAACATTCATTCCTTAGGTTAGGGGCTCTATCATAATTTGGATTTTAGACATTTATACATCTGTTTTTGAACATTATTTCATAATTTGAATTTTAGGTTTTTGTTTATATTTATCATTATTTCAAGGACATCATGTCACATCATTTTGTAATCATATTTTGCCTTGAAGTCACTGACATTTTTTGCATTTTAGACGTGGCAATAGCCATATTCTTTATGGTAATGCTGACATTGCATACACATGACTTTCTACATGTTAGATCATTGCGCCGCCTTACAAAAGATGGCAGGATGGTTTACTCATTTCCCAGCTTTGGTCTAAAGTTGATGTATGCTTTGCATGTGATATTCAAAAAATGTCTCTTTAGGCTTCATTTAGGACAGATTGGTTTTGAACATGAATTACTCTCTTCGATCTGAGCTTTTATTGCCAGATAGTTTGATCTCCTATAAACTGACCCTAACCAGTTAACTGAACCTTCTTCAGTTTGCTCTTTGTTAAAGCCTCTTCATCTTGTTAATAGATTCAAAACATCTACAGACTAATTTAACATGTGAGTCTCCCCGTGTCTGTGTGGGTTTCCTCTGGGTAATCTGGTTTCCTCATACATGTCCAAAGACATGCAGGTTAGGTGGACTTGCGATTCTAAATTGTCCCTAGTGTGTGCTTGGTGTGTGAGGGTGGATGTGTGTGTCCTGCAGTGGGTTGGCGCCCTGCCCGGGATTGGTTCCTACCTTGCGCCCTGTGTTGGCTGGGATTGGCTCCAGCAGACCCCCGTGACCCTGTGTTCAGATTCAACGGGTTGGAAAATGGACGGATGGATGGTTACACATACCGAATGAGAACATTTCAAAATAATAGTAGCCTCATAAAATATGTGTAGTACATCAGTCACTGCAAAGGGGAAAACAAAAACCACAGAGGGCTTGTTGTGCCCAACAAAAAAATAAAAAGTGTTAATTATTCTGTGTGGGATGTGTCACAGGCAGTTATTCCCCTTATCCAAAGTGTACTGTTTATAATTGCCACAAGCCCTGCCAAATTTTGCATGATCAGTAAAGTGTAAGTCTAATTGATTCTCATTTTCCCTTTGGCTAATGGTTTTTCAAAGGTCATACTTGCTTTTGTTGTAAAGATTTGTACCATCAGATTGTTATAGTTTCATATTGATAAGTGTAGGAAAATGTTTCTCACCTCGTAGAATAATAATAATAATAATAATAATAATAGTGCAGAATAATAAGAATATGGAACTGTGAATGGATACATTTGCTTGAAATATACTGTAATTGACTGCTACAATCCTTTATGCATAGTCTGAATAATTTTATTCCCTAATGCAGCTCAAAATGCTTCTTTGAGGATCAGTAATTAAAATAGGAAATGCAACCATAAAACCCCACCTTTGACTTTATATTGGCTTTCATTGAAGTTTAGGGCTGAGGTCAAACATCTGTAAAGCTGGCCCCATCCTATTAATCAAGTTATAGCTGCCTACACCTCAGAATGTATATTATAATTTAAGGACTAGTATCTTTATAGAGTTTACTAGCTGAAATACCCGGTGTTGCCCGGGAGTAAAATAAACTGTTTTGTTTTCATGATAAAACTGTCGATTGCTTTTACAGATCACACCAGAAATGTTCCAAGTACCAACTGGTTGATAAAATACATAAAAGACCACAAGATTGTTACAGTCTTGGTCAAAGTGAATTGAAATAAATCAAACATTCGATGACAGACAGTGCTGTTTATATAAACAGATCATTTATATAAGGAAAATGGCTACAGGAAAAGAGTTGGCAGGAAGTTGGCTGGTAACAGAAGTGATGTCTTCTGGGAGGGACGGAAGTGACGTCATCACTGAGGGACCAGAAGTGACATCATCTGGGTAACCTGAACCGAGAGGTCGTAGGTCCAGGAGAGGGCGTCAGCGTTGGGCAGAAGAGAGCCTTAATGATAAGTGACTCTGAACCTGTAAGGTTGTAATTCCAAAAACCACCTAGTGACACGAGGGTTTGACTCTCGATTCAGAGCTATCCACTGTAAAGCGGCATGGTCTGTCACCAGAGTAAACTCCCATCCCAACAGATAGTATCGAAGTTGTGTCACAGCCCACTTGATTGCCAAAGCCTCTCGTTCCACCACCGCATACCTGGTCTCCCTATCCAACAGTTTCCGGCTGAGGTACATCATGGGGTGTTCAGCACCATTGATGCATTGGCTCAACACGGTACCCAATTCTGTGTCCAATGCATCAGTCTGGAGGATGAAAGGATAAGAAAAGTTAGGTGATTTTAAAATAGGTGCTGATGTAAGGGCCATTTTTAAGTTAAGTGGCTTCCACAGTGAATTTTATTTTCCTTCTTTGTTCAACAGAAAAATACTGTTTAATGTCAAAGTGAAAAAAGATTCCTGCAAAGTGGCCAAAATCAATTACAAATATAATACAAAAAAATAATTGATTGCTGTTGTCACAAATGTGCGTCAGAGGGTTACCCTTTCAAGTTCTTCCCAAGTATGTGCTACCACTAAGAGTTGAGAGGAGGCACTGCCACTAAATGTCTTGCCTTTTTCTTCCTCCAGAGTGCAGAGACACCACCCAGTGAGGGCAAAAGACTCTGCCCCTTCCAATTCTTGGGCCATAAAAGCAAGATCGCCCAAAAGAGCTCCACAGCCTATTTATAGTCATTCTCGTCATACTGACTATGCTAGCCAGAGTGTTACAGGGACAGCAATTCTTTTTTTCTTTTTGAATGCCATTGTGCATTATTTTTGTTAAATTCTTCAAGTAAACGGGGAAACCAAAAGTCTGTTGCAGTTTCAACCTGTCATTCCCTCAGATTACCACACAGTTATTGCTAGCTGGACATTTGGCAGTAATTCCAGCATTGATTCAGTATGGGTAGGTCTCTATCAGCTTTGCAGATTTTTCCCTCTTTTTCATTGCAAAATACTGAAGATCTGTCAGGTTGCATGGGAATTGTGAGCAAATGGACTTTTTCAAGACCAGCCACAAATTCGCAATTGGATTGAGATCTGTGTCCATATTTATCAACCATCAAAGTATTAGTATTAGGAATTGCACTAAAAGTCTGACTTGGATAACAATTTGTCCTACCTCAGAGTAGGATAAGAGAAGTAGTTGTCAAGCATCCTATACCCACTCCATGTCAGAAGTGGATTTGAAAACATCCAGTACTTTTTATAAGCACTGTAACTAATTCATCATGTTACATGTGATAAGTAAGATAATATAGTATGAGCCAGTGAACAAGGCATGTAACAATTTTTAGGATAGCTGCTCCTGATAGGTTTCGCTGAAAGTTGTAAAAAGGTGATGTCTGTTGTCAGGTAGAAGGGAGATGTGACTAATTATTAAATGCTTATTACGTTGTGTTGATTTTCACTACTTACTGCTATATATCCTTTGATTGTAAGCATTGCCTTTGAATTTTTAATGACAAGAAAACATATAAGATATAAAGTCCAAACGTCCGTCTCTACATTATTCATAAATATACAGTACAGCTGAACAATTTAGGGGCACATCAATGAAATATACAACTAATGAATACTGTAAAGTTTAAATATATTAAAAAATATAATAGAACTTTCTTGTAGAACATAATGAGTACCGGTATTTATCATGAAACAAAAGAAACAGAAAAAAAACATAAAAGATTTCCCACCATCCTTGAACTGTAAATAACTATTTTTAATGATGATGATTAAACAACCACTTTATGAATAGAATTGTGGAGACTTATATGAAGAATAACAAAAAATAAAAACAGACATTTGCTAGCATGTAGACTCGTTAGGAATGTTAACTTCTTGTCTTGCCAAAAGTATTTCTTCCAACTTTGAGTTCTTTGTGGTCTACTTTTTGTTTTATTGCTATTTTATTTTTTACATTGTGAAGAAATCCTTTACAATCTGCTTTTTCCAGGCTCATGAATCTGTGAGGAAAAGAAAAGCAAAACACATATTAAAAGAGTACCAGATAAATGCAGATGTTACTATTCAAGCAATGAATAATTAAAATGACTCATATTTAGCAAAGCATTATGCTGAGGAAAAAAAAGATCAAAAAACAGGTTATATAAAATAGTTTAATGGTTTCTGAATTGACTACAATACTTGAATAGCATTTTGTTATTTCTTTTACATCTGCCCATGTGGTGGGAGGTGAACCAACGTCTGTAGTTAGCCAAACAATAAAGCCATCTTGCATCCAAGATCTGCTGTATTTGTAGCTCCTTTAGCCAGGTCTTTGACAAGATATCTCTTCATGTTTCTCAGATCAGACATAGCCATCTTTTCAGGGCCAGCCGATATTCCTTTTGTGTATTGTGTTAAATTCAATCTCCTATAGCATTTTTAGACTTGCCTTAGAGCAAGAGTTCCCAAACTTTTTTCAGCCGCCGACCCCTTTACCAAAAACTTTTAAAACCGTCGACCCCCTAGTCATTTACTTTACTTACTCAAATTAATACATTTGTACAGTACTCAATATTAAATATTTCACTAGATATCAGATTTTAATCACTTGTAATTATGATTTAAAAAGATAAAATGGCTACGGAATATGGCATTATCTTGTGCAAAATTTAATATCGAAACCTGCACTAATGAAAATTTAAGCAAAAAAATACGAGCAGAGTTTTTTTTTTTTTACATTTTTGACATTTATGAAATAAATATGTAAATTCAAAATAAGTACAAATAGTCCAAGCTGTACTGTCTGCATTTTTTTTTTGGTTCAGTCATATTATTATCTGAAGAAATACAAACTTTTATTAACAAACAATTTCGACAGCCCCTGTGATTAAAAAAAAAAAAAAAAAACAATAAAATATGTACTTACTTGAAACAGAAGATTTTTGTTCTTACTCAAATAAATAAACTGTGTCCTCCAATTTTCTTTTTCGTAGTACTGCTCCTCAATAAATAATTATATTCAAAGTTCAAATCACAAATAAGTACATGTCACATCAAACAAACCAATTTATAGTGTTTTATGAAAGCATGACCGTACAGGACTGATAGATTCTGCTAATATAGAATATCCGTCGTCTCGTCCCACCGCAAGCAAGAGCGGACATGCAACGGTTTTTCATGTCCGCACTTGCTTTGATACGTTCGATAAGACAATGCACAGATACTGTGTGTTTGTGTTACATGTATTTTCATGCATTCTTACATGTGACTCTTTTAATGACACATTTTACCTTTTTGTTTGCAAGTTTGGTATGTAATGTGTTTTTATCAAAAAAGTGTTTTTTTGAATTATTTTACTTCTTAATTAGGTACCTATTGGAATCATAGATATTTTGAAGTAACAAACAAATAGCAATAGTAAGGGGGTCTATTTTTGCTGTCATTGACCCCCCAATTTTTTTATTGAAACTATCGCCCCCTAGAAAGTTCAAATCGACCCCAGGGGGTCGATATCGACCACTTTGGGAACCCTTGCATTAGAGCATCTCAGTGCCTTCATTTACATATTTGGGCAACATACTTCTTGCTTATGTGTTGAATGAGACCTGCTTGCCATTAAAAAAATTTTTAGCCTTTGAGAAAATAATTTATATTGTCATGATTTTGTTTTGGTTAATCATATTGAACTTGCTTTGTTTTAATGTCTGTTTAAGGTAGTAAGTATCCATGTGTGTAGAGTAATTTTTGTGCGCATGCGCTGATACAGTAAGCTTTTTCTGCTATTCAATTACGTTTGCAGAATTAGGTAAGTGTATTAAGCTACTGTAACTGCTGTGGCTGGGATTGTTTCTAAAGGACTCATTCGGAGGCTTGTATTGATCACCCAGTTATGATTCTGACAGCTGCTTCTTTCGAGTTGCTGTTTAGCTTCTTAAAAAACTTACATAGCATTTCATAAAGATTGCTCAATAACCCCGGCCAATCTCTTCTATAGCCATGTCTGAACATTTCAACCCACTATTTGTAGTACTTCAGTATTTCTATAATGTATCTATGATTTATGGTGGATAGCTTTTGTCTGCCAGTATAGTTCTATACTTTATGTAGGTGTGTCTTGAGTATTATTATTATTTTGGTTGTTATCATTATTGCTGGATTATTATTTATGTTGTAACCTATACTTTTTGCCCCTTGCTTCCAATATTTATGATGGCTCAGTGTCCATGCACATCGCATTATATTATAATGAACCAGAACTAGACAGAGGGGTTCTTCAGTATTTATACTGATTATATCATTTTGTAATTTTTTTTTATTTATTTGGAATCTGTTTAAAGTGTCAGCCACAATGTCTGTGAAAAGTCTGTTAAGTTTCCACCATGTATGTTTAGTTTGAAAGGGCAGATGCTTTTTAGCTTGCAGGACAGTTTGAAACAGCCCAGGTATTTAGAGAGCTGTGCAGGAGGAGTGATAACAGTGTAGTTTCAGTTGTATTAAATTTTATATTATATGTTTTAAACGAGTAGTTTTTAATGCCAATTTTGTTTGTTTATTAGTTAAAACTAATTGTTTTAATTGTTTAAATTGCTTTACACTATTCCAAAAATATTATTTATTTATTTGTCTGATGTTCAGAGAATGCACTATTTCACAAAGCCTGTGCAGCAAAACATATTGTATGTGAAATAAATGTACCGTATCATATCATGACCTAAAAATGACAGTTCCCATATTTAGGAACTGGGGCAAATGGGCACAAAAAGTGTACCTTGCCTCAGGTGGCATTATGAAACGTATTGTTTTCTGTTGCTAATGGTTGCCAGCCTCACACTTGTATCATTTAATACATCAGCACTGCAGTAGAGTATACTGTTACTTGCGGGATATAGAGTATAGGACTTTTCACACCATGCCACCCCTAGCATTACTTACCATTTTGGCCTAGACCTAGGGCTGCCTACATTACATATAATTTATTTCACCCCATTTCTTACAAATACAAAAATCTATCAAATATATTCCAATAATTACAGCTAATAAAAATTTATTATATGCTTCATTATTAGCAATAAACATGTAATAAATCTTATCAGACTATTCGACAAGTTTAGTAAAATATTTTTTATTTTTTCAAGTGAAATATGCATAACTTAAGTAAATAGTCCTGATATTAGTTTCAATCTAGTCATGAGTCTTCTACAGTGATCTACAGTTACTTGAAGTATGGTAAGTTGTTTAAACTATAGGAAGGGCAGGTTTAAATTTGTCCACTACTTCCATCACGTCTAGAGGACAGCAGCTGTTCCCTGTGGTTCATTGCCATTGAAAACAGGTTTCATACAGTGCTGGGGAATTAGATTAGTGGCAACGTTCTCTTCCATCGAGTGTAGAACCAAAAATGTAGTCTGTAGCTGCATGATAACCATGGGATGAACTCCTGTTAGTCCACCACTTTTTGTTCATTGGCTGGCTTGATATTTAAGTGAGAGGAAGTTCTTTGGCCTGAAACAGCAGCCTTATCCCATCTTGATTAACAAGTTAGTAACTTTTGTGTAGTTTTGTTATTTGCTTCCATTGTCACTATTCTGATAGGAAGAAAATTACAAATTCACATTACAGAAGAATATACAGTAATTAGTTATAGGGCTCTGCGGATTGGTCAAATATATTTTCTCCAATGTAGTTTCTATATTGACCAAATATTTTCAGGTTACATGACTTGAAAATCCTTAAATTCACTTGGGTCTAGAGTTGAACACAAAGAAGACTGTAATGTTCTTACTTTCCATGTCAGTTGTAACAACTCAAATCAACATCAAAGGATCTTAAGAGTAATGAAAATAGGTTGAACTTTATAAATAGTAAGCTAATGTGTAATTAGACTTGCTTAAGCCAGAGTGTCAGGTCAAAAGGTTCTTCAACAAGAGCCAAGTTATTTAATGCATAGGAAACTGGTTTAAAAATATGAAACATGAAACAGAATAGTATAGAAAAGTTATATTTTGCTGTCAGTAGTTACCTATATTTCACTTGTTTAGTTTGAATTGCATTTAACAAGGTTATCAAAAGTTTGAATAAATAAGATTTCCCCCGAAATATTGTGTGGTGTAAAACTGCATTTAATATTTTTTAAGTAAATAAAATACATTATTAAAAAAAACAAACCTCAGGAAAATTGTAACCTTGAAGAATGTGTAAAATGTAATATTAAATAATAGTGTTTTACTGTGATATGCTCAAAACAGAGATATAATCTTTTACATTTCTTCCATCCGGTAAACTCACAAAATTAAAAACTGCTAAATAAATCCTGATAGACTCACTCAGTCTGATGATGCATATAATAATAATTTTCTAAGTCACTAAAGTATAATTTAATTCATGATTAAAATGAAAAATAAAGTACAATTAAGAGAGCATAATGAAAAAAATGCCTCCTTAATTCTATTTAATATTGCATAAATATTTAAAACTGCTCAACATTACAGAAAATAGTTTACCCAAGTTTTACAGCACTCACTGATTTAAATAATTCAGGCATTTGAGTAAGATAAGTCTATGTGCTAGTAGTGAAGTAAAGGCAATTACAGTTTGTTTGTCCTTCTCTACATAAAACACAGCTGTTAATGGGTTAGAAGTGATTGTGACAACAAGGCTGTCTGATAGGCATCTAAAAATTTTTGTCCAGAGTGATGTTAATTTGTTACACGCCCAAAACATGTGGCCCAATAAGCTGGAACTCAATTGCAACATTCACAGGTTGGATCTTGCCTTGGAAACATTTTGGACAATTTCAAACGAGTTAGATGTGTTCGATAAAAGATTTTAAGTTTATTGATTGAATTTTTTGCACATATGGGGCTAGAGTGAATTCTGTGCATGGCTGTCTTCCACTCTATTTCTGAAATGTGGAGTAAGAGATCCTTTTCCCACTGTGCTGTGGGATCTTTAAAAGGAAGGGACTTTAAAAAATCGGGAGGGTGCTCCCCTCGACTTTCTTGTATACTGAGAAAGAGGAAAAGGTCATCAGAACCACTTCCAGTTGTGCAATATTTCTCAAATATCATATCTCTTTATTTCTCATTATAACTAATTGATAAAATGAATATACAATCATTTATTTCTATTTATAATCAAACTTTATATTAAAATGATTTTTTTGTACTTAGAGAGTTCGAAAGCAGTGGTGGAATTTTTTCAGGATTACATATCCATTACCTAGATTACATGGAAAGTAAAAAGAGTTATAGTCACCTAAAGCCATAGAAAAATTGTTAGTATTATATAATATGTGTTGCAATTAATTGCTGTAGGTAAAACTGCATTTATCCATCCATTATCCAACTGCTATATCCTAACTACAGGGTCACAGGGGCCGGCTGGAGCCAATCCCAGACAACAAACCCAAGGCAGGGCGCACACACACACCAATTTAGAATCGCCAATGCACCTAACCTGCATGTCTTTGGGAGGAAACCCACGCAGACACGGGGAGAACATGCGAACCCGGGTCTCCTAACTGCAAGGCAGCAGCGCTACCCACTGCTCCACCAATACCTATTCTTGTTTTTGTAAAATATCTATACAAACTTTCAATTAATTAACTGTATTCAAAACCATAGTGTGCATGAAAAAATTTGGATGGTTGTTTAAATAAAATACTACTTCTGGTTGAGTAATTTTTCTCAGATTTCATATTTGTTTGCTTTTTATCATTATAAGTATCTATACAAAATTTTAACCATCTATCTGTAATTATAATCATAATTTACTTGAAAATTTCCTAAAGTATTCAGTTAAAGTACCGATTATGTGATTTTTCTCAAATTTCATATCCACTTGTTTTTAGCCAGTCCTAATATCCACATAAAATTTGAATCATATATTTTTATTTTATAGCCATATTTTACTTCAAAAAAGCTGAAATGTGTTCAGGTAAAGCACCATTTCCAGTCTCCGGGAAGCGTCTGAAAAGTTGATAGCACTCCTTATTTTTGATATAAAGGAGGTGTACAAAATCTCACTGACCTAGGTTAAAGCATTTTCAAGTTTACACACAGAAAGACAGACAAACAGACATAATTTCACAAATGGTATTTTCAGACTAAGGAACGTCTAAAACATCAAGATTCATCAAAATCTCAAGGTCAAATATTTTCACGATTCCTATACTTTCTCTATACTATGTATACAAGAAAGTAAAATCATCATAAGTTAGTACAGTGTTTAGTGAATTGTAAGTAAGTTCAGTTAACACATTTGTAAAAAAAAAGAAATTATTAAAAATCCAACAAACATATAAAAAGTTATTGACACTGACCCTAGTAAATGTTATAATCAACCCATGTGTCAAGAACAGAGATCTTCGCATTATTGTAGAGACATTTGATGACTAATGTTGCTGCTACTGAAGATGAAGTTATTCATAATGGAAGAATTGTGAATATTTTAAAATTTGTAGTTCTGTTGAAATAAAAGCTATAAAAATAAAAAGATATATCCATCCATGCATTCATCTGTACATCTTTTAAACCTGGTTATCCATAGCAGAGCCACAGAGATGCTGGAGCCTGTTCCAGCATGCTTTGGGTGTAAGGCAGGAACAGTCCCTGCACAGAGTATCAGCCCATCGCACAATGAACAAACACACACACACACATCCGGGGACAATTTAGCATTTGGACTGTAGGATGATATTAAAATTTTTAGTTATGGGTAGCATGGCGATTCAGTGTTTAATGCTACTACTTTACTGCTCCACATTGAATCCAACCTGGAGTGTGTATATACTCGCAGTGTTTGTGTGGGTTTTTCTCCAGGCTCTCTGGTTTTCCTTCCACATTAAAAGACGTACATGTTAATTTACCTCTAAATTAGCCCTATGTGTATGCATGAATGTCTAAGTGTTAAATGCAGTGGTCTGGCGTTAGTTTCTACCTAGCACCCATTGCTGTCTGGAAAGTCACCAGCATCCAGGAACTCTGAACTGGCTAAAAGATGAACAAACAGGACATTGCTACTTAATTTATCAACTAATCTAACTAACTAGAGCTTTTATAAAGTAATAAAAATCATCAAGGAAGCGATTTTGAAGCACTGGTCTTTAAATGTATGTCAGACAATATATCTCTTTTTTAAACAATTAAATAGTACTAGCTAACAACCAATGACACATTTCTCCTGTTGTGATGCCACATCACTTTGTAAACTGTAATACCATAGATCAAAAAATGATACTTCTTAAGGTAGAAAACTTGATTGATCTATTTGGATCTGCTCTCGCTTGATTTACATTGCCTGTAACAAACAGATATCAATAGGTGCAAACACATTCATACTTTTATGTTTCACGATTTTTAAAAAAGGCAGACTTTGAGATCTGAAAATGCTGAACCGCCAGCTGTTACAGAAATTAAGACAAATTAAGTACAAAGCATTTATAATATTCCAAATATTACTGGATAAATTGAACAGAGAAAAAATTGAGTTCAATTGAGTTCAATTATAAATTGAGTTCTTCAAAGTCTAGGGGTGCTATTTGGCATTCTATACAATGTTGTCCAACTTACTAGGAGACACATTATTATATTTACTTTTAATCATGCTACTGACACATACTTTAATTATACAATTATCCATCCATCCATCCATTATCCAACCCGCTATATCCTAACACAGGGTCACAGGGGTCCGCTGGAGCCAATCCCAGCCAACACAGGGCGCAAGGCAGGAACAAATCCCAGGCAGGGCCAGGACACACCCACTGCAGGACACACACAATGACAGCCCACTGCAGGACACACACACACACACCCACACCCACACACCAAGCACACACTAGGGACAATTTAGGATTGCCAATGCACCTAACCTCCATGTCTTTGGACTGTGGGAGGAAAACCGGAGCACCTATACAATTATATACATATTATAAATATATTTTTATAATAATAAATACAAAAGAAATAAATGATCAGCCTAACAATACATTGTGAAAATGAAGGCAGATAATTAGTTGCTATCAAATTGAAAAAAAAAGAAATGTTATTGTAGTACAGCAACAACATTATTTTAATGACAACAACCTACTAAATCTTTAAAATTAGAAGGCTATGACATTATTAAAAAAAAAGTTCTCCTGGACCCCACTGTAATCATTAAGTGTCCCATATAAGCAGCAGCATTGGCCACTGACTAGTTGGGTTTCTATTGGACACAAAATTTATACACTCATTACACAAGTCTGCTAATTTATACCAAGAAATGGTCCTCAGCAATGAGAAGCACGTCCAGAGATTAAAAAAAAAATGATCACCACCAGTAATTCTGTAGTTAGAATGTCAGATTTTATAACTATTTAAACCTAAAGATTAAGTGAAGGACCTTCCTGACAGCAGAGTAACTGACATTGATTGGACTATTTGGCTGACAGTGATATGCATGATACATGTCAGCCCTAACAGCAATTTAAAGGAGTTAATGTGCATCTCAGCATTTTGAGTTCATTTTCTCCACATATTTTGTTGCTCTGTTTTATTATTTGTTTTGGTTGTGCATTTGCTTCTATTTATATTTTACCATTTCCCATATTGCACATTAATCATGTCATTAAAATAAGATGTTTTGACACAATGTCCACAAAAATCTGCAAGTACATTAAGTATTAAAAAGTCTGATTAGAAAAAAAAGGAAAACCTTTTTTTTGTGTTGTCTGGCCTACTGTTTTCCTTTTTTTTTGTCAATTATTGGGCCAGTTGGCTGTCTCACTGAAGCATCAGCTATTTTTTCCTGGAGGATTTGCAGGTATTTTTTGATCACTGCCAAGTAATTCTGTCTACTACTGCATGTGTGTCTGAAGAGCAAGATTCCAGTTCTTGTGAGATGCTTGAAGGACTCTCTTACTGTTATGTCTAATATCGCAATGAGTACAACCAGCCTCCTCACATTTCCTTCAATTTGTGTGGTCTACATAGTCTACTAGTCCAAAAGAAAGCGAACAACTGCTTTCATGTTTCTCTTAGTGTCTGGATTCAGTCTGTAATTGTCTTTTATATGCAGCAGACCAAGTCTCAACCTACTGATGACTAACCACATGAAAAGGAAGTCTTAGCTGTCTTCTGTGCCTTTACTGTTCATTTACTCTAATATAACCCTCTTCACTGAATATTGACTGAGCTATTAGTCAAATTTCCAGCTATAATTTAGTGAAGGAAATGATTCAACTATCTGTCATATACATATATGAAAACACAAATAAGATTTCAAGAGTATTTATTGTCATTTCATCCATATACAGTAGTACAGCATACAGTGGAACAAAATGACGTTCCTCCAGGACCATGATTCTACATAGAGCACAGGACAGCAAAGAATCCATGACACATAACATAAAGACACATAATATATAACAAGGTGCATGTGAGTCAAATGTGCAAACATGTGTAACCATGTGCAACATTGCAGAACAGAACACATATATCAGATATCAGACTGGTCCATGAGTGTTCAGGAATCTGACTGCTTGGGGGAAGAAACTGTTGCACATTCTGGTGGTGAGGGCCCGAATGCTTCGGTACCTTTTTCCCAATGGCAGGATTGTAAACAGTGAATGTGAAGGGTGTGTTGCGTCATTCACAATGCTGGTGGCTTTGCGGATGCAGCGTGTGGTGTAAATGTCCATGATGGAGGGAAGAGAGACACCGATGATCTTCTCAGCTCTCTTCAGGATAAAGTTTTTGTGAGTTTGTGCAGATGACTTTTTTGTAAAAGATTTTTCTAATTATGTTAATGTCATCAATCATAAATACGTGTTCCCACCAAGCAATTATGTTGCTCTCTCTTTTTCCAGTTACATTGTTTTTATTTCCACTTGTCACAATTCATGCTTTCTTTACTGAGTACAGTTTTGTCTAGTGTTTAAATAAGTAAAGGGTAAGTTTGTTATTTACAAGTCAAAGTTGTTTCTTCACAATCACAGTATATTGGTACAGTAACTTTATAAAAAAAAAAATCTGATTTTGTGATACAGCCATAACAATTTGGACCTGAACATTAAAAAAACTCAGGAGATGATCATAGATTTCAGGAAACCTGCTCACCTATCTCTTGCTATAAATGGCTCAGCCGTTGGGAAGACAGAATCATTTATGTTTCTGGGCACTGTGCTGTCACAAAACCTTCAGTGGGACAATAATTCTGCATGCATCATTAAGAAAGCCCATCAGAGAATGTTCTTTTTGTGTCGCCTGGGGAAATTCAGTCTCCCTCAAGCAATATTGGTCAAGTTCTACACAGTCATCAAGCCCATTCAATCATAACTGTCTAGTTTGGTGCTGCTTCTGTTCAGGCTAAGGCCAATTTGTAAAACTTGTGAAAGGATCATAGGCTGTAACTTACTGCACAATGAAGTCCTATATGAGTACAGGATAAGGAAAAGTCGGCTACAAAGATCATTGCTGATCTTACTCACACCCGGGGCATCACCTGTTCCAAACACTTCCCTCCTGACAAAACATCTTTGTGCAGTGAAAGCTAAAACAATCCATCACCTAAACAGTTATTTTCCACAGGCAGCTATTCTTACTAATCAGGTCTGAGCTTCTACTCACTTTCTATGTATACCCCGCACATTAAACTGAGTGGACATTTTAATCCTACTATCTATGTATGTTGTTTGTATTGCCTTTGTATGCTACATCATATTTTATTGTTTTTATCTTCTTATATTTATCTTTTGTATTCTGTATTGTCCTTGGATGATACACCAATACTATCAAGACAAATTCCTAATAGTGTATGAGGCCAATAAAGTGTTTTCTGATTCTGATATTAATTTTGCACATATAATTGCATTCTAAAGTGATGCATTTTTTATACATTTTAAAAATACCTTCTCTGTTCTTGCAGTTTATAATAGGGCTTAACGTTACACAAGTCCATAGCTGAATAAAAAGGCTAAAAACTTGCCAAATCTGTTAATTTTTCAATCCAAAAATGTTATCTAGTATTGATTCACAAAATAGCATTATCCATGTTTTAAGACAGCAAAAAAAAAAAGCAAACTATTTTTGCCAGATTCGGCCATTTTAAAAGGAGACTGGCTGTGCACTTTACGTTGCCACTAATCCTCTGTGTGGATTCCATCGAAAAGCCATCACCAAGTACCTGTTATTTATATTATTAAATGTTGATGTGCAGGTGCAAATTGCTGTGTCTGTTCTATACACAACTAGAAAATAATAACTGAAAAAGGCATGTTTACGATAACTTTTATTCTTATTCTTTCTTTATGTCTCAAATATTGCATACTGCCGCTAGATTGGTAATGCGCACGTGTGCTTCAGTAACATAGAATATTAAGAAGGCACGTAGTATATAATCAGTAACAAGAACTGAACAGATAGGCATCCTTTCATTCATCCATCCATCCATCTTCCTATGAGAAAGCAGCACTGCTACTGTACAATCATTATTATTATTATTATTATTTGCTGTCCTCATCCATTATTCTTTTGAAGTAGAATAGTGTGCATCCAATGGTATGGCTTCTTGATCCACAGTGATGAACAGTCAAGGGCAAACACAGCCTTGCACCTCAGCCCACAGAGAAAGTGGCAAGAGTGGGACTTCTAAAAAAAAACACTGGCTTGATCAACTGAGGGGTGATATGCACCTCCACTCAAAGACGCTTGGGAAAGCAATGTACTGAAAAGCGGACCCTGCATCAATAAAAACAAATGCTAGAAAGATTAATTTATTAATATATTTTTATATGCAATAGGCACAATAATAATCTATTCCTCTTCCTAAACTGCTTATCCAGGGCAGGGTTGTGGGGCAATTGGAGCCTATGCCAACAATCATCGGGCCCATGGGTGTCAGTTAATTGCAGGGTGAATAGACCATTTAGCAGAGACAATTCACTCTTATATTATTTGAGCAGCATCAATCCGTTGTTACAAACTGTGGCAGAACGCAGATGTGCAAAAAATAGAATTACAGTAGCAAAAGTCAGATATTAAGCAGAATTATTAAGCAGGTTGCCAAAACTCATACACGACAGAGGCTCCTACATACATGTAGCTGAACAAACATGTATAGCAAAATGGAGATTAAGAATGGGTACATCAAAAAGCAATATTGCATCTACAGCATGTTGTGCGGATAGTGACACTGAGATAGAGAGACTGAGAGCCTTATGCTAAATAATATGATAGCCTGTCAGGTCCAGTAGAAGTCAGAGTTCCGCATACTCACTTAGGCAAAACGAATATCCATTTAGCACAAGTGGATAAGCTCTGGCTTACTGATTCAGATAGCTATGGTTGGCAGCTAGCCTCTTCATAGAGGGACATAAGGGGTGAGCACCTCAGCAGTTTTTTGCTGGTGATAATGTATGTTTTACTTTGATAATGTATGATTTACTTTATTCAACAACATAAACCAGCCCCCAGAAGAAGAATTTGCAAAGATATTTTCTTAATGATGAGGCATTGATGGACTATGGTAGTGCTTTAAACAGATTTGTAGTAATGTATGTTACATTTCATAACCTGGTATTATTATAAAAGCAAGCAAGTATTTTTAACAGCTAATGGCCATTATTTTTGCCATTGTACTTAAGTTTAACATTAATTATTTGCAGGTATTTTCTTAACAACTCATTTAACAGTATTTCATTGTAAAAAATGTACTGTTCATGTATTTTATTCGCAGAAATTAAAAGTTAGACCAACAGGGAAAAATCACTGAAGCATATCGTGACTTGGGTAAAGGACAAAAATGAGAAAGGAAAGCTATTAAACACTTAAAGCTACATAATTTTTATATTTGCTACGAGTGAAGCTAGAATAATTTCATCCAATCAGTAAAATAATTGCGAGATAACAGTTGAATAGTCTCTACTGCTGGATAAATTCTATACTAACAGACTACAAAGGTTTTCCATTAAAAGATTCAAACTATATAACCAAGACACGGGGATTTTTTCCAGCTTTTGAAAACTTCTACATTAATTTTCATTTAATATTATATCCATTTGCCTTAAGTTAAATATAGAGATCATAAGGTGGTTAAACCAGTTAGACTTACTCCCATGCTTGCTTTACAAGGGAATGTAATGCAAATAATTTGTAAATGCAAAGATCTAAAAGCAGTATTACAAGCTAGTCAAAAATAAGCCATACATTACCGCACAGCAAACACAGTAACTGCCACAAAATGCAGTAAAGACAACATTTTGAAAGATGTCTACCAGCTGTCGGTTTATTGTATCTATCATCAGTAAGATATATGATGTAATTCAGTTAAAGTGTCAGTCTTTGTCAGCATTACATGTGCAGCACACATCATAATCAGCAGACTGGAAGGTTGCCAGATCATTTTTGCTTAGTGTCTTCCATTTTTGTGCATCACATTACAGATTTAACCAGTAATGCTACTAAATTTATATTAATAAAAATAAAGAGCCCCCAGCTTTTTCCTGCAAAAAAACTAGCTGCAGTTTCCATTGCTCTCCTCTCTTGAGCCACAGTCACCTTAAGACTCTCTCTGTCAATTCACCGATGAGTCTCCTCTTCCTCTCCCCTTCAATGCCCAAATAGCTGAGGGCTTTAGTCAAAGATTGAGCTGTAAAGCATCTACAGCCCATTTCCACAGGGAGACACCTTGCTTTCAGTCCAACTTGCTGACAGTCTCTTATCAGCCACTCATACTTAGTTACCTTTTTTCAAAGGTCTCTTCCAAGTATTCTTTCCAGGGGACTGTTAGCTCCAACAGAACTGCTTGTTTAGAGGACATGGACCAGAGAACAATATGTGGCCTCAGGGTCATGAATACGGTTTGTTTGCGAAACTTCAGTTGTCACTCAAAATCCAACAACAGGTGCCAGTCCTTTGTGGAGGCCAGGATGCCTTTTGGAGGCCAGGTCTTCTTGACAATCTTGACACCTACCTAGGTCTAATGAAGGTAACTGCTTACTTGAGAGAATAAGATTGTTTCACCCATTCCATGCTGATCACTTCAGCGATTGCCTATAGGACAAGGACCACATTATTCAACTCTACCACACCTCACCCAGTGCCTTCGGGCAGCAGCTCAGAATGTGTTCCATATTTCACTGCTCAGAGTACATAAGACAAGCTGGTGTCTCTACCTCTCCCCATCTTGTGTAGGTTGGATGGCCTGGGAAGCAAATCACACACAGCATGGAGGAGAAGCTTAATGCAGTGTAGCTCAGCTCTTCACAGCTCAGTCCAGGTCACCTTTCTCTTTACAGCATTTTACCATCTTGACCAAGCATTCTGCTGCCCCATTTCCATCACCCTACACAATTTCTCCCCTTCAACTGCTGCTCTCTCCTCCTGTTCCCTGTATATTTTCCCTTCCCTTTATCAGTGTTTAAATGTATGCAGTTGAAATAGACCCTAGTCAGGCTCACCCTTGTGTTATGTCACCAACCCCACCAAACTCTTCTGACACAGCCTTGCCTCAGCTTCCAAAACAGCCTCTGCTGCCCTCCACTTCCTTCCAGTCCTCACCTCAATCCCAGTTCTGGTCTCCTTTTTATCACTTGATTCACTTCATTGCAGCAACTCCCTGGCTTTTGTTACTTTGAACTCCTGTTCCAAGGATTTGAATGGCAACTGCAGTTTGTTACTGTGACCATATAATGCAATAATGCCCAGGGAGTCTGAAGAGTTTCCATAGGAGGCTACTGACCATACTTGACTGTCAGGATTGGCACCTCCTAAATCAAATGTGACCAGAGAATTCTGGGAAGAATGCCATGCAGATGTATGCTTTAAGCAGGACATCCAATTGGGAAAAAATATATTTGCTAAAGTACTGAGATCCAGCCTCGTGTTTTGGGTTGCAAGACAGGGACTCATATATCACTATATATATATGTGTATATATTGTGACAGATAGAGGGCGCTGTCGTCCCCTTGAACCCTCAGACTAGACGCCAGACACCAGGTAAAAGTCCAAATATTGTTTTTATTTAGACAATACAGTGCACAAAGCACCCTCCTCTCCACAATACTCATAAATCAATACAATCACTAATAACCAATAAATCCTCAACTCCAAGATGCGTTGCCACCCTTCCACCAGGCTCAGCTCTCTTGTCTGGGGCTTCCCACAATCCTTTATACTGCGTAACCTGGAAGTGTTTCATCCCTCAGTCCATGATTCTCCATCACTTCCGGGTTAGATAAAAAGTCCTCTTTTCTTCATCCCAGAAGTACATCGGTCTCTTTGTCCATGTGACTAGGACGCACTTCCGGGTTGTACGCTAAAGTCTCGCTGCTCCTCCCTGCAGCACCTTCTAGGGGCCCCTGTGGTATCCAGCAAGGCTGTGGATGAAAACTCCAATGTCCATAATTCCCTACTGGCATTCGGGGCACCTCCATGCTGCAGGGAGGGCTCCACCTGGTGGCCTGGGGGTATTGGCCGGGATGACTGGCCGGCCATAGTCCACTATATTATATATATATATATATATATATATATAGTGAATAAGACGCTATATAGCGCCCGACCCGGCACAGACCACGCAGAGGCACGTGTTCACACTCAAGGGTTTTTATTTTATTTCTTCAGCCGTGGGCACACGTCTTCCATGTGTCCCACAGGCCCAACACAGTCCAAGCACAAAAACCCCACACAAACCAAATGCTTCCTTCCTCCACAACTCCTCCCAGGCAACCTCGTCCTCTTCCTCCCGATTCTGGCCCTGATTGCTGGGAGGCACGCCCTTTTATACCCCACCCGGAAGTGTTCCAGGTGCCTGACCAGCTGGTCTTAATTGCACCTCCGGGTGGGGCTGATAAACCGTCCAGTGTGGTGGCTGTTCTCTGCAGCACCCCCTAGTGGCCCCCCCATCTCCCAACCGGGCTGCTGTGGTGGACTCCATGTCCCATGGAGCCACGGGGGAGATTGAGGAGGGATCCACGGCCAGGGAGACTGCCCCCAAGCGTCCCGGGGAAGGTACTGCAATGTCCATGATGGCTCCCCCAGGACGTATGCAGCAGAGGCGTCCCGGCCGGGCATGGGACCCGGCTGTCCGTCACATAGCACCTCCCTCAGATGAGGCTTGTGGGGCTCATCGGCCTGCCCCGCGAGGGCCGATCTTCTCCAGGACGGGGAGTCGGCATTCCTGGTCCCGCGGCTGTGCCCTGTAAAAACAGAATAAACAGGTCTGGGGGCGTTGCCCCGACGTCCCTCGGGACAACACCGCCAGACATGGCCACCGCGGCCACAGTTATAACATAGCCGACCCCCTCCAGTACGGCCCCGGTATGTGCGGAAGCAGGCAGAGAACGCCTGCCCCTTAGCCCCCTCCGAGGAGGGCTTGTGACGGTTCCGCCCCTCTGCAGTGCAGCCCTCCTTCGGTTCCAAGCCGTCAGGCATACACTGCGCTATGTACGGGGTTTCCGGTTTCCTCTTCCGGTTCCCCCTTTTCCTTTGGGACGCACTGGCGGTCTGAGTCCCCCTATGAGAAAAGGAGGGACCCCGCACCGCCTGCGTCTCTTTGGACTGCCGCAAGACCGGCGCTGGTGGTCGGGGTGGGGTTGTTTGGCAGCCGGTTTCCACCTGCCGCCTCCCCGCACGCTCGTCCGCCTTGCTGTCAGTCATCACAGCAGCCTCTCGTGGGGTGGGCGGGTCCGCCTGACAGGCAGTACTGAGCAACACCCGTCGACCGCGTCTCGGCCAGACCCTGTGGATTCCCCACGGGCCCCTTCGGGTAATCCGGAGGAGAGGGAAGGGAGTCCGTCATCCCCGCCGGCCGCTCTTCCTCGGCGGGTGATTGAAACACGCCCTCCCCCCCTTTACCTGTTTCACGGAGCCGCTCCTGCCCCACTTGCAGGGGCGCCGCGCTGGGAAGCTCGTCAGGGCTCTCCTCCGCCAGCCGCTGGATCAAGGCCAAAGGGAAGACACAGCTCCGCCTCGCTCTCTCCCGAGCTGGCTCCGCCGTCACGCCATGGACACCCATCCCCCTGCCCGCATCGGGTGCTTCGCCCCTCGGCGTCCAGGAGGTAGGTCGACCCACATGCGGAGAAACAAACCCGCGGCCCGTCACCTACTTCCGGTGGCATCCCATGCGGCGGACTGGCGTGGCGGCGTCTGCCCGTTGGCCTCTGTGTCCGCCCGGCTTTTTTCTTCCCCATTGCAAAGGCGCCTGCAGCAGCTCCTTGGCGGCTTCGGTTGGGTACTCCCGCGCTGGGTGGCGCGTGCCTGCTTGCGGCCCCTGCCGCGTGTGCGCGCTTCGCGCCTTCCTCGCGCTGTACCGCGTGTGCTGGCTTGCGGCCTCTGCCGCGTGTGCGCGCTTCAGTGCGCTGTGCTGTGCAGTCCTGACTGCTTGCCTGTAGCTGTGTCGGGAGCGCGCTCTCCACCGCCGCTTAGCCGAGAACCGTGCCCCGCGCTGTTGCTCTTCTCTATGCCAGGTCAGCAAGAGATTTTGATGCAGGTTCCGACCCAACTGGACGGACTGGGATCCAAACGACTACGCCAGTGTGAATAAGGCGCTATATAGCGCCCGACCCGGCACAGACCACGCAGAGGCACGTGTACACACTCAAGGGTTTTTATTTTATTTCTTCAGCCGTGGGCACACGTCTTCCCCGTGTCCCACAGGCCCAACACAGTCCAAGCACAAAAACCCACACAAACCAAATGCTTCCTTCCTCCACCACTCCTCCCAGGCAACCTCGTCCTCTTCCTCCTGATTCTGGCCCTGATTGCTGGGAGGCAGGCCCTTTTATACCCCACCCGCTAAGTGTTCCAGGTGCCTGACCAGCTGGTCTTAATTGCACCTCCGGGTGGGGCTGATAAACCGTCCAGTGTGGTGGCTGGTTCTCTGCAGCACCCCCTAGCGGCCACCCCATCTCCCAACCGGGCTGCTGTGGTGGACTCCATGTCCCATGGAGCCACGGGGGAGATTGAGGAGGGATCCACGGCCAGGGAGACTGCCCCCAAGCGCTACGGGGAAGGTACTGCAATGTCCATGATGGCTCCCCCGGGACGTATGCAGCAGAGGCGTCCCGCCCGGGCATGGGACCCGGCTGTCCGTCAAATATATATATAGTATGTATATAAAATGCAGTGTCACATGTACAAAGTACAATGAAATTGCTTTTTGCCTATATGGCCAACATGCAACATGCACCACTCTCTGGCACTGCAAATTTCATTAGGTACAATAAAACAACACAGAATACAATAAGCCAGATTAAACCAGCCCTATATTCAAATTCAGTATCCTTAAAGTACCATACAGCAGGAAGAAAATAAAAAGTGCTATTTATATAGTTTTTTCCTAGAATTACATCCATCAGTTTTCAAACTGTCTTAAACATATCCTCAGGCACATACATTAGCATAAATATTAATTAGACATGAGTGAGAATATGAAATTTTCATATACATCAGTGTTAGAGACCTTGTAATTCAGACACTAAAGCCAACACGTAACTCTAAACATATATAAAAATCTTCTTTATATGGAGATGAAATAATTATATACCCAATATACATTAAACAAAAGGGATGTCAAATGATCGGTGATGAGTGAGTGCTTTTTGGGTCAAAGTGGATGTCTGCCCTAACCTGATATTTTGTGTTAATCTAGAAAATCTTTACAGAGGCTATTGATTAATTAGCAACCAGCATTACATTGCCATTGCTTTAAATGTCACTACTCACTAGTGGTTCTGGGGTTGTATAAAACCATTTTCTTCTTCTGAACTGCAGGCAATGTGTATGAACAGACTGAGGTGTAAGTGAAAATGAATACGCAATTCCTGAAAAGCCAACCTTGTAACATAGCATTACAGATACTGAACTTTCCATTAAGCACAGAGAATAATAAGTGTATCAAAGAATCAGAATAAAATTATTTGAGAAAAAGAATTCAAGTTCACAAAATGTTAAAGCCATTTTAGCCCAAATTGAAAGTTAATTCATAACATTCAGTGTATTTTCACAAAATAGGGAATAAGCTGTCTCTTTCCTGACACACACCATTACCATTGGATTAGGAGATTGACTACACTGAATTCCTCCTGGCCTCACTGGACAGTTCTCAATAAATAGAATTTAAATTGTGTTTTAATGTATTTTAGTAGTTTTCTGTATTTCTGATGTTTCAGTATTTCAGCTTATTTGTAATGTATCACCACGGCTGCTTCTAGCCTTTTAGGGGCTCAAGCGCTGCAACACCGTCTTTTCGTTGTGAGTTGGCATCTCTTTATTGGTCATGCAACCCTAAGTGGTCACTTAAATTATGCTGGGAAAAGACTGTGGTATGAGACAAAAGGAAAATATGACTGAATCTACCAGCACCAGATTCATTCAAGTTAGATGGCACCCATCCAATTAGCCTCATGTGCATTTCGTAAACTGACCCTAGATGGGATGCCAGTCAATAGATAGATAGATAGATAGATAGATAGATAGATAGATAGATAGATAGATAGATACTTTATTAATCCCAAGGGGAAATTCACATTATCCAGCAGCAGTATACCGATACAAAAAACAATAATAAATTAAAGAGTAATAAAAATGCATGTAAAAGCAGACAATAACTTTGAATAATGTTAGCATTTATTCTCCCGGGTGGAATTGAAAAGTCGCATAGTGTGAGGGAGGAACGATCTCCTCAGTCTGTCAGTGGAGCAGGACAGTGACAGCAGTCTATCACTGAAGCTACTCCTCTGCCTGGAGATGACACTGTTTAGTGGATGCAGTGAATTCTCCATGATTGACAGCAGTTTGCTTAGCGCCCGTCACTCTGCTACAGATGTTAAACTGTCCAGCTTCATTACTACAATAGAGCCTGCCTTCCTAACAAGTTTGTCCAAGCGTGAGACATCCTTCTTCTTTATTCTGCCTCCCCAGCACACCACCGCGTAGAAGAGGGCACTCGCCACAACCGTCTGGTAGAACATCTGCAGCATCTTATTGCAGATGTTGAAGGACGCCAACCTTCAAAGGAAGTATAGAAGGTTCTGACCTTTCTTACACAGAGCATCAGTATTGGCAGTCCAGTCCAATTTGTCATCCAGCTGCACTCCCAGGTATTTATAGGTCTGTACCCTCTGCACACAGTCTCCTCTGATGATCACGGGGTCTATGAGGGGCCTGGGCCTCCTAAAATCCACCACAAGTTCCTTGGTCTTGCTGGTGTTCAGGTGTAAGTGGTTTGAGTCACACCATTTAACAAAGTCTTTGATTAGCTTCCTATACTCCTCCTCCTGTCCACTCCTGATGCAGCCCACAATAGCAGTGTCATCAGTGAACTTTTGCACGTGGCAGGACTCCGATTAGTATTGGAAGTCTGATGTATATAGGCTGAACAGAACCGGAGAAAGTATAGTCCCCTGCAGCGCTCCTGTGTTGCTGACCACAATGTCAGACCTGCAGTTCCCGAGACGCACATACTGAGGTCTGTCTGTAAGATAGTCCACGATCCATGTCACCAGGTATGAATCTACTCCCATCTCTGTCAGCTTTTCCCTAAGGAGCAGAGGTTGGATGGTGCTGAAGGCGCTAGAGAAGTCCAAAAACATAATTCTTACAGCACCATTGCCTTTGTCCAAGTGGGAGAGGGATCGGTGTAGCATATAGATGATGGCATCCTCCGCTCCCACCTTCTCCTGGTATGTGAACTGCAGAGGGTCGAGGGCGTGGCACACCTGTGGCCTCAGGTGGTGAAGGAGCAGCCGCTCCATGGTCTTCATCACATGTGACGTCAGGGCAACAGGCCGGAAGTCATTCAGCTCACTAGGAGGTGATACCTTTGGGACTGGGGTGATGCAAGATGTTTTCCAAACATCTTGGGACTCTCCCCTGTTCCAGGCTCAAGTTGAAGATGCGCTGTAGAGGATTCCCCAGTTCCTGCGCACAGGCCTTCAGCAGTCGTGGCGATACTCCATCTGGACCCGCTGCTTTGCTGGCACGAAGTCTCCTCAGCTCTCTGCTCACCTATGATGCTGTAATTGTGGGTGGGTATGTCTCTCCTATGCTGGTATCAGCAGAAGGATGGTTAGAGGATGCAGTACTCCGAGGTGAGAGTGGGTTAGGGTGGCCAAACCTGTTAAAGAAGTTGTTCATTTGGTTTGCTTTCTCCACGTCTCTATTGATGGTGGCACCCCGCTTCAAGCTGGAGCCAGTGATGATCTTCATCCCATCCCACACTTCCTTCATGCTGTTATTCTGCAACTTCTGCTCCAGCTTTCTCCTGTACTGCTCTTTCGCCGCCCCAAGCTGGACTCGGAGTTCCTTCTGCACGCGCTTGAGCTCATGCTGATCACCGCTTTTAAATAGTAGGGTACACTCACATACAGTGCCCTCCATAATGTTTGGGATAATTTGCATCACATGTGTTTGTGAGTACACAGGTGTGTTTCATTGCTCATTAGTGCTGGCATTACATATGTAGGCTTGCTTCTACCGACAGACTACATTTGGAGTCTGTAGTTGCCATTGTTTAGCATGAGGACAAGAGCTGTGCTATTGAAAGTCAAAGAAGCCATTATGAGGCTGAAAACCAAAAATAAAACCATTACAGACATCAGTAAAACTTTAGGATTATCTAAATCAACTTTCCGGAATATCATTAAGAAGAAAGAATGCACTAGTTAGCTCAACAATCGCAAAGGGACTGGTAGGCCAAAGAAGTCCTCCACTGCTGATGGCAGAAGAATCCATGGCAAAGAAAAAGCCCCAAATGCCTGTCTCAGAGATCAGAAATACTCTTCCAGAAGCAGATACGCATATGTTAGAGAATACTATCCTCAGAAGACTACATTAATAAAAATACAGAGGCCACACTTGTAAGATGGAAACCACTAGTTGGCCACATACAAGACAAAAATACTGTATCACAGTGATGGCAAGAGAAGAGTGTGGAGATGAAAAGGAACTGCCCAAGATCCACAGCATACCATCTGATCTGTTAAACATGGTGGTGTGGGTGTTATGGCCTGGGCATCTATAGCTACCACAGGTACTGACACACTTATCTTCATTGATGATTGAACTGCTGATGGCATTTGCACAATAAATTCATGAGGTGTATGCAAACCTCTTATCTGCTTAAGTTCTAGTAAATACCTCCAAACACATTGGACAGTGTTTCATCCTACAACAAGATAATGATCCCAGACATACTGCTAAGGCAACACAAGAATTTATCAGTGCTACAAAACTCTTTAATGGCCATGCAAAACACCCAATTTAAACCCAATTAAGTAAGTCTTCCATTTGCTGAAGAGAAAACTTAAGCAGGAGTTGAAGATGGCTGCATTAGAGGTTTGGCAGAGCATCTGTAGAAAAGATACTCAGCACCTGCTGATGTCTATAAATCACAGAGTTTCAAGCAGTCATTGCATGCAAGGGATATGCAACAAAGTACTAAATAGGAGTTCGTTAATATACTGCCAAAGCTATGTCCCAAACATTATGGTGCCCCAAAATGGGGGGACCATGTAGAAAAAGTGTTGTGATTTCTATGTGGCCTGACCAAAATGTATGTAAATACCTGTGCAAGAAATTACGTTTAGACATATTAAAATCTTGTCTTAAATTTAGAACCTCTTACTATTAGAAACCAGGCAGGAGAAGAACCAGTGTCTTTAATGTCACTTCATGAAGAGGGAGCATCCTCACAAGCAGCCTATTACAGCATCGTCAGAATGGTCAAAATATTAAGGGTAGAGGTCTGTTTTTATAAGCTATTGAATTTACATAACAGCGTCACATTTATTCTGGTTGGTTCATCAGCTTATACCTAAATTACATATAAAGTAAAAGTCAATGTTTTTATTTTTCTGGTTCTTCATATACCTTTGAATTGAGCTACCACCTTTGAAATTTCTGTGCATATAACAACTGTCCATTCTAGTTGAGTACATCTGCTGACTTCTTAGTCATCTCTTAGTCATCCTTCAGTACATTTTTCATATTACATCAACCTTTCTCCGGCAAATTCTTTATTTACTTGACCATCTCAGTATTTTTCCTAAACCAATTCCTATATTTCAATTTACACTCTGCAAACCAAATTACTTACTGTTACATCTAAATTATATTATGTCATATTTAAATTATTCTCTCACATACCCTTGAATTAAAGTCTGAAAAGTGCACTTTAATCACATCTGAATTGTTTGATTTGTAATTTTAAACTGTGGATCAGAGGGGCAAGTCAAGGAAAAATGTGTCTTTGTCCCAAAGATTATGGAGGGTACTGTACAGGTATATACACATATCTGTGCTCAGTCATCAATGAAACTAATGTGCACATCTTTAGGATTTGAGAGGAAACAGTAGGACCTAGAGTAAGAGCAAATGCAGAAGACATGCAACCTCCTCACATAACCACTAACTGAACTGGAAATCAAGATCAGCTTTGTAAAATTATAAGGCTGCAGACAACTTAGTACCCAGAAAGACTTTACTATAGATTATTAAACTCTTTGTGGCATTGATCGCAATGAAAGGTATAAAAGGAAGAGAATGACAAGGCATTCATTAGTGGCATTTAATCAGCTTATAAGAGCTCATGTTTATATCCTCAATAATGTACTACTTTCTCAATTATGTTTGAATACATTAATTATTAAATTTAAGTCTTAGCCAAAAATAGTCTGTTTGCATTTCTGCTTGAATTTAGTTTCACAGAATGTACTTCTTTTCAGCTGGTACATCTTCAGTTTATGAAGAATGTCATGTACTATACAAATGCAAAGAATTATTATTATTATGTACCCAGATATTTTTGGAGGCCTGCCTGTACCATTTCACAGATGCCAGCCCCTAAAAAATAAACAAGTAGTGAGTCCATACTGAGAAATAAGGAAAGAAGTTTGATGAATATAATTTAATTATAGCATCAGAACTTAATATTTTATATTATTTCAAGTTTTTTTAAAATTATACAATGCAGATTGGTGTAGCTGTTGTTTGAAATGTATTCATGTTAGATTTTTGGTTGTCTTTTTTCACTACCTTTCCCTTTATCATTTATAAAGGAAAATAATGGTACAACACGTTCCTGAAACCTGTTGGGTTAGTGCCAGGAATTGTTAGGATTATTCCATTTGCAGTGTTTCATCAATTCTAAGAAATTAAATGTTCGCTGATAGTGTATTCAGATTTTCCATGGGAGTCCAACCCCAGCAGTAAACCTAAGAACTGCATATTTGCTGTTTTTGGATGATAATGTCTTTTTGCCTAATCTAATATGATAAGAAGAATGTGGTCCTTGAAAGGGCAGTAAGCTAAAATGATTAGCTATGGCATTTTTCACACAATCGCTGATGTGCCCAGACTTACGGTAAACGAGATGGGCTTCAAACTATAGGTTTCAAGCTACATCCACAATTACGAAGGTAAGATCCAGACATATTAAAATTTTATGTCTGTTATGAACTTACATGGGACAAATATTTGATTTCATTAGGTTTCTTTAACAAAACAGAATTTCGAAAAGTAGTCATTAAACTTTATTCAGGGACAAGTGAATATTTGTAAGCTTAATACTTCAAAAGTGCTGGACAAGCTTTATTGGCTAGGGATGAGTCTCCAAAATAATGAACTGGCATTACATCATCAATAGCAGGAGCACATATAAAAATGGCAGCACTTCATAGTCGCGCATGCTTTTTCCAACTAGTGCAGCAAAAAGGTAAACAGTCTTTTTAAGGATAGTGAGCTACCTCAAAGAGCCATGTAAAGAGCAGAGAATACATACATTGTAGAGCTTGGTGCCGATGCTGCAATATGTAGTAACATGAGTCTGTTGGACGTTTTCCCTTGTAAAAAAATGAATGTCTCTGTCTGAGCCAGTAAAAAAAATGAATGCCAAAGCACTGCTTCAATGTAAGGATCTCAGCTGGTGGATCTCCTCTCTGAGAGACATGTTTTCATCAAGCACTAGGTCAACAACTGCTGGATATGGAGCCAAAGTGTAATCATGGTCCTCGAGAATTTTATCGTCCTTTTCCTCGCCCAGTGTGTCATCCTCTGTCAGTCACTTTCTACTCTCCTACACCCCTGTTCTTGAAAATGGAGCAGAGAAATTACTCCACTCAAACAACAGAGGAACCGCTCCCTTCTTCGACTGGGCTCATGAAACTCACCTTTTTTTGAAATGCCAGCTACAAACTTGGGTATGGGAACTAACCGTAGGGAGTAACTATAGTGAAGATCCATTTAGATCAGGTTTCTTCATCAGTGGGAAATGTATGAAAACTAAGTGCTTTGTTGTACTTACTGGAAGCTTGACATAAAGATACAAAACAATTTTCAGCTGTAGAACTATCTGTACGTTGAAGCTTAAACTTCTTTATCTCGGACATTCTCGCCACTAAACAAAAATCACAACTGCAGAACAGTCTACAGAAGTGATTGAGCTGACAGAGATTTCACCAGAAGTATGTCAGCACTACTGTATAGGTATGGAAACATCTCAACGATGATCATTTGAATGGGAAATATCTTAAACAAATTTAATATGTCCTAGCAAATATGATATTTCAGTTTTTTATTTGTAATAAATTGGAAAACAAATCTAAAATCACGTTTCTACTTTGTCATTTTGGAGTGTTGAATGCTGTCTGATTAGGGTAAAAATAAAATAAAATGATTTTAGCAAGACACTGTAACATAAAAAGTGAAGGGGTCTGAATACTTTCTCTGGGGCACTGTAGGGATGATTTCAAGTATCTTAAGCTGGTACCTCATACAAAAGCTCTGGCTCCTTCCCAACAGTGAAGTTTAAATGTTTTAAGTCCATACAGTCAAGTTACACTACCAAATTCTACAGCATTCGGGTCAGTTGAACATCTGTTCATTTCTTAAGGGGCCTCACACCTGATTCTCAAGTTTGGGTTAAGAATGGTGATCTGATACTTCAGTTTCATGTGAGTTTTTCCCACAGACATGACTAAAATACATGATTCACACAAGGCTGGGCTCTAAAGGAGTGTGTCCTGGTATTCATGTTCTAGATAGTTTATATTTATAGAAATATAATGAAAGTCACTTGTTTTGATTACTCTTTGTGTGACTCCTCTCTTTAAAACAACTTTTCAAAGGTAAATCTGCAGTAACACAAGTAATCCAGCTCAATCTCTATTCAATTTTTTCAAACATGAAGTGCTTATCACCAGAAAGTCTGCTTCAAACAGTAATTAATTTACTTTTCAACATACTGTAAGAAAGTATTGTTTGTGGGTTATCAGATCAGAATGGAGATTCCAGTGGATCAGGTGGTGTTCTTTATGTGAAAGCTTGTAATCAGATGTTAAAGTTAACACATTTTAAACATCTCTGCATAACAGACAATGAGATGAATGGAAGATTGATTCAAGTACATCTTCAAACAGATGCTGAAAATTGTAGAGGACATAGATGGAAAGAACTGAGTTCTAGTTTTCATTTTTGTCATTTTTGTTATATTTTTCTTGTACTTTAGGGATAGGTGTACAACCCAGGAACCACAATTGTCAAGTGCAAGCCAGAGAAAAGAATGTTGGCATTGGTTCCCACTTCATATTTAAGCACTTTTAACATTAGTTAGAAAACAGGCTAACAGATTACATATACAAATAATAAAAATGTGTTAACCCATTACATGTTTTGAAATAGAGGTACATCAAACCTGAAAGAGTAGCACTATCTAGCATCATATTAAATTAAACTTAGTATTCATTTTGAGTTCTATGCAAAAGTCACAACAAAAACAACATGCATTTCTATAGCACATTTTCATACACTGGATGTGGCTCAAAGTGCTTAACAAAATTTTTAGAGAAATGGATGCAAGAAAAGAGAAATAAATTAAAATTAGGTAAACATGAAAAGTAATAAATAACAAACAAAATCAATCAGAACAGATTTATATAAAATAGATATGCAGTTGACCCCCACGATGTTGCGGTTCAGAGTTCACGGCCTCAGTCATTTGCAGATTTTTCCTTAGAACCAAACGAGTAATTGTTTGCGGATACCGCAAATATCTTCCACATTTTTTTTATGGTTTTTGTGGCAATACTGTACTGTAGAGAGAACACAAAGCAACCGTAGAGGAAAATGCGGCTTAGGATGGTGAAATACCCCTGTCCTCAGAGGCGGGAGGTTTGAAAGTAGCCAATCTGAGAATGTTATTCATTTCTCCTTGCTGCTGATTGGCTGCTGCCTTGTGATGCGACTCTGGCAGATGTAGCCCAGCATTCCCGCATCATAACAGTTTACAGCGTGTAGCTATCTCGAGTGTTTCGCTGAGTGTTCTTGTGTTTTTCATTTTGTTCTTCATAAAACCCTAAGATGCTGCCCAAGCTCCTGAAGAAGAGGCGCCACCTGAGGAGCTGTAAATCCTCTGCTTTGCTGCGCAGTCATTACCTTCATTACATACCTTCATTGTACTGCACAGCTAATTCATCATCATCATCTTCAATCAATATCATTCATTATTGGTGAGTACCCGTACATTTTACTGTATTTTTATTAAATTTAATTATTACTGTATTTACCCTACTTATACCAAAGAAAATGACAGCGCATACCAAAAAAAATGCACTAGCATAAATAACAGTACATATAGGGGTAACATCGGTATTTTACATTCTAGCACTGCGGAAGACATAGCAGTACTGTACTGTGCAGTATACAGGTTTACATTTACATTCTTTTTTTTAGGGTAATGTATTAAGCTGAGTTTGAAATGAGCTTAAAATGTTTTGGAAGTATATTTAGGGTTTAAACTATAAAAATAGGCATTTATATAGGCATTTTTTTGACCACATCCAAAATTTGCGGTTTTTCACAATTTGCAAGTGCTCTAGCAATGTAACCCCCTCGAATTTTGGGGGTCGACTGTAAACTTACTAGATTGGTAGAGTTCTTATATATAGTATCATTTTTTAAGTCTCTACAGATGAGACCGATGACCAGGTGAAATAGCTGGGGAGGACAGAAAAATAATAAATATAAATAATAAATATGGGGCTCATCCAAAGCAAGAGGTTCACTTCATTGAACTGAGGCTGGCGTTATATGCTCTGCAATGGCTTTCTGCCTATCTGACTGCCTGTCAGAAGACTCTACTTGTTTTTTCTGAAGAAGTTTTCTCCATGACAAAGTCTGCATCACTTAAGTGTTAAAACCTTTGTAAATTACTGAATCTAATGTTTGACTGGCCTTATGCGTTGGCTGTGTGATATGTGGACAAAGATTAAGAGTACACAGCAGATCCATAAACTCTCTTGCTTTAAGGTCATCCTGATTACCTAAATGAAAGTCAAAATTTCCTGCTATTAAGAAACTATCATAATTTGTTACAATCAAAGATAATAGATCAGAAAATTATGTCATAAATGATGTATAAACAGTGTGAACCCGGCCCGGACACAGACAGGCGGACATGTTGGTTTGTCACCACCACACGTTTATTTTCACTATTTACAAATATATATTACGGGTCACCCAGACCCCAGCAATGGTCACACAGACCCAGTCACGTGCACACAATACCCCAATCACAGTCCTGGCCACTCAATGCCTTGTCTTCGGGCCGCCTCCACACTCCTCTCGTGCCTCGTCCTTCTTCCACCCGACTCCAGCCGTGGCGGCATTCGCACACCAGCAGAGAGATCCTTCCGCAGACGGTCCGACATCAGAGGGCAGGTCCCCAACGAAGGGGGTCCTACTGCTCGCCCGGGTTCCGTCCCTACAAAAGAGAACAACACAGGGGCAGAACCGCTGCCAAGGCACCCTTCCTGTGCCACGTACTGGCAGCGTTCCCCCCTCCAACCGGCACCCCGGCACTTGCCTGTTCGGCACCCTCTCCGCGGCTTCCGTGCCCCTCTTGATGGTGGAACCGCCGGCACCGCCTGCGCTCTCTCCGCCGGCCTCAGGGATTCCCTCTGTCGCCGCAGAGGGCAGCCAGCACCCGGACGGGTGCACCCAGCACCGCGTCCCAACATATCGGAGGAATCGGCACCCAGCCTGTTATTCCTCCCTTCACTCTGGGACGCCATGACGGTTTGAGACTCCTTATGGAAAAGAAGGCGCCTCTTTCCCGTCTGCGTCCCTACAGTGCGGCGTGAGACCGCAGCCGACTCGGGGCGGAGGGCGCTAGGACCCGGGGCACTTAGCAGCCCGTGTCCATTAAGCGTCCTCTCGGACTCCCCCCTCGCCGCGCATACAGCCCGCGGCACCGCACCTCCTGTCGGAGGGCTGCTTACTCGAAGCTGATCCTTGGCATCACAGCCATGTTCAGCAGACCCTCCTGCATGCTGTACGGAGTCGGTTGTACTCACCGCCTCCGCCGTACCCCTCCGGCTGGAGATTCCAGCGTCGCGCCGTCCCGTTGTCGCTAACGTCTTCAGCGCCGCGAGCGCCTTCCTCTCCAGTACCAGCACTTCAGCCCGGATGGCACATAGCATCTGCAAAACACGCTGCTCCGCGGGCTGAAGGGAGATCTCCAGCTCCGCCAGAACAGCCGGCAAAGACAGGAAGTTAACCGACGCGGAGCCTACCTGTCTGTCAGCCTCCGACGTCGGCCACTTCCTGTGGGCCTTCTCCGCCGGCCCAATCGGGTCTCCCCCCTGCCCGTGATGGACATTCCTTGGACCCGCCTCTCTACGGTCATTGGCGGGCACACAAGACACACCGTCCAATCGCGTGCCTGTCAGGGGGAGGGACTTCTGGTCCGCGGCGACGTGGTTGCCGGCAGCCGTGTTGTTGCCAGCGCCTATCGAGCTGCAGCGTCTCCTCCTCCGCAGCCCTCGCGGCTGCCGCTGTGCTGCTGGAGCCCCGCAGACCGGCATGCGCCTGCCACTGACGTGGGTCCGGGAAGTCCCTGCCTGAAAAAGAAGTTACACGCGCGGCCCCCACGGGCCGGCTGCCATTAGGCAGGGAACTCACCTCCCCGGACTCGTCAAACCGAGGACCCCTCCTCGGCGTGGCCTTTCTTGACGCTATGCCGTCCCGGGAACCTGCAGCAACGGCGTGGTCCTCAGAGCCCGCTGCACTCCTGGTGGACACGCCGCCCACCCGCATCAGGGAAACATGGCCTTCCTGCAGACCCCTGGCGGTCCGTGGGGTTCCTTTACCCCGCGGGGCTGTGTGCACGCAGCACCCGCGGAACGTGGGTGGGGTCCCCTGCTGCACCGGGCGGTCCACAACAGAATTGTTATAAACAGGTCCCCGCCTTGAAACAGGCGGAGAATCCTGCTGACTACGCCAGATGTGAACCCGGCCCGGACACAGACAGGCGGACATGTTGTTAAACCACCACCACACGTTTATTTACAATATTCAAACTAATAATAGGTCACAAAGACCCCAGTTCATTGGTCACACAGACCCAGTCACGTGCACAATACCCCAATCACAGTCCTGGCCACGCAATGCCTTGTCTTCGGGCCGCCTCCACACTCCTCTCGTGCCTCGTCCTTCTTCCACCCGACTCCAGCCCTGAATGAATGGAGACGGCCCCTTTTATAGGGTTCCCGGATGAGCACCAGGTGTTCCCGGCATTCCTCCTCTGGCCACGCCCCAGCGTGGCGGAAGTGCCGGCTGTCCTCCCGGCTGCTCTCCGGGCGCCGTCATAAATCTTCCCCCCAGCACTTCCTGGTGTGGCGGAAGTGCTGGGGTAACAGGTCCCCAAGGCATTGGGGTGCCTCCTGGCGGTGACCACGGGCCCCTACAGGGTGGAGCTTCCATGCCCTGTACCCGTGGCCCCCAAAGCAACCCGGAAGGCAACCCCCACGTGATCCAGGGTGGGCACAGACCCACATCCGGTCCCTCATGACGTCCCGGCCGGGTCATGGCCCCTGGCATCCCTGACAACAGTAAGTAATAGAGAACAAGGTACTTAGATGGTCAAAGAATGCAAAATTCTGCAAGTTGTTTTTACAGCATATGTAATTTGAAAAAATATTAGTGCTGTAGCACCACCCAACTCTGACACTCTCGGGGAAAGTGGAGGGTCTGACCTGTGTCCAAACTCTTGTCTCTAGGAAGTACTTCTGGGTCAGGTGGAATCCTCATGAAACTAGCTCCCCCTGGCAGCCCCATGGAACCCAACAGGGCAACTCTATGGAACCACAACTCCCAGGGTGCCCTTTGGGTATACCAGCATAGGAGAGACATCCCCACCCACAATTACAGCAGCCCATGTGAGCAGAGAGTTGAAAAGACTTCGTGCCAGCAAAGCAGCGGGTCCAGATGGTGTATCGCCACGACTGCTGAAGGCCTGTACGTTGGAACTGGGGAGTCCTCTACAGCGCATCTTCAACCTGAGCCTGGAACAGGGGAGAGTCCCAAGGCTTTGGAAAACATCTTGTATCACCCCTGTCCCAAAGGTATCACGACCTAGTGAGCTGAATGACTTCCGGCCTGTTGCTCTGACGTCACATCTGATGAAGACCATGGAGCGGCTGCTGCTTCACCACCTGAGGCCACAGGTCCGCCACGCCCTCGACCCTCTGCAGTTCGCATACCAGGAGAAGGTGGGAGCGGAGGATGCCATCATCTATATGCTACACCGATCCCTCTCCCACCTGGACAGAGGCAGTGGTGCTGTAAGAATTATGTTTTTGGACTTCTCTAGCGCCTTCAACACCATCCAACCTCTGCTCCTTAGAGACAAGCTGACTGAGATGGGAGTAGACTCACACCTGGTGGCATGGATTGTGGACTATCTTACAGACAGACCTCAATATGTGCGTCTTGGGAACTGCAGGTCTGACATTGTGTTCAGCAATACAGGGGCACCGCAGGGGACTGTACTTTCTCCGGTCCTGTTCAATCTATATACATCAGACTTCCAATATGACTCAGAGTCCTGTCACGTGCAAAAGTTCGCTGATGACACTGCTATTGTGGGCTGCATCAGGAGTGGGCAGGAGGAGGAGTACAGGAAGCTAATCAAAGACTTTGTTAAATGGTGCGACTCAAACCACTTACATCTTAACACCAGCAAAACCAAGGAACTGGTGGTGGATTTTAGGAGGCCCAGGCCCCTCATGGACCCTGTAATCATCAGAGGTGACTGTGTGCAGAGGGTGCAGACCTATAAATACCTGGGAGTGCAGCTGGATGACAAATTGGACTGGACTGCCAATACTGATGCTCTATGTAAGAAAGGTCAGAGCAGACTATACTTTCTGAGAAGGTTGGCATCGTTCAACATCTGCAGTAAGATGCTGCAGATGTTCTACCAGACGGTTGTGGCGAGTGCCCTCTTCTACGCGGTGGTGTGCTGGGGTGGCAGCATAAAGATGAAAGACGCCTCACGCCTGGACAAACTGGTGAGGAAGGCAGGCTCTATTGTAGGAGTAAAGTTGGACAGTTTAACATCTGTGGCAGAGCGACGGGCATTAAGTAAACTCCTGTCAATCATGAATAATCCACTGCATCCACTGAACAGTGTCATCTCCAGGCAGAGGAGTAGCTTCAGTGACAGACTTTTGTCACTGTCCTGCTCCACTGACAGACTGAGGAGATCGTTCCTCCCCCACACTATGCGACTCTTCAATTCCACCCGGGGGAGTAAATGCTAACTTTTTTCATTTTTATTACTATTTAATTTAATATTGTTTCTTTGTATCAGTATACTGCTGCTGGATTATGTGAATTTCCCCTTGGGATTAATAAAGTATCTATCTATCTATCTATCTATCTATCTACTTACCAGCAGGGGTATTCCCTAGCATATGGGGAAACAATCTGTATAAATTAAGCAGTCTCCCACAGGACTGCTTTTCTTCTTTCCTCCTGATAAAGAAGGGGACCAACAACCACCCTAGCTGGGATGCCTTTTCCTCAAGGTCGTATGTCCATGGTGCTGGCCTATTAGCCAAGTTAAGAGAGGTTCTGTTCATTGTAGCCGGTCCATCCCAGCCAGGATGCCAGCCCATAAATTACAACGTATTTTATTCTTTTAACTAAATAGTTCGTCCTTTTCTTTTATTGCTTCAAGGCTTTTTCATCCTATTTCAATGTTCTGTCAGTTTCATGATCCAAATTAAAATTGTTGTGTGCTTAATATATTTTATTTTTATTGTTTACTTTCTCAATATGTTATTCTATTAGAATCTTACTTGCTTAGTAACAAAGGAAGCTGTCAATGTTTTGAAAAATTAAGTAAAATGAAAGTTTAATTAAGTCAAGTGAGAAACACACAGGGCAGGCCTGCCTTTCTTTATTTATCAGTTGCTATTTGCAACTTTGGAGTCTGAAAGAAGGGAATATTTATATGTTGGTAAAGAATTAGTATCCTCAAAATGAAGGCTGAGTTAATGATTACAAGATCAGTAAAAGTTGGCTTTTTTCTTTTATAATTATTAATATACTTGAATCAACAAAGGTAAGATTAGATTTTTCCTATTAGCATAAGAAAAATATCCACAAATACAGTAGCCTTATTATAGACCAAAGCAAAACTCCAATGATGACACTAACACAGAAAAAATACTCTGCTGTAGTATTTTTCCCAGTTTTTCATGTTGTTTCAATGTTTCTTCTCTGTCTGTCTGATGTAGTATGGTTATAGTAATTGTGCCATTCCTCTTCTTTCTCACTGCTGTTTATTCTTTACAATGTGTACATATTTGATTCTCTTTTTTCTCTGCCTGGGAATCTGCTTTTGTCTATTGCCTTTATGACCCTCAGCACCTCTCCTCTTGCTTTCAAAGGATACATAGTATTAACATTCAACTTTGATGGCAGGGCATGTTTTCTTCCATATGGTTGTTTTCTATTTCTACTGCTATCAATGATTCTCAGCCTTTGCCTCAAAAATAATTCAATATTTTGTCATGTAAAATAGAACAGCTGATATTTGTTTGTGTTACTTATTCCTCACAGAGCTCTATTGTTGTTTTTCATCTTTCTAGTATTTCTGCTTTATTTCTTCTGCTTCCCTTTAAACTGAACCTCTACATTTGAATAGGCCTGGACAACAAAAAGCCAGTGTGTTGGAATAGAAACCACATGTTACTGCAATTAAAAGTCACGCTGAGAATACAAGATGGATAGCTGGAGAATAAAAAGATCATCAAGGAAGGAAGACATGGGGAACCTCTTAAACAAATTATAGGAACAAAGGAACAGTCAAAGGTGTGATTTGGTACACACTGGTTGATGAGACCTAAATTTCATCCCTTCCCCCTCTTTTCATATGCTGTTTACTCCTAAAATTACCCATCAAATTATGTATTGTGGCAACATTAAACATGTTGCATTTATGTGATAGGTAAAGAATGGGGGATACAACAAGAGCACTGATTTTAAGCAGACATCAAGCATCACCTTACCATTTAAGTGGTCTTTAGATGTCTGCTATTTTTAAAATTTTACTGACTTTTGGATTTTAATGTTTGCCTGTATTTCTAGCTTTATGACCATTTACTTTTACATTGTGCAATAAAATAGATTTTTCTAGACTTTTTCAAGGCTTATCATTCTGGTTGATGGAACTAGAACTATGAAACTTGTCACATATAGGCAGCAAAGTGGAGTGGGACATCATGTCTCTATGCCATTAGGCATTGGTTTCCATGTTGTAAAAGTCAACTTCATGCTGAATGACCAACCCACCCAAAGACTTTAAACTGAAGTCCTGTTACAGGTTGAAGGTAAAAAAATTTAATTTAAAACAACAAATTGTATGAGAAAAAGTACCTGTGGCCTCATGCATAACGCTGTGCATAGAATTCACACTAAAACATGGACAAAAGTGGAAATGTGCATACGCACAAAAAAATTCAGATGCACAAAACCGTGTGCAATCCAACTTTCATGCACTTCAGTTCCATAACACCCGGTCAGCATGAAATGTAACGCACGTGCACAAGCCTGCCATCCTAACCCAATTCTTCCTATAAGTATGCATATTTTAATATGCAAATCAATATAAATATCACTTTCCATTCAGCGTTTGGTTAAAAGACAATGGCAAAAGCATGCAAAAAAAAAGAATTTCGGCGAATGCAAACAGGAGGAGAGGAAAAATGCACTATTTGTTGGCTTAACCAGTAGTATAAACAACAAAAGGAAGATGATTGAATGATACAGAGTGGCGGAGAAACTTGAAAGTTCAAGTTCAGAAAGTCGTACAGTGCCTGAAATAAAAAAAGAAGTGGTCAGATGTCAAAATCGCGTGAAAAGGCAAGTCGTAGCCCAGCATCTGAGTGTCATACGGAAGCATAATAGGGCACAGGGAAAAGAAAAAAAAATAAGGACACAGTGGAAAAAAAACGTCAAAATGTCCACTTTAATCTCATAGTTTATTTTGTCATTAAAGTAGAACGTTGTAAACTTAATCTTAAAATCAATGTTTAATTTACCAGAGTTTCTCAGATCCCATCGTATCTAAAGTAGCATGTTCAATTCTTCATATTCTGTGTGTTCTTCTATGTGCACTATGTGTGTGAATCACTACGCGCTTCTTAAACTGACTTTCACTTATGCTGACAGGACACAGAATTCATTATATTCATGAAATGACAGCTCTCTGAACTACTTAAATACTAAGACGTATACTTGATATCATTTTTATGATGAAATTAATTAAAGTATGTATTAAACATGGGGGCACGGTGGCGCAGTGGTAGTGATGAGCAGGCTCCCTGTCCAGAGATTGTTCCTGCCTTCTGCAAGATGCTTGCTGGGACGTGCGTGACCCTTCCTTTTCTTTCTCCACGTAACCAATCGCCACACAATAAGCTCTGTAATAAATGTCAAGCCATCTGTAAACTTAGAATGCAGAGTCCTCAAAACTTTTAAGGAACATTGAAATATCTTCATAGTAATTATTCCATCCTCCTATCCAGGGTCTCACCAGTCCCAGCAACCATACAGGATAAGGTAGGAACAATCCCTGGATGGGGTGCCATCTCATCACTGCCGCTGCTCCACCATGCCCACAAATGTTTAATTATTAACAATATACATTATTTAAATGAAGTTAAAAGTTATCTGTATAATGTAATATACATACTTTAATGCATTTCTTCTTTAAAATGATATCAAGTGCTCCAAGAAGATAGCTATTGGAAATCTAAATCAACTTAGAAGCCAGTCATCATAAATATGTGCTCTCTTCTATTGAATTGAATTGAATTTCTTTATTGTTATTGTATGGTACAGTGAGATTCAATATGCAAATCTCCATAAATGTATTTTCCTATAAAATGATAAAATATCAATAACAGTAGTACAAAAAACTAAAAATATACAATATGAATGCATACGTTCACTATACATATGTATATATAGAGTGCATATAGTGCAAATGGTTTATAAAGTGGATCGGGTTATGCGATATTATAATTGTAGTGCAAGTTTACAGTGAGGTAATTGTACTTATAAGTACAAACAGTTCTACCAGGAACACTTGACGGAATGATTGAGTGCCTTTAGAGCTCTTGGGATGAAATTGGTTCTGAACCGCGAGTTTCATACAGGAAAGGCTCTGAAGCATTTTCTGAATAAGTGAAGTTCAAATAGACTGTGCGCACGGCTGAGGTAGCGTGTGCTAGAAGCTGTATCCCAACAATCCTCTGCACTTCAACACAACCTGCCATAGAGCCTTCCAATCAGCTGCCGTAGAGCTTTGATAACATACTCAGATGCAGTGGGTTAAAATACTCTGAGTGGTGCACTGAGAGTAACAATGTTAAAGCAGCTATAGCATTTGGAATAGTTTGGCCATTCCATGGACCATTATATTGTTACAGGTTGATTACAATCAGATGCCCTAAATTTATAAACGATATACGGTTAATTTCAGTGTATTTGACAAAGCCGCATCAGCAATTTAAATATAAAAAAAGAAAGGGAAACTACACAGGAACAGTAGCAGTGATTTAACGCTGAGTGCTGCCAGTTTGCAAAACCAAGCAGAAAATGTTTGCACAAAATGGATTTTGCTCCCGGAGAATGTGCGTGACTTTACTTCAAGTTTAGTTTTTATTCATCGCAATGTGAGCGTGGAAATGGCTGTATGCAACATTTTTGTGTGTACGCACCATTTATACATGAGGCCCCAGTTATTAAAATACAGTAACAGTAGGAATGCAACAAAATTGCAAGTTAACATTTTTAAAAAGAAGAACAAAAGTGAATGAAAAGAATGATAATACATCCATCCATTTTCCAACCCGTTGAATCCGAAGACAGGGTCACGGGGGTCTGCTGGAGCCAATCCAACACAGGGCGCAAGGCAGGAACCAATCCCGGGCAGGGCGCCAACCCACCACAGGACACACACACGGACAATTTAGAATCGCCAATCTACCTAAACTGCATGTCTTTGGACTGTGGAGAGGAAACTGGAGGAAACCCACGCAGACACAGGGAGAACATGCAAACTCCACGCAGGGAGGACCCAGGAAGCGAACCCGGGTCTCCTAACTGCGAGGCAGCAGCACTACCCACCGTGCCACCCTATGATAATACAATTCCCTTAATTTGTTAACTTTACCAGAGAGAAAAAAGTAGGTGGCATGCAATAAATGAACTATAAAATGATGGCAAAAATGAACTGCAAAATCTTATTGTAGCATAGAATAGAATACAAAATTTAGAAAGCAAATACCCCTGAAAATAAGATTACATAATCTGCGTATCCATGAATAGATATGAGAAATTTCTTGCCAGTAGGATATACTGCATTCATTAGCTAATACAACATATTATCATGATGAAATCTTAATAAATGTTGGAGAGCCACTACGAGTGCACAAATACTACTTTGGTACAGAACAAGAAAAAGTTGCAATTGAGAAACACATGAATATAATACTGTTTATAGTGCAGTAACCAGAGATATAAAAAATCAACTCTTGTTCTGAGTATCTGCAAAAAGAATCTTGTAATGCCCATATGTAAATAACCAACGGTAAGAACCTTTATCTGTAAACACAGGAGCTTTGCAGTTTCATATGCCCTGTATTAGTCATTTGGTGCAAGTTGCTCCTAGTAAAAACCATAAAGTATATGATGTGTATAATCAATTCAGTGCTCAGTTATACAAAAACCATATTAACTAGCTCTTTATATAATTTAATATTTAATTAATTAAAACATACAATGTCATACTCTGTTTTTCTACACAGTGGTTATTTTTCATTCTGTCAGAAATTAATTTTCAATTGTAAAGTAGAGTGGCATGGTGATAGATTAGTTAGCAGTTATAACTCATCGATGTAAGACGCTGGGTTGAAACCCTGGGAGCAGTGCATTCTGTGTAACATCTACACGTTCTCCATTGATTTTTCTCTGCATCCCCACAACAAGATGTTTATTAGGATAGTCGGCGTCTTCCAGAAGAGTCTGGTATGAGCGTGCCCTGCATAGGACTGGAAACACTTCCAGGGGTGATTCTGTCTTGCTATCAGTGTTGCTGGGACAGCTCCCTGTGACACTACAGTTGGATAAGTGGATATTTATGAAACTATCTAATATATTATTTGAATGCAGCAATCATGTAAATTCCTAAATCACTTTGTGTAGCTTAGCAGCACTAATCTTGATGATCTTATTAAATTAATGCATTTGTCTAATTTGTTTTTCAGCTACAGGACTAATTATCTGTGCTGATGGAAGTTAAAGTTGTTTATTTTTTTTAAATTTTAAATTACACAAAATGGTTTGCTTGCATGCATTTGGAAAGATTTAAAAGCATATTAACATGTTGTTTTTATAAACTGTAAGTAGTTGTTTTTTTACCTACAGATTACATTTTACCTGAAGAAGATGCAAGGTTTATAGCTACTCAGATCTAATTTATGTAATTTTTCCACAGATATGCGTCACATTTACATTGTACTTATAATGTAACTAGCATTCTTCTAACCCAAGTGATTTGCTGTAGGAGGTTTGTTAATGCACTTGATTGACTTTCATTTTTTTTCCAACTCTTTTAAATGCACCAGACAGATGAGTTTATTAATTGCAGTGGCAATTATACTGTATTACTTTTAACTTTTATTTAACCTGAAAAATTCTATAAGAAACAGTTCAGTATGGAAACAGGTACCCCGAAATACTCAGAAAAAGCACAAAACAAATTGTAAGAATAGCATTATAAGGGCTATGAAAACGTTCTGTTAATTCCATAGACACAAAAACAAACTGTGATGTTTGGCCTACAGTATGCAGTAACCAGTTTATTTGGCCTGACAATAAGGTTCATACTCAGGGCTACAAGTACATGTTAAGATACGTGCAGGTATGGATTTTTACCTAACAACTTATTATTTTTTCCTGGTTTTTATCTTTTTCAAAAATAGTTTAGCTGTTACATCTTAGATACACTTAGGAATTTTATATGCCTCTTTATTCATTGCAACAAATCACTGTATACAATTAATAATATATAAAAAGCATGTTAATTATTATGCTGTTTTAAAATCTGAGTGGTGAATTTCAAATATTATGTTCAGAACATGCTTTTTAATCAACTTACCAAATTTAAAATCAGAGTGCTTCAGCATAAATTCATGCCAAGTACTGTGCTTTGGAATCCTTTGAAGTGAACCCATACAGGTGTTAAAATAATTTTAAAATATTGTGCTTCACACATGTATTTCTAATGTTTCATTAGATGTAAGGGCAGAACATATGGCAGACCGCTCTTGCCCCAGATAATACCATATGGATTCAAGGATACCGAAGCCTGTACAGTGATGGAGTTTATTTTACTTTAAAAATGTTTTAATTGTCATAGCTGTGTGTTTTAAAATTTTGAAATGTTTATAAAATGTCAGGAGTGTATTGTCTATAACTGTTTGCATTTATTGTCAGATGTTGGTATTGTACTACTGTTACTAGTCTGTGTAGAACATGCAAGTAAGAATATCAATGTATTGTGTACGCATAATGAGAATGTAACAAACTTGCAAATTCTATCATTCTTGTTTAACAGCAAACAAAAAGCCAGAAGGTGCAGTGTTGTCCCTGAGTTTATCACTTCTTCTAATCAAGTCTGTCTTTACCAAGAATGTCATGTCATTTTCAAAACCGTTTAATCCAGACATGGGTTGCGGGGATTGCTGGAGCCTATTCCAGTTAGCATAGGGCACAAGGCGGGAACAAACCCTGGACGGGGTGCCAGTACATCACAGGGTAAACACATAAACCAAACACAAACAGGGGCCAATTTAGTGTCACCAATTCACCTAACCTGGATGTCTTTGGACTGTGGGAGGGAAAAAGAGCACCTGAAGGAAACCCACAGACACGGGGAGAACATGCAAACTGCACGCATTGAGGACCCGGGACACAAACCCTTGTCTGCTTACCACAAGGCAGCAGCACTACTACTGTGACACCATGCTGCCCTTTTAGCAAGAATAACATATCATATTTTAATTTATCTTTGCTTCCAAAAGATGATCAAAGTCTTATCTGTGAGACATAGCATAATGGTAAACATTAACATCACAAGGGCCCAATCAAGTATGAGGCCATTATCATATTCCACCAAAGTCACAGAGACATACTTGAAAAGTATGTGAATTCCCACATAGAGAGCCAAGGGCAGGTATATTATTGGCATATATATACAGATATAATCTGTTTAAACGGAATATTTATTTTAATCTTCTACTTTCCCACTTTGAGTAATAAATACATCAAGCACCTAATTAAACATTTACTGAAATATTTTATCTGTGCACATGAACAATATATTTCTATATATCTGTTGCATGGGTGGTTTGTGCTCAGTGTTGCGATTACATTTCATAACTAGTCTTATTTTAATAAATATGTACAGAGCTTTGGCCTTATAAGTGGAAGGAGCAATGGATAGAAATTTATTTTTAAATGTCATGGATCTGTTTTTTTTTTGTTTTGCTTTTAATTTCATTTTTCATGTAGGCTTTATTTTGCACTTGATACTTACTTTCAGACTAATGTAAAAATCTTCCATAAGTAAATAACCTGAACACCAATATATTTCTGGTTTTAGTTTATTATGGCTGATAACAGATTCAAATATCACAGTCCCAAGTTAAAATAAAGTATTTTATTAAACAAATACCTTTTTACAAGGTTTCTCTTTAACCAGTTCTTTTTTTTTTTTTTTT
>JANRMT010062831.1:27046063-27060200 GCA_026402145.1 Polypterus bichir lapradei
TCTATCTATCTATCTATCTATCTATCTATCTATCTATCTATCTATCTCTTGTTTAATGACTCCATCCAAGATGGGATAAAAATGATAATTTTGTGTTTCTGCATGCTCCTAACCTTTCTCCATAGGATTAGCAGGGCAAGATGTACTTGATTTAGAGGATTTAGACACTGATGTTCTTATGATCCATAAAGACCTGTTACAAAAGCTGAGCTGAAAAGATTGGAATGAGTTGGCATTCATTGTTTCCATGGTGACATTAAAGAATACAAAACTGCACTATTTCCTGTGAAATATAGAGAGAAAACATAAAGAGTTTGGATGGCAAGGTAGCAGCAACATCCATAAGAGCTCCAAAAACAAGAATAAATTCAAACTTATATACACAATGCATAAATATTTGTTCAGAAACAGAGGCCATAATAAGATAGTGGTGTGAGGCCTCCAAAAGGCTCCACTTTTTGGGCTTCTTCAATTCTCTGGAAAATGCCCCAACTGGCTTAAAACCCATGCCTAAGATTTCTAAGCCTCAAAAAAAAAAAAAATCAAAAGTTAAATAATGGCTCACAAGTGAGAGAAAACAGTAAAATAGACTTTGTATGCAAAGACCAATTCATCAAAAATCTTTACAAATGAAGAAAATCTATTTATCAAAGAAAATAAAACAAAAATTTTCTAAGTAGAAAATGGAGTGCCTAAAAGGCAAACCACAGCAAACAAGTCCCAATACACAATCCAAAAGAATGATCCAAGAACATAGAGAAAAAAATAATAAAATAAAACAGTAAATCCAAAAAGGAAAAAGTACTCACATAGAACACTTTCACAACCTCAATGTGCCACTCCTGAGCTTCCTCGACTCTGTCCTAAATAGTCAGGGGGAGAGTTTAGGAGTGGTGATGTCAGGGTAACTCTGCCTTTTGGTGTACTACCCACAAAACACAAGCAACATAGGAGAACACTCTTTTACACACAGGAACACAAAAGTCATAAATTAAATAAATAATAAAACATAATTTTGCATAAATCTAGAGAAGAAGAAACTTGACTCAAACCATAACAATACTAAATAATAAGTAAACATAGCAATTTTAACAAAAATATGTTAAAACAAAATTAAACATAATGATTAAAAAGAGGCAAAAATATTCATCCATCCATCCATAATCCAACCCGCTATATCCTAACTACAGGGTCACGGGGCCTGCTGGAGCCAATCCCAGCCAACACAGGGCGCAAGGCAGGAAACAAGCCCTGGGCAGGGTGCCAGCCCACCGCAGAGACAAAAATATCAATATAATAAAAAATAAAGTCAGGAAATACACCCTGACTGTAATATAAAGACTACCTCTTGGGAAAAATGAAGAAAATAATTTCTTAGAAACTATTTCTTTTAAATTAAGTACTTGGACTAGTTTTCATTGATAATATTGCAGAGAATTATATGAATCATTGGGTCATTATAAAGTTCTTGCGCAATTTTAAATGATCATAACTTCAATTCTATACATGATAAAATGAAACGGTCAAAAGGGCAAATAAAAGAATTTATTACAGTTTAAGGCAGATGTATTCTTGATCATTTTCAACATGTCCACCATCAACACATATACAAACTAGGATGTGATTCTGAAGTTCTACAATAAATTTGGCAGTTGGTTTCCAATAATATCCTGGATTATATCAGTTTTCCTATAGTTTTCAATTCATCTAAAGAACATGGTTTAGTTGCATCTTGGCTCTAAATCTTTTTTGGACTGTGATGACCAATTTTAGCTTGACCAACCACAGGACACAGGAGTCTACTTTCTCTTCTATTGAAGTCATGAGTCAAACATAATTCTGAGAATGGACTAATGAAAAAATTAAATCATTTATTAAAAACTGATACTCTATTATAAATAATTAAACTACAATAAAATAAATTAATCACACTTCACAATCTTCTTTACAGAATGATTTTATCATGCATACAACTAAAGTTATTATAACTTAAAACTGCACATGGACTTTATATATGATTATACAGTGATCCCTCGCTATATCGCGCTTCGACTTATGCGGCTTCACTCCATTGCAGATGTAAGCATATCTAAATGTATATCACGGATTTTTCGCTGGTTCGTGGATTTCTGCGGACAATAGGTCTTTTAATTTCTGGTACATGCTTCCTCAGTTTGTTTGCCCAGTTGATTTCATACAAGGGACGCTATTGGCAGATGGCTGAGAAGCTACCCAATCAGAGCACGTATTACGTATTAAATAAAACTCTTCATATACGATATGCTTCCCGTGCGGTGCTTCGCACACTTAAAAGCTCTAACAGCACGTATTGATTTTTGATTGTTTTCTTTTCTCTGTCTCTCTCACTCTCTCTGACATTCTCTGCTCTTGACGGAGGGGTTGTGAGCAGAGGGGCTGTTTGCCTAGAGGATACGGACGCTCCTCTCAAAAATGCTGAAAGACTACCTTCATATTGCTCCCTTTTTCTTGCAGCCGCTTTATCGCGGTGCTTAGCATACTTAAAAGCCCAACCACATTGATTTTTGATTGTTTATTTTTCTCTCTTTGTCTCTCTCTGACATTCTCTGCTCTTGACGCGCACTCCTTTGAAGAGGAAGATATGTTTGCATTCTTTTAATTGTGAGAAAGAACTGTCATCTCTGTCTTGTCATGGAGCACAGTTTAAACTTTTGACTAAAGGGTGTTCTTTCATGTCTAGAGGGCTCTAATAATGTTAAAAAACGTATTTACAAGGTAAACAGGTTTTCTATGCTCTAACTGCAAAAATACCGTAGATCCCGGAATACAAGCCGAGAATTTCGTCCTAGATTTTTGGCTTGGAGTTTGGGGGTCGGTTTATACAACGAGTATCATTTCAGATTCAAGATTTCCAGCGCAATGCCGGTTTTGCCGATGAATATGGAAGTAAATAATGACGAAACCACAGAGCCATCTTTCAGATGAAGAAGTAACTTTGCATGCCGGTACTTTAAATTAAATAAAGAATTTTTTCAAAAAAGTGTTTTAGTTGTTAATTTTTTAATAAAATTTATAATAAATTATCGGGAAGTTTAAAATAAAATTTTTTATTTTGATTTACGATCCACATCTTGCGTTACGAAACGGATGCAGCCACGTGTATCCGCTTGCGCGATTGTAAACAAACAACCGAGAGCGTTAGTAGCGTCAGTCGGAGCCCAGATACATGTGTTTGTGGATTTAATTTGAAACGAAGATGGACATTGTGTGGAAATATCTCCTCCCTTCCTGCAGCCCAAAGATGTCAAATTAAATGGTGAGTACAGTATGAAATTGTTTCTAGAATAGAATACCTTTTACTGTCACTATACGCATCTACAATGAGATTAAAAGCAGCTCCTTCAGTGCAGAAAAAAGTTCTGTATAGGGCTTGTATGGTTGTTTTTTAGCCTTAGCATAACGGCGTATCTGCGGCCCCGCTTCTGCTTTCTTTCCCTCCTCCGTCTGTGTCGTCTCCTAGACCCGACAACAAACCACGGTGAGCCTGCTGGTCTCGCTATGTTGTCTGGGATGTTGTGCGTGTGATGAAAAACACTCAAAACAGATGTCTGGCTCTGGACACCGATGTCTATAAGGTTCTGAATGGTGTAGCGGATGTTCGCCGAACCGATCGTGCACAAACAAGGACAGAAAAAAAGTACAAAAACAACAAAAAAGTGCACTGAAAAGGAGAGCCTTGATCCACTGCGACCATGCGCGCCGCCATGCTCCTAGCCTAATCGAAGTAGGCTAGGCACTTTTTATAACTTTTTGGTTAGTACATTAGAAAAATTATTGGTGTTTTTTATTATGAAAAGGTTAAGTAAGTGTTGCAATGGGAGGTTCGGAACGCATTATGGGTTAGCCTTTGTGAACGAATTAAGTTCGTAAGTCAAGGGTCCACTGTATTGCGTATTTAAGTTAATCAAATTTATAACAAGTCTCCGGAAATCCACCCGCCGATGTACCGTATTTGTGTATATAGTTTCAACACAAAGGTTCCAATTTACCAAACTTCTCCGCAATCACTTCCTGGTTTCCATCAAAAATGCCGGCAGTCTCAAATTCTCACCGATAAACATTATAAATATACCCGAAGAGACACTTTTAAGGAAATTTAGAAAATTTTGCTTGGAGAAGGGGGTCGGCTTAAATACCGGTCATCAGCAAATACATGTAATTTAGTAGGTAGAGAAGGGGATCGGCTAATATACCCGGTCGGCTTGTATTCCGGGATCTACGGTATTAGATTTATAAATAAAGAATCCTACTTCGTGGAAATTCATTTATCGAGGTAGAGTCTGGAACGGATTAACCGCGATAAATGAGGGTTTACTGTATAACTGTGCGGAGAATATTTATAAACAGTGTGGGAGAGTTTATAAGGGCTTAAAATATATAAAAATAACCATACAAACATATGGTTTCTACTTCGCGGATTTTCACCTATCGCGGGGGGGTTCTGGAATGCAACCCCCGTGGTCGAGAATGGATTACTGTATACACTAGTGTTCAAAAGTTTGGAATCACACAGAAGGTTTCAAGGACCTTGCCCCACCAGGATGCCTGGAGAAGGGAAGGACCGGCAGGGGATAATATCTTCCCCAGGATGCAAGAGGGCAGCCCACCTGGATTACATCGGGGCCACAGACTGGGAGCTTGGAAGCACAATCCTGTTGGGGTCAATGGCCACCGTCAGGGGTGCCTGGACGATCCCAGAGCCCAGGATGGCAGGACTTCCGCCACAGCAGCAAGTGCTGAAGGAAGAGGAACCAGATGCACCTGGAGTGCTTCCGGGTGCCCACGCAGCACTTCTGCTACCCCAGGAAGTGCTGCAGGAAGTTCATCAGGGCGCACCAGGAGCACATAAGGGTGCAACATAAAAGGGCAGAACTTGCAAATGGAGGAGTGAGGGTGGCAGTAAAGAGAAGGGAAAGGAAGGAAGGATGGACTGAGCATTGTGAGTTTGTGTATTCTATGGCACTGTTAAAGGAAAGAAGAAAATAAACGTGGGTGTGTTTTGGACTTCTTTGTGTCCTGTGTCTATCTGTGTCCGGGTTTCTTTCACAATAGAAACTTTACTTTTGTTTATCAATGTACTCTACTTTGATTTAAAAGCATGGCCAAGACATTGTTAATGTTGCAAATGACTATTACTGCTTGAAATGACTGATTTATAATTTATTATTCACATATGACTAGAAAGCTTCATTTTCCACAACCAGCATCCTAATGGTAAATTCTGTTAGCTCATCCTCAATAAATCATATTTAAATACAAATTGGTTAGTAGAGAAACATTTGTGTTAGCACAACTGAAACCAGTAAAGACAGTACATTTTCTTTTGTGGGTTACACTGGAAGCACTGACATTCCCAAAGATTAATTTTGTGATCAAAAATGTACAAAAAGAAATAGTTTCCTATTGTTGTTTTAAGTTAAAGTTATTGTATGTGAAAGATTTTAAGGGCTTCCACTACTGTCTTTGCAGAAGTGGGCAAACTGGACCTAATCAAGATAGAAACAGAGTCTTTAGTATGAGAGACATCTTACACCTTACACGCCAAATAACACAGTCATCTGTAACAGGGAAAGATGACTCCAGGATGCTGGCCTTACAGGCAGAGTTTCAAACAAAAAATGCCATATCTGAAACTGGCAAATGAATACATAGACGTTGGACATGTTGATGACTGAAAAAGAGAATTATGGCCGACATCCAGGAGTCATCTTTTCTAATTACCTCATTCTTTCACACATACACAGAAAAAACAGTAACAATTTAGACTTAATTTCAAAGCATATAACATCTTCTCAACCTCCCAACCCTTCTTCGTGCAATCCAAAGAAAAGAAATCATCCTGGAAATGATCAACATTGAGAGTGTATGCAAGTATAGAGAAGACTGGAAGAGAATGAATTACATGCACCTACACAGACTGACTAATCTTTGCTGGTGTATATAGATGCAGAGAAAAGGCCACTTCCAGTCTTTAAGATGCTAAAACTGGAAGGCCAATTTCTTGTGCCAAAAAAGAGTATATAGTTTGAGAAACAGACATCTTACACGTTACACACCAAATACCAGAGTCATCTTACAGGTCCTCAGTTGAATGCTTCCTTGAACATACATCAACCACCAGAGTCATCTGTAACAAGGAAAAATGACACCAGGATGCTGGTCTTAGAGGCATAGTTTCAAATTAAAAAGTTGTATCTGAAACTGGAGAAAAAAAGAAGGTTAAAATGGGCAAAAGAACACAAACGTTGGACAGTTGATGACCGGAAAAGAGTATTATGGCCAGTATCCATGAGTCATCTTTTCTAATTACCTAATATTTTCACACATGCACACAGACAAACCACTAAAAATAGTACTTAATATGACTTTTAATGCTGATTTAATTTTTTAAAACAGCTGTTTTGCCACAAGGAGGAAGCCATCATCAAAACAAGAATCTCTGCTGCTAAGGAAAAAACACTATTATGGGCATTTTTATTGTCATTTGCTGTATTCTTGGCTCTTTAGCCGTGTCCAGGTGGTCTCTTTCAGAGAAAATGTCCAAAGACTTACTGGTTCAATTAATTTTAATATGGTAGCTAACATTTGTGACAGACGGATTTTCAGTGAGCATATATATTAGCTACTCTTTTGCCTTCTTCTTGTAATACTGCTTATGAAAATTAGTTTAACTCACAAAAATGATCTGACTTAACAGTAGTGAAACACCCCAAATTGTATTTTTTTCGCTACGTTTTTTTCCTGATGTAACCTTATTTTTGCAATAATATTTTAAAATTTTTACTTTTCACAGAGGCAATATACAGTAAGGCTTTAAAGACTATCTTGGGATCAGTTTTTTTACTTGTCGTATATTGGATAATTCTGAAAATAATTTAAGTCAGTGAAAGTTTTCATACAGAGAACCATGAACACATGGAACAAGTTAGCAAGTAGGGTGGTACACATTAGGACATTATGAATTTTCAGAACTAGACTTAATGTTATTTTGGAAGAATTAAGTGGATATACAATACAATACAATACAATTTATTTTTGTATAGCCCAAAATCACACAAGGAGTGCTGCAATGGGCTTTAACAGGCCCTGCCTACTTGACAGCCCCACAACCTTGACTCACTAAGAAGACAAGGAAAAACTCCCAAAAAAACCCCAGCAGGGATAAAATGGAAAAAACCTTGGGAAAGGCAGTTCAAAGAGAGATCCCTTTCCAGGTAGGTTGGGCGTGCAGTGGGTGTCAAAAAGAAGGGGGCAATACAATACAATACACAGAACAGAACAAAACCTCCATTTTTCGCCTATGACTGGCGAACTTTGTTTTGCTGAACGGACTGTTCTTGTCTAGATTATTCTAATGTTCTAATACAAAAAAGTAAGACAATTTACCATAAAACGTAGTAAAGAATCAGAGTGCTTTTTTGTCATCCATTTTCCCCATGAGCAGTGCAATAAGACCAAAAGAGACAGTGAGAGTGGTGGTGCACCTGTTGGCAAACCCCATATAACTGAAATAAGTTTTGGTCAAAATAAAGCATGTGAAAATGGAAAAATTAGTTTTCTCAGATCAGAGTCATTTTCAGAATGTCCAAGATAGAGGTTCTTCTGGTCATATGGCAGTTGGGCAGGAAGAAGTGGGTCCAGGTGGATGGACACCAGAAGTGACATCATTGGAGGAGAGCTGTCAGTATTCAGCTCTGTAGTGTGATGAAAAGAGAGTCTGTTATCCCACAGCACCACCCCCTGGATTGGTGGAGACTTACCATCACCTGAGCCCTTAAACCGACAGCATATAGCCAAGGTTGTCACTTCTTTGAACTACATTTTCTTGTGAGGAATGTTCAAGTTATTTTGCTTCAACTTCTGTAGAAGCACTTTTTCACTAGAATTTTGTATATATTTTTTTAATCCATCCCTTTTGCCTCTCAATTCTGTCATTCTATTAGTGTGCATAAATGTAAGTATGTAAGTGTGTGCATGTATACATGTGGTAGTGTGTGTGTGTGTGTGTGTGAGTCTGAGTGGAAGTGAGACCATGGGGACTTGAGTGTCAATTCAGGGAAAAGTTATAAAATATCATTTGGCAAAATAAATTCAAAATTTCTCGCAGAGTCATACCATAAATAAAGGTGATGTACAAGTGGCTTCACTCCTTTTTGTTGAAATAATAAATGTATGGGTCTCTGTCCAAGAAGACCCTGGTTTGATTCTGTCTGAAGATAATGGCCAGGAAGACACTAAAGAAGAGGTATGTGAACAACAAGTTAATACAGATAACAACCCAGAGCCAGACTCTTCCTCAGATGGTAAAGAATTCTTGGAGACAGGGAAGGGAAGATACTTTTTGTCCAGAAACGACTAAATAATCTGGTCCTCATCATCATTACGATCATCACCATTAGGGTGGGATTCTAAAGAACATCCCAGGGCTAATTAAATTAGCAAATTGCAATGCACAAAACATTGCCTCAACTTCCCAATTCATCTTCATACCAGCCAAGGAAAAAAATCACCCTAGTGATGCCCAAAATTGACGAAAGTATAGAGAAGATTGGAAGAGAAGTAATTACATGCACATACATAGGTCAACTGATCTTGGCTGGTGTATATAAATTATTAGGTATTGCTTTTAACTATTGATTATCTGTTAAAGCCAGCTACATCATTTGCATTGGTTCTTAAACTATCAGAGACTAAAAGTGAAGCTTATAGATTTTAATATAATACAGACCTCAAAAACAAACCTGTTGACCTTCAGCATGCTCAATATGGTACATTAAAGTCTTTTAATACAATGCTGAACATATAGAGTACCTTAACTTTGTAGATTGATTACTCATCTAAAACCATTCACTTATTTTCTTCAACCAGTTCCAACAAGATTTTTCAAAGAAGTTTTTGACATGCGATTACACGTGAGAGATCCATGATATTGCATATGGTGTGCTGCAGGATCAGTTTTAGGCCTGCTGTTTTATTTCCTGTACATGCTCCTGTTATGCTATTTTATTTTATAACTGAAGGTGAACTACTGCAGCTATGCAGATGACACAAATCTTTACTTATCTGTATCACCAGATGAACCTGAGGCTCTAAATCATCTAACCAAATGTTCTACTGGCATTACAGAATTAATATATATAAATTCCCTTAAGTTAAACAAGAGAGAAAAAAGAAAATTTTACTTTCTAGAAGCAATAGAAAAGTAAGGGTCTTGGAAATAAACCTGATCATGTGGCCTTTCCTATCATGCCAGAAGTAAAGATTATTATTATGGCCTTGATGCTAAAGTTCAAATCACATATCACTAAGATGACATTCTTTCATTTTAGTAACATTGCAAGAGTTAGACCTCTTTTAACATTTCAAGATGCTGATAAATGAATCCATGCTGTTTTTTCTGCCGACTAGATTACTGCTATGCACTCATCTCTGTACTACCTAAGAAAGACATAAATTAGTTGCAGGTTAAAATCTTAAAAAAAATTAAAAGAAAAATCTGAAATCTGTCCTTACTGTATAATAGACTTTCTTGCAACATGTTTTTGTATGTTTTGTGACTGCTATTTTGTAATTTTTTTTAAAGATTAAATTGCTGTATATGTGTTGTGACCTACTGGGAAGTAGGGTAAACCGTTTTTAGTTCAACAAATATATGAGACCAGAGCTTCAAAATATTCAAGATGGGGCTGAGAAAATAAGTAAAGGACCAGGAACATGCAAACACAGCAATGCCCATTATGTGTCTGACTAACAAGAATTTCCTTTTTAACACTTTTTAATCAGAGAATAGCATGAAGTCAATGAAACTTCTGGGATATTGATCTGGTCAGTTAAGTAGCAGAGGGAGTTGTTAATCAGTTTCAGCTGCTTTGGTGTTAATGAAATTAACAACAGGTGCACTAGAGGGGCAACAATGAAAAACCCTTAAAACAGGATTGGTTTAACAGGTGGAGGCCACTGACATTTTTCCCTCCTCATCTTTTCTGACTGTTTTTTCACTAGTTTCGCATTTGGCTACGATCAGTGTCACTACTGGTAGCATGAAGCGATACCTGGACCCTATAGAGGTTGCACAGGTAGTCCAGCTTCTCCAGGATGGCACATCAATATGTGCCATTGCCAGAAGGTTTCCTGTGTCTCCCAGCACAGTCTCAAGGGCATGGAGGAGATTCTAGGAGACAGACAATTACTCTAGGATAGCTGTACAGGGCCGTAGAAGGTCCTTAACCCATCAACAGGACTGGTATCTGGTCCTTTGGGCAAAGAGGACAAGGATGAGCACTGCCAGAGCCCTACAAAATGACCTCTAGTAGGCCATTGGTGTGAAGGGTCTGGAGAAGCCGTGGAGAATGTTATGCTGCCTGTAACATCATTCTGCATGACCAGTTTGGTGGTGGGTCAATGATGGCCTGACGAGGCATATCCATAGAGGGATGCACAGACCTCTACAGGCTAGACAACGGCACCTTGACTGCCATTAGGTATCGGGATGAAATCCTTGGACCCATTGTCAGACCCTATGCTGGTGCAGTGGGTCCTGGGTTCCTCCTGGTGTACGACAATGCCCGGCATCATGTGGCGAGAGTATGCAGGCAGTTCCTGGAGGAACGAATTAAATCACATAAACAGAAAGACAGTAGCACTTCCAGGTCAAGGACAATATAAAGGATTATGAGAGACCCAGCAAACGAGTTCTAGTTGGGAGGTAGAGTGATGGAGCTGCTGGGGGAGGAGGATTGATTTATTGTATTGTATTATTGATTTATTGTTTATTGGGGTGATTGTGGTGTCTACTGTGGCCCAATATCGAAAAGAAAAGAAATCAAAAAGATTATTGGTGCTTTTACTTGGTGTCTTGAACAAAAATCGACAAAGGCCACAGCAAGGTTTGGGGCAGTCACCTATATTATTTCCTGGCTGCGCATTGAGTGAGTAAGTGTACTTGATGTGTACAGATCAGAGTCCAGAACAGAACTGATTTGAGAGGGTCAAAATGGCAGTTTAAAGACAAGCAGAGGAAGTGCTGTCATCAGGATCGGGACTGAAAGTAACGTCATGAATTGGGTCGGAACCGAAAGTGGCGTCATCAGGCCCAGAACTGGAAGTGACATCATCGATGAGCCCAGGACCAGAAGTAGCGCCATCAGGGCCAGGCAAAATTTCCCGTAACTGGTCTGCAGAGAAATGAGATAAAGAGTCAGTGCACTCCGTCACTCCCTGGTCTGGCGTGGAATTACTCTCATTTATGCCCTTTCGCTGCCTCCCATGTGCACATGGGTGACAATACACACACACATTTACACACATTATGAACAAAATAATAATAATAATAATAATGGAGAATACAAAACAGTTTTTAGGATTGTGCTAATGACGTAACTTTACTCTGATTATTAAAGATGGTGGGTGAGTACATACAAGAGTTAGTCAGTCATCCATCCATCCATTATCCAACCCGCTATATCCTAACTACAGGGTCACGGGGGTCTGCTGGAGCCAATCCCAGCCAACACAGGGCGCAAGGCACACACAAGAGTACTGCTTGTATATTTCTTTACCTCAAGGTGACAAGTAGCCTCTCCTCTGGGACTCGCATATTGGTTTACCAGCATGTAATGTGGTGTTGTACCAGCTGCAGACAATCAAAACTTGAAATTGACATCCAACAGTATTTGAAGAACTTATGTGGAAATCGTTGGTGGAGGGTGAACCCAGTAGCAGCAGTGATATTCTCTCTGTCTATGTCGCTATATCAGGAGGATTTTTAACACAAGGTGGTCAAGCGAAACCAATGAAGGATGAACTGTTGACTGCCTGATAACTGCCCCCATAGGTAAACACACAAAACTACAATCTAGGCTGCAGGTTGGCATTTAACATAGGAAAACAAAAGTGAATGTAGCATCATACTGAATCAATTAACCGCCACTACAAAATGCAACTTAAACGCCTAGGCTGCTCAGAGTGAATTCATTTAACCAAGATTTGAACGCCAGTGTGAACAGGACTTTAAGCTTTACCTGCTTGAGTCTCCCACCTTTCTCCAAACCACTAGTACTCATGTCGTACTCTGCCAGTATAATTACAGCTGGGCTAAAAACTAATTCTGGGATGAGATTAATTCTGCTATAACTAATATATATTTCCCAAAATCCCTTTGAAAATTTTGAATTACCTGAGAACAGTAGAGTTGCTACCTTCTAACAGACGGGCATCTAAGAAGCTAGAGCCTAAATTCCCCCTGCTATGCATTCATTATATTGACATCCTGGATAGGTAGGGTACCAGAAATCCCTGCCAAGATGAACCCGTTATTTTGATAGCCCCCAAAATCCTGAAGTTGACCAAACAGATGTTACTAGGCTTCATCTTTTCCATAAGTTCTTTCCTTAGCTTTGATGTTTCGATCGCATTTTCATGGTTGGCAATTCAAATGTAAAAAATATTTTTACTGGCATGAGTGTTTAAATTGTTGCAAGAAAGAGATTATCACTTGTCATTGCAGGCCGAAGTACATTCTGCAATAACATATTGTGACAGGCACCCATAAGTACTTCATGCAAGATCTGAGATGCGCATAGCTGGCTAAGAAACACATTTTTTTATTTAAATTTATGTAACCCATTCACCCATGACAGGGAATTAAGAACGTAGGAGAATAATATATAGAACATAAAAAGAAATAAACAAAATAATCCTATTAGGCACATTATGCAGCTTAAGATCTGGATTTATGGAAGTTTACTTAAGTAAAAACAGCCTAGAAAACTTCTAAATTGTACTGATACCTTCAAACCTATAAAGGGACTTTCTTCCATTTACAGTCACTGGAGTTCTAGTTGAATGATCTATTTAACTGATATATTAGTCTCTTCTGACAAAAATAATTTGATCAATCAAGGCTTATGGCACTTGTTTGAAGGAAAAGAACAAAATAGAAACATCCACTGCCAGATAGCACTAGTTGCTTAATATACAATACAGCATTATACAAAAAAAATTGTGCTTACCATGTTGTCATACCAAGCCCTTTATGAGAAAACCTAGAATAATAAGTGGGATTACTATACTGCTTGTCAGTATTGAGGGTAAGCATTTTATGAACTCTTCATGGAAGCATAAGCATTTATTTGATTTGTGAGGTATAAAGCAGCTACAGAAATCAAGTGGTAGACAGTGCCAAAAAACATCAATAAAGAGTTCCCAGTACAGTTATCATACTTTAATGTTTATATATACACTCACCTAAAGGATTATTAGGAACACCTGTTCAATTTTTCATTAATGCAATTATCTACTCAACCAATCACATGGCAGTTGCTTCAATGCATTTAGGGCTGTGGTCCTGGTCAAGACAATCTCCTGAACTCCAAACTGAATGTCAGAATGGGAAAGAAAGGTGATTTAAGCAATTTTGAGTGTTGCATGGTTGTTGGTGCCAGACGGGCCGGTCTGAGTATTTCACAATCTGCTCAGTTACTGGGATTTTCACGCACAACCATTTCTAGGGTTTACAAAGAATGGTGTGAAAAGGGAAAAACATCCAGTATGTGGCAGTCCTGTGGGCGAAAATGCCTTGTTGATGCTAGAGGTCAGAGGAGAATGGGCCGACTGATTCAAGCTGATAGAAGAGCAACTTTGACTGAAATAACCACTCGTTACAACCGAGGTATGCAGCAAAGCATTTGTGAAGCCACAACACACACAACCTTGAGGCGGATGGGCTACAACAGCAGAAGACCCCACCAGGTACCACTCGTCTCCACTACAAATAGGAAAAAGAGGCTACAATTTGCATGAGCTCACCAAAATTGGACAGTTGAAGACTGGAAAAATGTTGCCTAGTCTGATGAGTCTCGATTTCTGTTAAGACATTCAAATGGTAGAGTCAGAATTTGGCGTAAACAGAATAAGAACATGGATCCATCATGCCTTGTTACCACTGTGCAGGCTGGTGGTGGTGGTGTAATGGTGTGGGGGATATTTTCTTGGCACACTTTAGGCCCCTTAGTGCCAATTGGGCATCATTTAAATGCCACAGGCTACCTGAGCATTGTTTCTGACCATGTCCATCCCTTCATGACCACCATGTACCCAT
>JANRMT010062831.1:27070200-27102282 GCA_026402145.1 Polypterus bichir lapradei
GGGGGCTCATTATGTTATCTCGAAGGAGAGAGCTGAGCTGCCCATTGGGGTTATGATCCCAGATAATTATGGGCTTTCCCCAGGCCGGCAGGTAAAAATCCTAAAAAACTGGGAGTTAGATCATGAGAGATCTACCCGGGAGCTGGCAGAAGCTCTCTGGGAGCAAACAGCTCATTGGCTAAGGCCATTTGAGCTGACGGCATTTCAAATAGTGCAGCAGGTTGCTTGCTTTCTTTTGTTAAAAGGACTCCCCAGAAATGTTGCCTAGCCGGCATGGGGAGAATTCCACACAATGGAGGAGCTTATAAAGCTCCTAGAAAAATCTGAGTCAGCCTCACAATCTGAGGGAGCAGAACGGTCCTCTAGCGGGTTCCGTGGGGATTACGTCACACAAACTAGGTCTCTTTCATATAAACTGGAGCATGTTCCAAAGTTTCCGGATCTCGGGGCGTGCAAACTGCCAGGGGACGAGGAGGAATGCAGATGGACGGAGAGAGGTGGTTTATGTGCACTTGTCAACCACTTAACGCTAACACATACAGGAGTGGTAATAGTTAATGGATATAAAGTCGAAGCATTCCTCGATACTGGCAGCAACATTTCCATTGTTGCTTGCCGATATGTATTACAGCGACAGTGGATAAAAATAAAGACCAGCATTTCCTGTGTACATGCGGAATCCCGTACGTATAAAACCGCCCTATGTTTCATTAGCTATGGAGGATCGCTGAAAAAAATCCCTGTGGCGGTCCTCCAATGGTGTACCAATTACTACTCCCGAACAAAACTTAGGCCTAGCTATAGATGGGGATGACTTGACTTCATATTTATCTACGCCGTGTAACCAGCCGGCGGAGAGAGAAGTCCAAGAGGTAGACAGGGAGATTCCTGGGTCGTTGCAGGCGAACATGTCATCACCCCGTGCCTCAACTAGCTGGGAGGAATCCCCGCCCCTTGAGGTCAGACCGAACCCTCTCTCTGAAATGCACTTTCAGTTCAGAGAAATGCCGGCTTCTTTCATAAGGGAGCAGTGGAATGATGACTCATTGAAACATGCAAAAAATGCAGCAGTACTTGTCAATGGCCAACGCACTCATCAGCCCATGCCACAGGGTCTCACTTTGTGATAGAAAATGACCTGTTATATCGAATAGCTGAGCATGATGGGGAGGTGAGAAAGCTATTGTTAATCCCACAAATTTACCGGCGGCAAGTCTGTGAATTAGCACACGCGCACCTCCTAGAAGGCCATTTGGGCACCGGAAAAACACTAGAGTGGATTAAGATCTGATTTTTCTGGCCTGGAATTAATGAGGAGGTTCAACGTTTTTGCGTCTCTTGTCCAGACTGTCAATAATGGCAAATTCCTAGAAGGGACCGAGCTCCTCTCTTTCCCCTTACCCTAATTGATGTTTCTTTTGAGAGAATTGGGGTCGACATTGTAGGACCCTTAGAGCCCTCAGCCTGCAGACATAAATATATATTAATCCTCGTTGATTATACTACTCAATATCCCAAGGCTGTTCCCCTGCACTCAGCCACGTTAAAAGCAATCGCACAGGAACTTGTAGGGGTTTTTGCGCGTTGTGGTATCCTTAAAGAGGTCCTTACAGATCAAGGGACACCATTCACCTTGGAGACATTCAGGGAAGTTGCCAAGTTACTTAAATAAAGCACTTAAAAACTGCAGTGTATCATCCTCAAACCGACGGTCTAGTAGAGAGATTTAATCTGACTGTCAAGCAAATGCTTCGCAAGGCGGTCAGCGAGGACGGGGATCAGCTCCTCCCCCTCATACTCTTTGCCTATCGGGAAGTCCCACAAGCCTCTACAGGGTTTTCGCCTTTTGAATTATTATATGGATGACAACCTTGGGGATTATTGGATATTTTGAAAGAAGGATGGGAAGGAGAGGCCCTTCCCTCTACCAATATATTGGAGTATATCGTGCTGTTACGTGATTGATATTTGGAAAAATTCGACCTGTTCTAAAAAGTCATTTGGAAAAAGCGCAAGCAGCACAGGTCCATTATTATGATCATGGTACGACCCTCTGAGAATTCCACCTGGGAGATCGTGTCATGGTCTTGGTTCCCACCTCCCATTATAAATTACTTGCCCATTGGCAAGGGCCTTATGAAATTAAGGAGGGGAAAGGACTCATCGATTATTTGGTGAAACAACCCAATCATCAATCGAGCAAGCGGATCTATCATGTGAACTTGCTGAAGCCATGGAAGGAAAGGGATCCTGATCCCAACTCTGCTCAGCCCAGCTCATTCTTCGCTCACACAATCAACCTTAATTTCAGTACAGAGTTAAGCTCTAAACACAGACAGGAGCTGGAAATAGCTATCCTGTCAATACCGGAGGTGGTGAGTGAAAAACCCAGAAGGACCTCTCTGATTGCACATGACATAGTGAGAGCGCCCGGGTTTATCATTAGAGAGTAGCCCTATTGACTTCCTGAGGGAAAGAAAATAGAAGTGGAGCTTGAAATCAAGCGTATGCTGGACATAGGAGTAACAGAGGAAAGTTATAGTACCTGGTCGAGTCCAATCATCTTGGTTAATAATCCTGATGGGAGTTGGAGGTTTTGCAATGACCTCCATTGGCTTAATCAAGTATCCCAATTTGATGCTTATCCGATGCCCCGAGTGGACAACCTCCTCGAAAGGCTTGGTCAAGCTACAGTGCATCCGGAAAATATTCACAGCGCATCACTTTTTCCACATTTTGTTATGTTACAGCCTTATTCCAAAATGGATTAAATTCATTTTTTTCTCAGAATTCTACACACAACACCCCATAATGACAACGTGAAAAAAGTTTACTTGAGGTTTTTGCAAATTTATTAAAAATAAAAAAACTGAGAAATCACATGTACATACTGTAAGCATTCACAGCCTTTGCTCAATACTTTGTCAATGCCCCTTTGGCAGCAATTACAGCCTCAAGTCTTTTTGAATATGATGCCACAAGCTTGGCACACCTATCCTTGGCCAGTTTCGCCCATTCCTCTTTGCAGCACCTCTCAAGCTCCATCAGGTTGGATGGGAAGCGTTGGTGCACAGTCATTTTAAGATCTCTCCAGAGATGTTCAATCGGATTCAAGTCTGGGCTCTAGCTGGGCCACTCAAGGGCATTCACAGAGTTGTCCTGAAGCCACTCCTTTGATATCTTGGCTGTGTGCTTAGAGTCGTTGTCCTGCTGAAAGATGAACCGTCGCCCCAGTCTGGGGTCAAGAGCGCTCTGGAGCAGGTTTTCATCTAGGATGTCTCTGTACATTGCTGCAGTCATCTTTCCCTTTATCCTGACTAGTCTCCCAGTTCCTGCCGCTGAAAAACATCCCCACAGCATGATGCTGCCAGCACCATGCTTCACTTTAGGGATGGTATTGGCCTGGTGCTAAGCGGTGCCTGGTTTCCTCCAAACGTGACACCTGGCATTCACACCAAAGAGTTCAATCTTTGTCTCATCAGACCAAAGAATTTTGTTTCTCATGGTCTGAGAGTCCTTCAGGTGCCTTTTGGCAAACTTGAGGCGGGCTGCCATTTGCCTTTTACTAAGGAGTGGCTTCCGTCTGGCCACTGTACCATACAAGCCTGATTGGTGGATTGCTGCAGAGATGGTTGTCCTTCTGGAAGGTTCTCCTCTCTCCACAGAGGACCTCTGGAGCTCTGACAGAGTGACCATTGGGTTCTTGGTCACCTCCCTGACTAAGGCCCTTCTTCCCCGATCGCTCAGTTTAGATGGCCGGCCAGCTCTAGGAAGAGTCCTGGTGGTTTCGAACTTCTTCCACTTACGGATGATGGAGACCACTGTGCTCATTGGGACCAGCAGAAAGTTTTCTGTAACCTTCCCCAGCAGAAAGCAGCAGAAAGTTTTCTGTAACCTTCCCCAGATTTGTGCCTCGAGACAATCCTGTCTTGGAGGTCTACAGACAATACCTTTGACTTCATGCTTGGTTTGTGCTCTGACATGAACTGTCAACTGTGGGACCTTATATAGACAGGTGTGTGCCTTTCCAAATCATGTCCAATCAACTGAATTTACCGGATGCACTGTAAGTTTTTGACCACACTTGACCTGACTAAGGGGTACTGGCAAATTCCTTTAACAGACTCTGCGAAGGTTAAGAACGTGTTTAGTACCCCTAGTGAACACTGGCAGTATCGTGCCCTTCAATTCAGGTTACATGGGGCACCTGCAACTTTTCAGCATCTGTTGGATTTAGTGCTCCACCCCCATAATGTGCACAGTGCTGCCTATCTGGATGACATCGTCATCTATTTCAGCACATGGAAGGACCACGTACAGCAGGTCACTGCAGTGTTATGGACGCTAGGAAAAGATAGTCTTCAAATTAATCCAAAGAAATGTTTCTTCGGATTGAAAGAAGCTAAATATTTGGGCTACCTGGTGGGTCGGGGTACCGTAAAACCACAGTGTTCAAAGATAGAAGCCATAATACGATGGCCCCGTCTGCGAACCAAGTGGCAGGTCCAAGCCTTTCTCGGACTAGTCGGGTACTACCACTGGTTTGTACCCCGGTTTTCAGAGAGAGTGGCGCCCTTGACTGACTTAACAAAGAAGTGGGCTCCTAACAATGTGGTATGAAATGATACGACGGAGGCTGCATTTAGTGACTTAAACAGGCCCTTACATCTACACCAATTTTGAAAGCTCCTGATTTCATTCTTCCTTTCATTCTCTAGACCGACGCTTCAGACACAGGTCTCTGTGCCGTGTTGAGCCAAAATGATGATGGTGTAGTATGCGGCAGTGGAATGGGAGGCACTTGCGATAAAATGGCCGATAACCCAGTTGAGGTAGTACCTCTTGGCTCAGGAATTCACTCTTGTGACGGATCATGCACCCTTACAGTGGATGGCCCTACACAAAGAGTCAAATCCTTGGCTCATCAGGTGTTTTCTTGACCTTCAACCATTTAAGTATTCGCTTATTCATCGTAAGGGCTCTCTTCATTCCAATAATGATGCCCTGTCTTGTTCTTACGACCTCTCGGTGCAGGTCGCCCGACCCGACGGATCTGGGCTAAGGGGGAGGCCTTGTCACACACGTGCAAGTAGGAGATGGCTAACGGGCCTGAGTAAATGTAATACTACACCAGACCAGGGGGTGGCAGAGTGTGCTGACTGTTTCTTTCAGTTTCTTGCAGACCATTCCTGGGAAATCTCAGCAGGTCCCAGCACCTCTGATGACGTCACTTCCAGCTCCAGCACCTCTGATGGCATGACTTCCAGTTCTCTAATGGATGACATCATTTCCTTCCCCAGCCCTTAAAACCACCATCTTACCTCTGAGTATTTAGTTCTGTTTTGGACTCAGTCGTGTGAACATGTCTGTTCAAACTTTTGCAAACTTTTTGCAGCCAGGATATAATATACGGGTGGCTGCCCCAAACTTTTATAATGTCTGAAGTCTTGTCCTTGTCACACCTTCTTGACTATCACTCTGATTGACTTTACAATTCCCCTTAGAGCACCAGCAAACAGTGGGTTACATGCACCAAGAATACACCAAATTATTTTTCCTTCACCATTCAAGGTTTCCATTAAAGACAGAGTGTGCATTATTCTTAAACAAAATCAATAATGAGCTATATCTGTAACTGCAAAGCAGTGGAGGACGAGGCCTCTAAAACAGTATACCCCATACATAGTACAGTAAGCAGAGAGAAGCAGGATAAAATACCACTTGTAACTGTCACAGATGTAAAATACTGAGATGTGTGGCAGAGTGAGTGTAAACAGCTGCTCCTCCCACTTCCAGTTTCTTCTTTGAAGATAGTGCTCTAGAACCTTCTCCATTTGCATGAACTGCTCCTCAACACATTTACATAGCTAGTTACAGTATAGTAGTACATGCCCTCATTCATGAATGATGCATTTGAGCATTGGTTGTGCTGATCCTCCAGATGCCGAGCTCCTTACTAGGGTCATTGGGAGGTGGAATGTAACACGAATCATGGAAACTCAGCATTTTGACCACATCTTCATATGGTCTGACAGGGACAAAAAGGTACATTCTACCACTAATGCTCTCCTTTGAAACAACCACTTTTCAAGGAAAAATGAACAATGTCCGCTCATCTATTTCCATTGTTTCTCCTGTTACCAATGTGGCTCATGTTATTTTTCACCTTTCTTCTTCTCGACCTCTTGCTACCTTCTCTTGCTTCAAAATAGATGAATTCATCCTTTGCTGTTTTTCAAGACAAATCATGCTTTTTCTGGATCCCTTGCCTATACATTTTTTCAAACTTTAGTATTCTGATTTTACTAACCCAGTCACAGGAGATACACAAATCAGTATGTTTCTTCATGCTGGTCCCAAGCCCGGATAAATGGGGAGGGTTACGTCAGGAAGGGCATCCGGTGTAAAATTTTGCCAAATCAATATGTGGACAACAATACAAATTTCCATACTGGATCGGTCGAGCCTCGGGTTAACAACGACCGCCACCAGTACTGTTAGCCAACAGGGTGCTGGTGGAAAGTGGGCTACTATTGGTTGAAGAAGAAGGAGAAGAAGAGGGGGGAGACGTGTCCGGAGGCAGGAGGAGAGGAGGAAAGTAAAGAGAGTGGAACTAAGGGTAGGAACTTTGAATGTTGGCAGTATGACTGGTAAGGGGAGAGAGTTAGCCGATATGATGGAGAGAAGGAAGGTTGATATATTGTGCATGCAAGAGACTATATGGAAGGGGAGTAAGGAAAGGTGGATTGGAGGTGGATTCAAATTGTTCTATCATGGTGTGGATGGGAGGAGAAATGGGGTAGGAGTTATTCTGAAGGAACAGTATGTCAAGAGTGTTTTGGAGGTGAAAAGAGTTTCAGGCAGAATAATGATTATGAAGCTGGAAATTGGAGGTATGATGATGAATGTTGTTAGTGCATATGCACCGCAAGTTGGGTGTGCAATGGGTGAGAAAAAAGATTTTTGGAGTGAGTTGGATGAAGTGATGAACAGTGTACCCAAGGGACAGAAAGTGGTGATTGGAGCAGATTTCAGTGGGCATGTTGGTGAAGGGAACAGTGGAGACGAGGAAGTGATGGGTAGGTATGGTGCCAAGGAGAGGAATAAAGAAGGTCAGAGGATAGTGGATTTTGCCAAAAGGATGGACATGGCTGTGGTGAATACGTATTTTAAGAAGAGGAAGGAACATAGGGTTACGTACAAGAGTGGAGGAAGATGCACAGAGGTAGATTACATCCTATGCAGAAGAACTGATCTGAAGGAGATTGAAAACTGCAAAGTGGTGGCAGGGAAAAGTGTAGTTAAGCAGCATAGGATGGTGGTCTGTAGGATGAAGTTGGAGATCAAGAAAAGGAAGAGAGTGAGGGCAGAGCCAAATATCCAATGGTGGAAGTTGAAAAAGGAAGACTGCAAGGTGGAGTTTAGGGAGGAGGTGAGACTGGGTGGCAGTGAAGAGTTACCAGGCAGTTGGGAAACTACAGCAGCTGTAGTAAGGGTGACAGCAAGAAGGGTGCTTGGTGTGACATCTGGAAAGAGGAAGGAGGAAAAGGAAACCTGGTTGTGGAATGAGGAAATACAGGAGAGTATACAGAGGAAGATGATGGCAAAGAACAAGTGGGATAGTCAGAGAGATACAGAAAGTAGACAAGAGTACAAGGAGATAAGGCGCAAGGTGAAGAGAGGGGTGGCAAAGGCTAAAGAAAAGGCGTATGATAAGTTGTATGAGAGGTTGGACACTAAGGAGGGAGAAAAGGACCTGTACCGATTAGCTAAACAGAGGGGCCGAGCTGGGAAAGATGTGCAGCAGGTTAGGGTGATAAAGGATAAAGATGGAAACATACTCACAAGCGAGGAGAGTGTGTTGACCAGATGGAAAGAGTACTTTGAGAGGCTGATGAATGAAGCAAACAAGAGAGAGAAAAGGTTGGATGATGTGGAGATAGTGAATCAGGAAGTGCAACGGATTAGCAAGGAGGAAGTAAGGACAGCTATGAAGAGGATGAAAAATGGAAAGGCCGTTGGTCCAGATGACATACCTGTGGAAGCATGGCGGTGTTTAGGAGAGATGGCAGTGGAGTTTTTAACCAGATTGTTTAATGGAATCTTGGAAAGTGAGAGGATGCCTGAGGAGTGGAGAAGAAGTGTACTGATGCCGATATTTAAGAATAAGGGGGATGTGCAGGACTGCAGTAACTACAAGGGAATAAGGTTGATGAGCCACAGCAGGAAGTTATGGGAAAGAGTAGTGGAAGCTAGGTTAAGAAGTGAGGATGATTAGTGAGCAGCAGTATGGTTTCATGCCAAGAAAGAAAATGACAGATGCAATGTTTGCTCTGAGGATGTTGAAGGAGAAGTTTAGAGAAGGTTAGAAGGAGTTGCATTGCATCTTTGTGGACCTGGAGAAAGCATATGACAGGGTGCCTCAAGAGGAGCTGTGGTATTGTATGAGGAAGTCGGGAGTGACAGAGAAGTATGTAAGAGTTGTACAGGATATGTACGAGGGAAGTGTAACAGTGGTGAGGTCTGCGGTAGGAGTGATGGATGCAAGTTGGAGGTGGGATTACATCAGGGATCGGCTCTGAGCCATTTCTTATTTGCAATGGTTATGGACAGTTTGACAGACGAGATTAGACAGGAGTCCCCGTGGACTATGATGTTTGCTGATGACATTGTGATCAGTAGCGATAGTAGGGAGCAGGTTGAGGAGACCCTGGAGAGGTGGAGATATGCTCTAGAGAGGAGAGGAATGTAGGTCAGTAGGAACAAGACAGAATACATGTGTGTAAATGAGAGGGGATTGTGAAATAGAGAGTACAGGCAGGGTGGAACGGGTGTCAGGAGTAATTTGTGACAGACGGGTATCAGCAAGAGTGAAAGGGAAGGTCTTCAGGATGGTAGTGAGACCAGCTATGTTATATGGGTTGGAGACGGTGGCACTGACCAGAAAGCAGGAGACAGAGCTGAAGGTAGCAGAGTTAAAGATGCTAAGATTTGTACTGGGTGTGACAAGGATGGATAGGATTCGAAATGAGTACATTAGAGGGTCAGCTCAAGTTGGACGGTTGGGAGACAGTCAGAGAGGCAAGATTGCGTTGGTTTGGACATGTGCAGAGGAGAAATGCTGGGTATTTTGGAAGAAGGATGCTAAGGATAGAGCTGCCAGGGAAGAAGAAAAGAGGAAGGCCTAAGCAAAGGTTTATGGATGTGGTGAGAGAGTACATGCTGGTGATGGATGTAACAGAACAAGATGCAGAGGACAGAAAGATATGGAAGAAGATGATCCGCTGTGGCAATCCCTAATGGGAGCAGCCGGAAGAAGAAGAAGAAGTATTCTGATTTTACTACATTAATTTCACACAGGGTTAATCTTTCTCTTAATACCAGCTCTGTTTCTGCTGCACTAAAGCTTGTTCACCAGTTCTAATAAAAACGTCCTTTGATTTTTCTATTTTACAATTCAATGCTTTTCAAGGCTTCCATTTATTGCTTATATTTCAACAATTCAGACTTTAACTAAAATGATATGTTTGAATCTTTTCAATGAATATTTCAGCCCCATCACATCACTAATACATTTGTATTCAAATTCCATACTGCTAAAAGTAGATAGTCCTCTAATCCACTTCATCTTGATCTTACTGCTACCCTTAACATACTTGACTCAACACCCTGCTAAACTACTTGAAGAATTATAGTGCACTTACTACTCTTAGTATACTACTAGTATACTATAGGATACTATTCCTATATGTCTCATTACTTGCAATTGGTTCCTTTAGACAGAAAATTCTAATCTTTCCCTACTGTCCTGTGGTATGCCTCAAAAATAGATGTTTTGGCAACTTCTGTTGAATATGTACATATTTCCAAAAATATATAATGCACCAGCTCATCTAAATGCAGCACTGAGTGACACCCAACTCCACAGAAAGATGTCTCCTGTATTCAGTGCATGTCATATTTTGAGAAGCTCACTTCCTGTCCTATTAACATTATTATTATTATTATTATTATTATTATATATTTGTATGACATATTTCATATATTGAATACAGCTCAGTGTACTTTATTCAAAAAGTGCAGTATCATTTACATTTAAAATATTCAAATTAAAAAAGATACCAATAAGATACTAAAATTAAAAAAATAATAATAGTAATAGTATGGTTATCTGTTAATATCCAATGGCTAAACAAAAACAAAGCTAAAATTTTTATGGTGAGACCACCATTTTAATTCAAAAAGCCTGAAACCTTTTTTTCACTAGATTTCATTTTCTACTGACATTTCCATCATGTCTTGTCACCAGCCCTGAAGTATTTCTCGACTATTGAAAATTCACTTCTTTGCCGCTGTCAGCAGTTCTTTCCACAATGAATGAAACATTGCTAGACTCCAACACTTCTGGTCATGCCTTGGTGCTTTCAACACTTTTCAGTTTCATAACTTTAATTCTCCTTTCACTGGTCTTCCTGCACATAGTCCCACCAAATTAAAAGTGGTTTTAAATGCAACTTGCTCTCTAACATGTATATATCGCCCATGGCTGAATTAAAGTGGGCTCATGTTCAACATTATATCTTAAACCTTTGTTACTGACTTCCAAATATGCTAAATCAGACCCCCTAGGTTACCTGGCTTGCCTCATGTCAGCCTACACTATATGACCAAAAGTATGACACCCCTCAAATTATTGAGTTCAGGTGTTTGAGCAAAATAATACTTCTTATTGGCTAACTGAACCAATTGCAATATCCAAGCTTTGGAGGCAACTGAAGCCCCTTCTTTAGGCAGAATGTAACATATGGCAATGTATGTTTAAAAGAGTTTTAAATGTTTGGTCTTGGAGCTAAATGTGCAAATGTTTATCACTGTGATAGTCACTTGAACACACTGCCTGGCACAATACTACTACCTTAAAGAACCTACTACTAACTATCATATCTACATTGTGCATTATTGCTGCTTTAAAGCAATGCTATTCAGGAATAAATTATATTTTTCTCATACCTATCTGATTTTTTTCCTGTTTCGTTTTCGTCATTTTTAGAACTCATCTCTTGGTTGAGTTTATTATTCCCATTGACTTACCTACAAAGGTTTTGAACCTTTTCAACAGTTTTGACCAAATCAAGTGAATACACCCACACATAACACATGGCATACCTTGGATCAGATTTTTCACTTTGATTATCAAGATCGAGCTTTTTTCTCTTCAAGGAACTGACAATTCTAATCAGTGTGATTCAGACTTTGATATTGACTTCTCTGTTCCACCATGGATGTTAATACACAATATAAACTAGGATCTTCAAGTACATCAAATTTGCTTCCTTTCTTGAGGGCATAAAGACAAACAGTATATGGCTTTCACAATTGAAAGTGCTATCTGAAGGTACAGTGTAGTTATATAATATCCTTTCTAAATCTATGAATATCATTGCCCTAATAGCAACATGCTTGAATTGCTCATCTGTCTGGTACACAACTAACCTTCTTTTAATGAAAGTTGAAGGGTGAAAGTTAGAAAGTATTTGGCAGAAAACTAAACTGACAGCTTTACTGGAGGCATTGAAACAACACAAAGAAGCATTAGAGATGGCCAAGGGTGGAAATTGCTCACATTAAAGGAAAAGTGGCAGCTTAAGCATAGCCTTATCTACCAATAAACACACGCTAGAACAAAGTGATAACTGCAGTGCCCCAGAGTCTTTTGAACATGGTAAACTGGGACTCTTCGATAACAAAGTCATTCATATAGAAACATGGTTATCAAGCAGTATAGCTAGCTATTCTGGAATGCTTTGTAAAGACACTTTTTGCTTTATGTAATTTTTTTATACGTTTTACAGGTCTATTGGGTCAATTGATGTTAACTCTTTTCCTAGCCCTATCTTCAAAAATATTTTTTTTCCGTAAAATCATTTGCAAAACTCCCATGAAATGTTCCATACATACTGAATTGTTCTTATCATCATTTCAGTTGCCAATTTTAATTAAAAATGCAAATTTAGTAGCAGACAAAGTAAATTTACAGACCAATTCTCAGTCTTTTTGTATGAAATACAGTAGCTTAATGTCTAGTGCATTTGTGAGTTGACTGTACAACTACCTGCTGTTAGGTAATGTTTTTGAATTATTTCAGTCTGAGTTAAGAGCTTAAAACACAGTAAAGTCACAATGCTTTTTAATATGCTTAAAGCCTTTCTAATAACTACAGATATTATGCCTGTGTAAGACTTTTATAACACCTTAAAATGTGTACTGATATTTGTGGATCTATTTATAACTTACTGTAGCTGAGCAATCAAGTAAAATTTATAAGAATAGAGTTAGTCTTTTTAATGGTTTCCACAAATCAGCTAGCACACAAAAAATAAAAATGTATTATAGAACACAACAAACATTGTGCTGAGTCATTAAGTTTAGCCAGCAAAAGCTCAGCATATGCCTGACAGGCACTATCACTAACTTGAGAAATAGACCTCTTTTCAAGTTTGAGAGAATTTAGTATGTTCACCTGTCCTTAACACAAAGTAATTCCAAGACAGCAAACAAAAATAGATGAAACAGTATTTATGAAACTAAAGGGGAAAACAGCCTTAGTTAACACAAGTAGTGGTACAGTGGTAATAATTCCAAAGAAGTATAGAAGTGACCTGCATGAAGGAAAATGTATGCCACTATATCATATGTCAGTCACATGACCATACCCATCCTGTAGCCATTTTGGATCCCTGCAACAGCTTAAGATTAGCAGAAGTGATAGAATAGCTACAGAACTTAGAGGCAGGTGTATCTATAATCACTGGTGTAGAGGGAGTCCCCGTATCCCACATGAGGTGGGGAGGTCAGATCCAAAGGGCGTCCCTCATCTGATATACATAAAGCCAGCCACAAAAATATGTAGGTTGTTTTTTTCTTTTTTAAACATAAATACAGTACATATTTTGTACATTTTTAGACTAAAATAAAACTGAGAAACTGGTACAACATCACAGGATGTTACAATAATAATAATAAGTTTTATTTATGTAGTGCCTTTCATACACTCAAGGACACTTTACAATTCAATAAACACATTAACAAGATACTGTAATAGAAATTACATACAAGAAAGTGAATAATACTCATTGAAGAGATATGTTTTTAACAGGATTGTGAAATGAACAATAGATTTTTCCTCGCAAAGTCTGAGAGGAAGAGCATTCCAAATTTTAGGGGCTATCACACTGAAAGCAGTGCCACCCATAGTTACTAACCTGTGTTTAGGTACGGTGAGTAAGTTAGCATCCAATGATCTTAATGCACAAGCGGGAGTGTAAGGAAGCAGCAGCTCAGACAGATAATGAGCGCCTCAACCATGAAGGGCTTTAAAGGTGAGAATAATAATTTTATATTTGATTCTTGAAAAGACTGGTAACCAATGCAAATGATAATGGACAGGAGTGATATGAGTAGATTATTTAGTGTGTGTAAGTAGAGAAGCAGCAGACTTCTGAACATATTGTAATCTATTGATATATTTAGTGGGAGGCCATAAAAAAATGAATTGCAATAGTCCAGAAGGGTAGTGATGAAAGCATGAATTAGTATTTCAGTATCTTTCACAATGAGGAAAAAATGCAGATGAGCAATGTTGCGAAGATAAAAAAAAAAAATTATATATTATTAAGTGGCCATTATTTTGTTGGAAAGGACATATTGTATTAGAGTGCAGAGAACTTGCCATACCTCAGCCACGGTTCCTCTCCTGGCTGGTGTTCAAATGCTTGTTTTATGTCTTTGTTGTACATTTTTGCTTTCTTTGTATTTGCTACTATTTCTGTTCAAGTATACTTTACGTTTTATGCAGCTATATCTAAGCCTGTGTTATGTTCAATGTATTTTGTGAGTGGTCCCCGAAAATGCAGGGCAACCTGCCAATCACCACCAAGAAAATTCCCCCTGCTCTATAAATCCAGAGGACCTTCCACAGTTCCTGGTGGTTCATTATGAATGCACTCTGGTGTTGGTGAGTTCTTTTGCCATTTTGTGTGCTTTTTATGACTTATTGGATTTTCAACCTGTTTCCTTTGTTTTTTACCTTACCTTGGGTTTCTGTATAGGGACTTTGTTTGACTTGGATTGCCTTTGCTTCAGGCAATTCCTTTTGCTTTTTGTGGTCAACAGGACTTGCTTATGTTACTGAGCACTGTCTTATGAATAAATCTTTTATTTTATAAAGGTCCTGTGTTTCCCTTATTACTAGCTGCGGTTTGATGGTGATATCCCCTTCTAGTGGGCATTTTTGGAAGTTAAACTTATTAAACTTATTGGGAATTATGTGCTTTGGGTCTCCTAGTTCATGACAGAGCTCTTTACAGGAAGGACTGAAAGATGGCAATCTGTGAGTTATTCACAGTGTGGATGGTACAAAATTATTGTCTAAGAGAAGTTTAGACTGGGATAGGTGTTTAAATGTCAGCAGTCCGTATCATCTAAATCTGAAGGGTTTGAGAAAGAGGGCAGAGACTTTCATAGTAAACAAATAATTCAGAACCCTCTGCAAGCACTGCAGATTCTGTAGCAGTGGCAGAGGTCAGTAAAAGTGTGCAGAGCCTGGCGGGAGATCAGCATGCCCTATATTTAGAAGCTGGCGTTCAATTTCTGATGGAAACAAAATGGTCCATATGAAGCTGCAGCACTGTTTGAAAGAAAGTGTTTCAGTTATACTGTATCCATCCATCCATCCATCCATCATCCAACCCGCTATCTCTCAGCTACAGGGTCAAGGGGGTCTGCTGGAGCTAATCCCAGCCAACACAGGGCGCAAGGCAGGAAACAAACCCCGGGTAGGGCGCCAGCCCACCGCAGCAGTTATACTGTATATGTCATGAAAACCGGGTTTTCAGCATTATGCTGTCGTGTTTTTTATTTGCACACTGTGTTTCTCCATATAATGCAATTTTTAGGTCTAAGATATGCATTTTTAACTGATACCATCCTCCATATTTAATTTATTGTACATTCTGTAGTACCAGAGGAAGATTTCCAGTGTTTAGCCAATGGAACTCCCTTATTTACCACAGGACATTTTACACAGTGACCACCGATACCAGCTCAAGACACAGGTAGAAATAATGATTTTCAGTATTTGAACAAAAATAAGTAAATGAAAACATTGCAGTCTCAAAATGTTTCATTATTTGCCAAAGCAGCTTTTCCCCTTATTACAATCAATTAGCCAGGCACAGCACAGCCTTCAAAAAATACATTTATTTGAATAGTTTCTGACTTCAGAGTAGAGGCAGTTGGTTTTAAAACCAAAGTTTTTTTTGGGCTAGGGATCCAGCCTCCACTATTGCTGGGAGGCTCATGAATTTTACACTATTCCAGATCCCCAAGATCAGTTTTGGTACCCTCTATATAATATCTGCATTGACTACACAATAAAATAATGCATATATCAGTATTATTTATATTTTACTAGCCACATTACATACATGTAAAAGAATAAATTTTAAAATATATGAAATCTCTTGCCTTATATGTACTTTAAGCACCATTCCCTTATATCATTGTGTGTCAGAACTTCTCTTGACCGGCTAACTCTAATTGCGAGGTGCCTCGCTTTCCTCCTGTTCACTTTTATACTTCCCGTATTTGAAGTTGAGAATCTGAAAACAAATCTCAGTGTACCTTCTACACCTTTACTTTTCCTCATGTGTCTCACACTTGCATTTCCTCTTTCGATTGTGTCATGAAAGCCAAACTGACCAATCACATTTAAGCCAAACTGACCAGTCACACCAAAGTCAAACTGACCAAGGACCAGACACACAGACCTTAGCATTTTATTTTGTAGTAGATAGATTTTCCTATGCAGGAATATATGGCCTATTTTATTTACATTTACATGATATATATTTAGTTTATATTGATATACTTTAAAAGAGAATGTGAGAAGAGTTGGGTTGACCCCATATAATAAGGTTAGTGAAGACACAATAAAACTCTGATTGCTATGAGACTGTCTGTGAGAATTAGCTACAATGTGACTTAGCATACTTATTTTCTATTTGCTAAAAACTGCATGAGTCAACAATTTTTTACTGCACTAACTGACTTGACTGAAGATAGTTTTTATGTTTTGGCACTTGATATTCCAGAAGTGGAAGGCTTTGAATGATCTTTCATAGAGTTGGATTGAAAAATAGATTACTTAGCTTCTTGGTGCCTGTGTCCCCCAGTCCAGTCCATATGCTTAACCTGGCCCTACTTGTCCAGTATACTCTATCTATATAAATAACTAGTATGATTTACTTCTACTCAGCTATTTCTTGCCACATCTGTTGCCTCATCTTGGTGGTCCCTTTGCTTATCACACAAAGGCTGAAGTGGAGGAAGCAATTATCTATCTGCTCCACTAGGCTTATTCTCACCTGGACAAAGCTGGCAGCATGGTGGCGACTGTTTTTTGATTTATCCAGTGTCTTTAATACCATCCAGCTATCCTTGTTAAGGAGAAAGCTCAGAAATATGCAGGCAGATAAACCTATGGTGTCCTGAATAATGGACTACCTGTCAGGCAGACCACAGTTTGTGAGACTCAAGAACTGTTTTTGATATGGCTGTGTGCAACACTGGAGCACCATAGAAAACAGCCCTATCTTCTTTTCTGTTCACCCTGTACACCTCAGGCTATAAATATAACACCATGTCATGTCACTTGCAGAAATTCTCAGACGATCCTGCAATATGGACACCAAAGAGCCTCACCGTATAGACTCTATGTTCAGTCCCTATACATGGAATTGATGTAGTGGTGGTGTACTTGGAGGTTCATATCAATGACAGGTTGTACTGGTTTCATAACATAGAGAAATTATATAAGAAAAGGCAAAGCAGACTCTTTTTTTCTTAGGAGACTGCATTTCTTTTAATGTGGGTCATGAAATCCTTTAGATTTTCTGCAGCTATGTGATGGTCAATGAGATTTTCTACACTGCTGTGTGCTGTGCAGGTAACATCACTTCAAGAGTGGCCCACTGAATCAACAAGCTAATTTAAAGGGCATGCTCAGTTATGGGATGCACTCTGGACCCCCTGGAGGTAATATAAAAGGAGAGAATTAAAACAAAACTGAGTGCCATTATGAACAATGCTGCACGTCCTCTCTTTAAAATGCTAACACTGAGGATGTTTATCCAACTAATCATTCAGCAAAAGTGTGTCAAGAAATGCTATCGTGGCTCTTTCATACCAACAGCAATATGCCTGCATAATTCCTCACTGGAACTGTGACAGCCGAGTCAGAAGTTTTCTTTCTTTTCAGTTATTCTGGTATGTGTTTACACTGCATTATCTATCTATCTATCTATCTATCTATCTATCTATCTATCTATCTATCTATCAAGCAATTGCTACTACTAGATGCTTGTGTATTTTGTTGTCATAACCCATCCATCCATTTTCAAATGGACTTAATTAAAACTGTATGGTCACAGGGACTTCGTTATAAACAATTTGATTAATAATGACAAAAGAAGTATGAGTATATAGAGTATAAAGGGTTTTTTATAAAAAAATAAAGTAAGATGTTTTTGTGTATGCATTGGAACTGTTATCAGTTTTATCACAGAACCTAGTTTCAAAGCTGCCAACAAAGAAATTTCTAACCTCATGAAAAAATAAATTGAATATTGGAAATCCAATGCTTATTAAAAATGTAATAATTTATGGGACTTTTCTGCAGTGACATGGAAAGATATTTATGTAATATTTGAGCTGTTGAGGCAATCTGTTCAGCAGTGTGCCAGGGAAGTGAGGTTTCCCAATTGGTGGTGTTAGCTGAGTGCTTTTTTACTTGTATTGGTTCAATTATTTATTTATTGTTAATCAATGTGAACTTCTGCTTTATTTTTCTTGTGTCCCTGCTGCTGCTGGCTCTGTGCATGTTCTCTGGTGTTTTCAATTAACACTGGGTGCTAATGGTATACACAGGCTATATGCAGATGGTCGGTTATATGCTTGTTTTAATTGAATCTTGCAACTGCTTAACACCATTGACCTACTGTTGTTCGCTGTTAGTTTCTGAAGGTTATTTTTGTTCTTGCATAGGTTTCCTGCTTTTGTGAATTACCTTAGCAAATCAAAAGGACCAAGGAGAGAAGATTAAACTTCTAAATATTGTAAAAATATGCAGAACAAAGTCAAATTTTTAGGGTATCTTGTGGCCAACCCTGTATAATTTTAAATATGAAAATGTTAAGTAATCACATGTATAACGAAAAAAATGAGTCGTCCTGACTTCTGTCTTAGGTAGACTGCCCATAATGGCGGCTCTTCTGAATTTCAGGCATTCTAGGAGGAAGAGGTGGGTCCAGGTGGATGGATCGCAGAAGTGATGGAATAGTGTCAATCTTCCTTTCTGCATAGGGAGGAGAAGAGAGATTGTTATCATACATTAGAAGATTAGAACACTCTAGACGAGAACAGGCCATTCAGCCCAACAAAGCTCGCCAGTCCTATCCACTTATTTCCTCCAAGAGAACATCAATTCGAATTTTGAAAGTCCCTAACGTCTTACTGTCTACCACACTACTTGGTAGCTTATTCCAAGTGTCTATCGTTCTTTGTGTAAAGAAAAACTTCCTAATGTTTGTGCGAAATTTACCCTTAACAAGTTTCCAACTGTGTCCCCGTGTTCTTGATTAACTCATTTTAAAATAACAGTCTCGATCCACTGTACTAATTCCCTTCATAATTTTAAACACTTCAATCATGTAACCTTCTTTTGCTTAAACTGTATAAGCTCAGCTCTTTTAATCTTTCCTCATAATTCAACCCCTGTAGCCCTGGAATCAGCCTAGTAGCTCTTCTCTGGACCTTTTCTATACAGTGCCGTCTCCTGTCTTGGCAGAGAATTACCACCACCTAAGCCTTTTAGCTGTTTTCCATGTGCACATATGTGACAGTACTCCCCCTTTAGCCCATATCTATCGGATGTTGCAACACAAGCCTTGAGGTCATGGACGCGAGTCAATGCATGACGGGTTTCCCGGTGATCAGCAGACCGTTCTAATCACTCAGTTTATGAAGCTAACTGCAATTAGTGTGTCCAGGGTCTTATGTTGTTGTCTCTGGACAGGTCAAGTCAGGGAGGTTGTTCATGAATAGGTCACATGTGACCATCTCAGTGATGGTTTTCACTGAATTGACTTCTGGTTTCATCTAACACCAAACCCCATAATTCATATGCCTGGGAACAGGTTGGCCTCTCTGGGTGGAATACCTATTCATGACCAGCCCTCACCTGCTGGTCCAGATTGATTCTGTACTGTAGCAGCACATCAGCCTTGATTTGGTCATAATCACCAGTCCCCTGCTTGTTAAGGTCATAAAAGGCCTGCTGTGCTGGTCTTCTCAAGAAAGTCACCAGTATGTACACCCATTGTGCATGTTCCCAGTGATGACATGTGGTAGTTCTTTTGCACACCAATAGGTACGTCTCAATGTCATCATCAGGATGCCCTACTGGAGAGCAGCATGAGCTCAGCTATGTTTGCCCGCTTCGGTAAATTAGGTCTGTTGCTCTCCCACCTAGACCTTCAATGCCTTGATCTCAGAAGCCACATTGTGGATGATCACTGTTACCTCTTTGGGTTCAGTCATAGTATCTGCCCTCTAGAATCCTGCCGACTATGCCACTGTAAAAATAAACAGAACAAAGACAAAGTTTTGAGGAACCTTGCAGCCATCCCTGTATAATTTTAATATTATCCATCTTAGGTAGACTGCCCAAGATTGGCAGCTCCTCTAAATTTCAGGCATTCTGGAAGGATGAGGCAGGTCCAGGTGAATGGACCCCAGAAGTGATGTCAGAGATGGAATGGCGTCAGTCTTCCTTTCTGCAGTGGAATTACAAGAGACATTATTATCAAACAGCACCATCTTTTGTCTCAGCAGAGAATTACAACCTCCTAAGCCTTTAAGCTGTTTCCCATGCATACACACATGACATTCTACATTCGTTAACCAGGAAATGACAAGCTTTTTTGACTATTATTAAACCAAGCACCAAAGCCAAAATTAAACCAAAAGTTAAAATCAGAAAACAAAGAAAAGTGAAATTCTAAAGCAAACCTTTTCCTCCCTTCCATATTTTCTTGATTGTTGTGGGTTTTTCAATTGAAAATTCAAGACAAACTTCTGAGTACACTGCCATCTTTTATAAGGAAAGAGTGGTGATATCACAGGTTACACAAAATGCCAATACCTATTGTGAAATAGTGCACAATGTAACAACGAAATGAAAGCACAAAAATGACAAAATTGAACTATCCCATTTTGTTCTTCCAACTATGACTTTATATTTTTTACTTGATTTTTGTCTGGTATTTGTAGAAGAGTATGATCAGAGCTGAAAAAAAAACAATATGGGGATTTTATATTGTACTTGTGAGCTTTTGCCTATTAAGCTTGTAGCCAGAGCCTGTTAGGAAATCACTGCATTCATTTTGGCCAACTCTGCCACATCACATGAACAGAGTCAAGAAGCACTTTTTTGTATTTTATAATGGCTAAGTCCTGACAAAAGAGATCTTGCGGGCCAAGCAAAATTATACATTACATGTATATGGGTGGTGTGTTTCAATATCCTTGTCCAGAAACTGAATGAAAATAGACTTGACATTACATTTCTCAGACTTCGCGGGTGGAATGAAGGGTTGCCTGTACTTGTTTTCATGTTTTAACTGGGGCTTCACCCTGGTTCTGTCATTTTTTATTTTTTGGCTTTCTGTTTCTTTTAATTGTAATTTAATCTGTTAAAGAAATGAGCTGAAGAAGGTATGACCTCTAATCACCATTTGTTACTCAAGTGTGCTGATGATTATGGCAGCGATCTCAGGCCTGAAAGGACTCATACTAGTATTAATTTCTTGATAAGATAGGTTTTGTCTTCAGTAAACACTTTGCTAGCGGCCCTCTTGCATTTCTAACATTCACGTTGCTTCAGTGTCTTGAGATTGTTAAATTAATTTCCTGGGATTGAGTTATTAGAGCTTTGGAAATGGTTTTTGGGTAATTATAGTATTTTGCTTAGAGTTTAATTTGCTGCTTGGATGAGACCTTTCAGGATGTGTGTATTTGGGGTTTTGTTTATCTCTCTATTTCCTAGTAAGTTTTAATTTAGGTTTATTTTTAACAGATTTTGAGTCAATTTTGTTATTCAATTATTTCTTATTTCTTTCCATTTTTTACTCTTTATATTCATTAATAATATTTTTTATTAAATTAAAAAATAATAATCAATTTGACCATTTATTATTTTGATGTTAATTAGCAAAGCTGAAGTGCTGTTGTCTCTTATGAGAAGGGTGTAATTTTGCTCTAATTGTGAATTGCCTTGTCCCCCTCTAAACCTTCTCAAACCCACTTTATCCAATTCAGGGCCACAGTCTATTCCAGCAACACTGAGTATGTGAAATGAAACAATACTGAACAGGATGCCAGTCTTTCAAAGTGCCCACCCACACATGGCCAATTTGGAATTGCTACTCAGCTTAACCAGCATGTCTTTGAAGATATGAAAAGCAAACTGTAGTATACCTACACAGGAAGACCCATGAAAATATGGGATGAACCTGCAGACTCCATACAAAAATGATTGGGCACAGGATTCAAATCCAGAACACTGGACCTAACACTGGATAGTTAGGCTATAGCGGGTTGTATAATGGATGGATGGATCTTTAAACACATATGAATTGGACAGAAAAGGAAAAAAATGGTACACATACTAGAGAACTACAAATGCCTTTACACTGGTAAAGTATTTGTAAAACATGCACAATGATCAGGCACTGGTATGTCAGAATATTCGTTGAACATGTTTCCATCTCAGATAGTTTTCCATGAAATGACAGAGATTAAGGGTTGTTGCGTCCTTTTCAGTGGTCATCCAAGTTGCAGTCAAATCATTGGGGCTGTTGATAGGATTGGCACTCCAACCACCGTAAAAAAACACTTCATGCACCTCTGAGATGACAGACAGGATTCCTTTCTGCGAGAGTAGCTCTACTGCAGCTACCCATATTAAGGCTTCTTGCATTATGAAGGGGATGGGGGAGAGCCCTCGGGAGCCTCAGTCCTGGAAGAGTCAAAACCATTGAATAGCCAATGGGTCCAGGCTTGTTGGGGATTTGAGCTGGTATGGTGCTGAGGTGTTGCCCGCTGCATGGCAGCACTTGGATCGCAATTTGAGGCAGCCCATCCTGGAAGGTATGTGGAACGTCTTGTCTCTCTGGCATGATGATCATCTTCCTCTGCTGTTGGAGGCGCTTCATAAACTCATCATTTCAGTGGCGGAACTCTCTGAGGTGCGCAGACCTGGGACTGGCCAGATCTCTTTAGGTGGATATACCTTATATTGGTCTGGTCGCTCTGATGGCTGTCATACTCAGGGAGTAGCTGTTGATGTGGCAGATTAGTTCCTTAAGATGGTGTCCGATGTCACTCCTTTCAACGAGTGTATTATGAGACTCAGATTAAGGCACTCTCTGGGCGATTTGTCTGTTGTCTCAGTGTGGTGAATAGTATCTCAGTGAAGTTAACATTTTATTCACAACTTTGCTCCTATGGTCATGGGTGACTTCAATGCGACCTCTGGCACTGACAGCTTAGGTCCAGTAGGCTACCACCTACTAGGAAAATGAGGCCGGACCTGGCCAGAATCCAAGATCAGGCTCTTTTCTTAGAGTCTGCATGCAGTATGTGTAAGGAACTGACAGACTTGGGTGCGACTGCTGATCCTAATGTGATGTGGGAGATCATCCGTGACAAGACCCTGAAGGTTGCTGAGGGTTGTCTTGGTGCTACCAGTGATTCCCAGAAAGATGTGTTTTAATTCACAGGGCACCCTGGATATAATCGTGAGAAGCTGCAGCGCACAGCTTGATGGCAACTCTGGTCTATACCGGTAACTGAGAAGGACAGCTGCAAGGGCTCTGAGGGCAGATAAGGACACGTTTGTTAGAGGAATCTGTGAGCAGGTGACACACCATCTATGGTCTAGTGACCCATGTCCTGCTTACAGAGCAATCAGAGAGTCACAGTCGGGGAGCTGATAACACTGCACTTGTGACCTTCTGGGCTGACTACTTTGAGCAGCTTTATAAAGCTGATCCTCCGCCTAGGATATCTGGGTCCACGGTTCTTGAGGCTGATCCTCCAATTAGCTGTGAACCACCCAATCTCACTGAGACTGCACAAGTGGTGAACCAGCTGAAAGTAAAGAAGGCTGTAGGCATCTGTGGTATCCAGGGTGACCTTCTCCAGGCTGGTGGTAAGACTGTCCTCCTTGCAATGCAACAAATCTTTGCTTCCATTTGGGAGATGGGCGTCATCCCAACTGACTGGAAAACGGGAAGAAACTGGAACGGGAAGGGTGATTGCAGGGGGAGAACACTGCTCTCGGTGCCAGGTAAGTTCTTTGGTAGGGTCATCCTCAATAGGATCCATGATCACTTGTTCTCCTACCAATGACCAGAGCAGTCTGGTCTTATACCTAAGAAGTCTACAATTAACTGCATCCTGGCACTAAGGGTTTTCATGGAGCACAAACACGAATATCAGCAGAATTTCTTTGCAGTCTTTGTTGATTTTCATAAAGTGTTTAGTTGATTGAGGTGCCCTGTGGGACACCTTGAGACTTTGCGGGATCTCCTCAAAGTTGTTGGATATCATGACTGGCCTGTATACTGATATTGAGAATGCTGTGCAGAGTGGTGGCAAGACCTTTGTATTCCCAGTTGATTCTGGGGTTCATCAGGGGTATTTTCTTGCTCCTACTCTGCTCAATTATTGCTTTGAATGGGTGTTGAGCAGGGTTGTGGGCTCCAACAGCTGTGGGGCATCTGTTGGTCAAGAAAGATTCACCGATCTTGACTTTGCCGATGATGCTGTGATGTTCACAGTGTCAATGGAGGCTCTGATCAGGGCTCTTGAGAGATTGAGTGAGGAGTCTGAATATCTGGGCTTGTGAATGTCCTGGATAAATACCAAGATCCAGGCCTTTAATGACCACTTGTGCAGAGCAATCACCGGTGTGTCTGTCTGCAGAGAGAGTGTCGACTTTGTTGAGAGGTTTACTTACCTCGGCAGTGACATTCGTGTCTCTGGTGTCTCTTCCTATGAAGTCAGTAGACAGATTGGGAGCCTATGGATATCGTGAGATTGCTGCAAAGCAGTGTGTGGTGCTCCCGATATCTTTGCAAAAAGACAATGGTCCAAGTCTTTACAGTCCTGATACTTCTTGTTTTTCTATATGGTTGCAATACATGGACGCTATGCAGTGACTTGAAATGAAGACTGGAACCCTTTGATACTGTGTCTGTTCGGAGAATCCTTGGGTATTTGACTTTTTGTTAAATGAGAAGTTGCTTATGGAGTCCTGAGTAAGGTACATTACCTGCATTATGAGGGAGTGTCAGTTACAACACTACGGCCATATGGCATGATTCCCATGGGGTGATCTAGCTCACAGGATCCTCACTGTTGAAGATCCGAGTGGATGGAGACATCCAAGAATACCTGGTTGTGGCAAATAGACGGTCATTTCCAGAAGGTGGGACTGCACTGTGTGTCTGTCTCTGTGTGCCTACCCAGATCCCAAGCTCTTTCGTCAAGTGATGACCTGACCTGAGTCCTTCTGGACAAGAGTAAGCACTTTTATCTCATAACTTTAGGTTAATCAGTATAACTGTAAGACAGAAGCTTTAGATCTCCGATAATCAGTACTGATTACTGGTTGTTATGCAGCAAAAATCTGGAAGACCTTATCAATAGAAATACACCAGGCTAACACTGTGAATCATTTTAAAAAGCTCTTAAACACTGCTTTTTAAATTTGTTTTTTTCATAGCTACATTTTAGTTCTGCTCCTAATAGACTATACATGCATAGAATTATCAAATTCTGCATGGATTTAAAATGATTATTAAACTCCAGAATTCCATTTGTTTTTCTGTATGGTTTGATGTATATCATTATACAACTCCACTTTTAATTGTGGTTGTGGTCATTTTGATTAAATTATTAAAAACAAAATAAGATATGTCAGAAGTGAAACTATCAAAAAACAAACAAACAACAAAAAAAAAAAAAACACCATGGTCAATTTACCTTCCTCATTTCTAAGCATAACTATTACTTATTTCAAAATGCTTGAAAATGGATTCTGGATAGAAGCCCCTGGGACTTCTGGTACTGTGATATTCTTTTGCATTCTCTGGTTTTGCTGCAGTTCTGTACATGTTATAAATGCTTCTCAGTGAATGTGATTCAGACCAGCAATTGCTTAGCACTTAGTTTCTATGATTGCTCTGCTGAAATTATTGAGAAGGTCCTAGTTAAAGTTACTTGCAGCTGCTTGTGGCAGGTAAAATAATCTTTGTAAAATTTTCTTCTTAATATATCATACTTCTCAGGAATTCTACAAAAATTAAAAGAGTAATTAAGAATAAATGCAGTATTTATGTACTGCTCAAAATCATTTAACTTCTAAAAAATCTAACAAATTAGTGTGGTTATTTCATTTTAATGCATTATAAACTAAATGCTAAACAACAAAGAAGAATTGGGAATCCAGCCAAGTTGCCAATGAACACTGAGAAGGGAAAGAGTGTAATCTCACTTCCTGCAGCACCCATGGCATGATCTCTAAATGACTGTTCTTTCAGAGAGACTAGTCTGACCCTTCTCCTTTCTGGGTCATCAACCCAATCTTATGACAGTGGAGGGCAATTTTATGATAATCATTGAAGGAAGCAGACAGACATATTGAACTGATCTTCCTATCTGCCCTTTATTTTTATCCACATAAAGGGAAATCAATGGAATGCTTATTGCGTAGTTGCATTCGTATCCCATTTTGGCTCTGAACACTGGACTGCATTATTGAAATCAGATCCTTTTTTATCTGGTTGCAATAGGGTTGAAGGTTAAGAGTCAATCCCTTCCACTTAACTGGCATATGGTCAATGATCAAGGTGACATCTTCTCTCAACAGACTGTATTCAAAATGGGACACTTTCCATTTAACATCCAGGACTTTTCTTTCTACAAAATCATATTTTTTATGTTTATGTTGTTGTCAGGTAGGAGCAAGGACCGAATCCACAGAAATGTTGAGAGTGCCAGCTGGGTTACCCCATTTAATCCTGGTGCAGATAGGACACAAAACAGATGCATGATGGTGCAGAATATCAGAAAACAAGCAAAATAACAGACATTAAGGCTCTATATGAGTAGCTTGGATGAGCAGGTGTGACTTGGTAGAGCTCTGTCTTGCATTTGACAGAAAAACAAAATGAGACACTTAATTCTTCTAATGCCCAGGCTTTATAGGCTGAAAAGGGCCTGGGTCAGTTATCCTTACTGGGTGTCTTCTTAGTGCTGTAGATGAAGAAGGAAATGATACTGTTAGTAATAGTGTCCATAGTGGCATTATATACCTTTAATGAGCTCAAAAAGTGATCTATGCATGTCAGTGTGCTTCACTGCCCTACATCAGAAGTTTCCCTCTACTATCTCAGAAGCGTCTGCTTGGGGCAAAAACGGGAAAAGAAAGCTATATGTTTGGGTACAACAACAGAATTCTTTCTGGTAGTATTAGGTGCTCACTTTTCTGTTATGATGCAAAAGTATTTTATGTACAGTACAAAATCAAAAACTACAACCATCTTAATCAAAATGTTATTTAAATGAAACAACAATCAATACAATAGTCTTACTAGTCAGTTGCCTAAGGTAATATCAATCAAAAATGAAAAACAAAACCAAAATAAAACAAACCTTTAATGACTTGGCTTTTTAAATGATAAAGCCACCTTCATCAAGTAGGTACAGTGCTCTCCATAATGTCTGGGACAAAGACATATTAATCCTTGATTTAAGCCTCTGCTCTACAGTTTAAAATTACAAATCAAACAATTCAGACATGATTAAAGTGCACATTGCAGACTTTAATCTAAGAGTATTTGTATACATTTTGGTCACACTGTGTAGAAATGACAATACTTTGTATGCATGATCCCCAGATTTCAGGGCACCATATTGTTTGGGACATAGCAATGGTAGTATATCAAACTAATTATATTTAGTACTTTGTTGCATATCCCTTGCATGCAATGACTGCCGGAAGTTTTCGATTCATGGACATCAACAGGTGCTGAGTATCTTTTCTGGCGATAATCTGCCAAGATTCTAATGCAGCTATCTTCAGCTCCTGCTTGTATCAGGAGCTTATCCCGCTAAGTTTTCTCTTCATTACATTGAAAGCATGCTTAATTATATTAAAATTTGGGTGACTGGCTTGGTCATTGAAGAATTTTTCATTTTTGAAAAACTCCTGGGTTGATCTAGCAGTATGTTTGGGAATATTATCTTGTTGTAGGACGAAGAACTGTACAAAGGGTTTAAATGCATTTACTAGAACTTGAGCAGATAAGATGTTTCCATACACTTACAAATTCATTGTACAACTGCCATCAGCAGTTCCATCATCAATGAAGATAAGAGTGCCAGTACCTTATACAGCCATAAATGCCCAAACCATATCTCCCTAACCACCATGTTTAACAAATGAGCTGGTATGCATTGAATCTTCAGCAGTTCTGTTTCATTTCCACACTTTGCTCTTGCCATCACTCTGGTACAGGTTTGTCTTTGTGTTCTCTGTCCACAAGACCTTTTACCAGAATTCTGTGGGCTCTTTTAAGTACTTTTCCACAAACTGTAATCTCCCCATTCTGTTTTTGTGGCTAGCTAGTGTTTTTCATCATGCAGTGCAGCCTCTGTATTTCTGCTCATGAAGTCTTCTGTGGATAGTAGTCACTGACACATACAAATCTGCCTCCTGAAGACTGTTTCTGATCTGTTGGACAAGTGTTTGGGGGCTTTTTCTTTCTTCTGTCATAAGAAGCAGAGGTCTTCCTTGGTCTTCCAGTCCCTTTGTGATTACTGAGCTCACCAGGGAGTTCTTTCTTCTTAATGATATTCCAGACAGTTGATTTAGGTAACCCTACGGTTTTATTGACATCTCAATGGTTTTATTCTTGTTTTTCATCTACTTTGACTTTTATTGGTACATCTCTTGTCCTCATGTTGAACAATGGCTACTATAAACTCCAAAAAGTAGAAGCAAACCAAGACATCTTATGCCTGCACTAATGAAGCAATACAACCCACCTAAGAAATCACAAACACCTATGACATCAATTGTCTGAAACACTATGGTGCCCTAAAATGGGGGGGGCATATAAAAAATGTGCTGCCATTCTCATACACTGTGACAGAAATGTATGCAATTACCCTTACATGAAAGTCTGCAAAGTGCACTTTAATCATGTCTAAATTGTTTCATTTGTAATTTTAAAGCAGAGGAGTAAATCAATAAATAATGTGTCTTTGTCTCAAACATTATGGAGGGGCACTGTTGTTGTGTCCATGCTACAGTAACCAAATATTTGGATGATATCCATTGCTGGATATGAGAGAACTATTTTCATGTAAACAGTGGCAAAGCAGAAGACTTTTTTGTGAATACTCCATGCTAGATAAAAAAATCTGTTTTTATCATCCTGTTTGGACTACTGCACAACTCTGTTTATTGGTCTCCCCCAAGAGACCATCTACAAGTTACAGTACAGTGGTGCATCGGTTTGCGAGCATAATTTGTTCCGGAAATATGCTTGTAATCCAAAGCACTCGTAAATCAAAGCGAATTTCCCCAATAAGAAATAATGAAAACTCAGATGATTCATTCTACAACTTAAAAATATTCATATAAAAATGATTAATACAAAATATAAAGTAAAAATATGTAAAACAAATTAACCTGCACTTTACCTTTGATAAGAAACATGGCTCTGATGAAAACATCTCTCTTTCAGTGTGCTTTGAGCAATATATTACAGTTATTTATTTATTTAGTCTGTCTTTTATACAGAATTTACAATTCTTATTTTGCTATTAAAAAAATGTATTATTATTATTATTATTATTATTATTATTATTATTATTATTATTATTATTATTATTATTATTATTATTATTATTATCTTTGGATGCCTGACTGACATGCCTTAACTGATAGAACTGACATTGGCAATCCAATTAATGCTAAAGCTTTCAGACTCTGCTAGGTAACATTTCTTTTCAATACAATTCATTTAATAAAAGGTTTGCAAAATTGGTTCTACATGTTATGAAATTCATGACCACAAAATTAAAACAAAAAAACTTCACAAACGTCTAGAAACACAAAGAATGTCTGAAACTCAAAAGCAGACTTGTCCCCTGCACACTCAAAAAACAAAAGACCAAGCCTATACATCTCAAATAGAGAAAAGGAAACAGTAAAACCCCTGAAATAACAAACAATTTCAATTTAATATAGTTTCTTAATGAAAGTGAGTAAATGTGAAGATACAAAATATTGCCTTACAAGTATCCCAAAAGAATTAAACCAACAGAAGAAAGACAAAAACTAAAGAATCAATATAAAAACGTTTAAAAAAGAAAATAAAAACTGATAAAGAGAATCCCAAATGAGACAAAACATGAGCAGCAGCTAATGCCCATAGCTGTAGCATCAAAGACCTCCACCCCGTTAGGCTCAACATACAAGGGATAATGGTAAGAAAAACAAAATAAACATAGGAAACTGAAGAGTTATCCTTGCCTTGAATGCATTATCAGTCCCAAATTACTAATAAAATTTACATTAAAAATAAATAATGTTGGAAAATGATGGTAATAATGCCAGAATTTCTTAGTAGGAAAAATGTCATTGTTTTTTTTTTATTAAACATGAAATTAAAATGTTAAATAACCATGAAACATAACAGAAATGTTAATTTAGTCTTCATTAAAAAAAAAATTTCAGTATTTTTTCAGCCATTAAGAAGATGTACACTCACACGAATACATGTGAAATCTTATATCTGACATTAATGCTACATCCCCTGCAATGACTGTTATGAACAACCAAGAAAGTGATGTTAGCAATGTGCAACACTCAAACTGAAGTGTAAATAATCAGTTTCTTGATCAGTGAATAATATGAAATAGATGTAAATTATTGACAGAAGCTAACATCATGCACAAATGATGCTTGGATAGTGCTGTAAGGTATCGAATAGCTCTTCTTTAGACAGAGCTGTTATTTTCTGTCTAGAAGGCAATTCTTGTTATAACTGGCAAATATGGATATTTTCACCCAGTAACAGAGACTTCAGACCCACCTAAACCAGCATCACATTACACAACTTCTAGTAAGAGGGAATGTTAGACTTAATGACTGAGGTTGCAGAACTTGTCAATTGAGGATATCAAAACACATGACTAGGAGTCGCAGGGTTATGACAAACTACATGACCCTGTGACGACTTTCTGGAACAATTTCACATTTCCTAAGCATCACAAGCTCACCCGTACTTTTCTAAGAGCTAGTAGCATGGTACCTGTGATAGTGCTGTATGAATGCTTTCCAGGTACATCATGTTCAGTTGTAACCTCAGTCCCTTTTTTATTTTCCATTCTGTCATGGTACATAAAATGTGAAACATCAGATAGATACGCCTCTCCTCTGTTAGCAAGTTCCAAAAGTCATGCTTCCCTGCTTGCATGTAATATACCTCCAGGTGAGCCCTAATTTGTTTTTAGCTAGTGCATACTCAGAGCCCACCCCTATGACAATAAATTGCTGGAAAAATTGTGTAGTGTGACAGAGCCCATACATGTCTGACTACTTTGCTGGAACAGCTGTCTCACATCATTTGTTTCAAAATAGGGACTACTCTGACTGGATGCCTGCATACTGGAAAACAGTATGATTCCAAGCAGTGACAGAAGTAGAATTTCACTGCTCTTCTCATATTGACCTCAAAGCTCTATTTTCTTTACTTTTAACATCTCTTTCATCTCAGCTGCAGCTGGTCAGTCCCAAATATAAGATGATCTAATTCAAATTTGCTTCCTTCTCCAGAGCATTCCCTTCTACAAAGTGGAAATGTTTATTTGCAAAATGAGAACTTCTTGTATTTCTCTGGGATTTTGAATACATGCACACCTATCCAAAAAAAAGCAAGGTTTGAACAATTCAGTTTTCAATGGGCTCAACCTACATTCATTCTTGGTTATGAAGTGCTCAGACTACAAAAGCTCTTTGCATCCATGAATGGGCCAATTAGCTGAATAAACAAAATTTTAACCTGATATTCTTTCTGAGGAAACAAAATATGTTGCAAATCTTCTTACAGAATTTCTTTGTACCCAAAACCTAACTTATAACAATAAGGCCAATGTCTTGGTAAGACTAATAGAATTATTTGAAAATACTGTACTTCTTCCCTTACTACTGCCAAATTTAGCATTAATAAATAAAGGCCATCCAAAGCAATGGAGCAATTTTCTTCTTGCAGTATAAGATTAGCTTTGTGTCGGACAAAGCCATTATCATTCCCACAGAGCTACATAACCACATACTTTCTGTGCTTCTAGAAAGCCATCTCATTGTCACAAAGTTATGCAGTCATGCCAAAATGATACCAGGTTTCCTAGACTTGACAGGGATTTCAAAGTGCTTTTGGTGAAAAACACAAATTGTTAGCCAACAAAAACTGTACCTGTTTTGATAGTGTCACAAAAATGACCATAAGATGTTTAGAAGATTTGGGGCAGCTACCCGTATAATTGTTCCTGGCTGCAAAATCGATTCAAAAGAGTAGACATGTTTACATAGCAGAGTCCAAAACAGAACTGATTCTCTTGACACAAGATGGCAGCTTTAAAGGCCAGTGGAGGAAGTGATGTCATTGGCTGCCCCAGAGCCGGGCAGGATTTCCCTAGAATGGTCTGCAAAAGACCGAGAGGGAAAATTAGTGCACTTCACCACCCCCTGATCCAGCGTGGAATCACATGTATTCAAGCCCTTTAGTTGTCTCCTAAACACATGTGTGTGACAATAGCTATGCAATATACAGTACATTACCCAATCTCTTTTATTATCTATACTAATAAACGGCAAAGCCCTCA
>JANRMT010062831.1:27107282-27137710 GCA_026402145.1 Polypterus bichir lapradei
GCATTACGTAGAAAGCCAGGAAGAGCTACAAAACGCGCTTTAGAAAACATGCATTATATAATTAAGAAGGCAGCAAAACAATTAGAAGCGAGCGAGTGACATATAAAACCATATTCAGCGGCTCACGTGAACTGACGCAGTGCGCAGACAAAAAGTAACAGTTCCAAAGAGTGCTGAACAAAAACCGAATTACACTGCTATGCTCAAATAGATGAACCACACGCAGTGGCGCGATAGTAAAGCATTCGCCTGTAGCGCCCACGTCCGAGGTTCGATTCCCGAGAGGGGATGCACTAAGTATGTACGCGTGCTTCTCGATTTATTTTAACCTCGCATCACCTTAGTTTGAGACGTATGAAAACGCATGCGGTTAACGCAGAAAGACAGATCACCTATTCACCTATTGAAGCTTCATGAATAATGGATACTTTATTCGCGATCAATGATTGTTTTGGTAAAGCCATACTCAGTGTATTCATTAGATGAACGGTAAAAAAGTAAGAGCGAGGGGACGGTAACTTACTGAAGCACACAAGCAAAACCACAATAGCACGCGGGCTCGATGTACTGACTTGCGCAATCACATTCCAAAAAATATTTCTTTTCAAGTTCTATTTAGTCCATATGAGTCAAACTCAAGGCCCACGGGCCACATCCGGCCCGGCGTGTAATTATATCCGGCCCGCGAGATCATTTTATATACTGTATTATTGTTATTAATGGCCCGGGTATATGAAGCGCTGGTAACACAATAAACTACAGATCTGTGTTACCAGCGCTTCATATACCCGGGCCATTAATAACAAACTCAAGGCCCACGGGCCACATCCGGCCCGGCGTGTAATTATATCCGGCCCGCGAGATCATTTTATATACTGTATTATTGTTATTAATGGCAAGGGTATATGAAGCGCTGGTAACACAATAAACTACAGATCCCATAATGCAGCGCTTCAGCTGCCTTGCCAAACACTTACCGCGTTGCTGCAAGTTATTGTGAAGCTAGCCCACACGATGCCGAAGAGAAAAGTTGATTCTGAAAATAGAGCCTTTAAAAACCGATGGGAGGCTGAGTATATGTTTACTGACATTGCCTGTAAACCCGTGTGTCTCATTTGTGGAGCTAATGTGGCTGTAATTACAGAATTTAATCTTTACAACGACTGACAAACACAGAATGTAACTTGAACACAACACATCGTACAAATACGACCCTGATTGAAACAAATAATGATAATCGAATGCTTGATCACAGCAACACTCACAAAGCAATTACTGTATATTGACAATCATGTTACGTTATTTTTAAAATGTTCCCTTTTCTTTTTCATAGCTTCTTTAACACACTACGTCTCCGCTGCGAATATATATATATACCCCGATCTACATACTCTCAAATAAATAAGCCACACACCGTGGCGTAATTGTAGAGGCTTTGCCTCTATCGCCTACATCCGAGGTTCGATTCCCGAGAAGGGATGTACTGAGTATGTACGCGTGCTTCTCGGTTCATTTTAACCTCGCATTTCCTTGGTTTGAGACGTATGAAAAAATATGCGGTTAACGCGGAATCATGTTACTTTATTTTTAAAATCTTTCCTATTCTTAGCACAAGCACAGCTGAGAAGCTTCGATGCATGTACTCCATAACAAAAAATAACGCATTTAATCACATTTTCAATTCCAAGCAAAGGGGAACTTTTGTCAATGCATGATTTCCTGGTACATCGATTACACTGATGCGCACATCACAGCTACAAAAATGTTACACTCGGAATGAAGCGCGTTCCTGATCGGAGGAAAATTTAATTTCAAAAAACTACCCGAGCGAAGCCTTGATAAAAGCATGGTTTTGTGCACAGTGAAAACCAAGCAAAATTAGATGCATTACAGAAAGCGGACTTTGTGGCTCTTACTTGGGATCATTGGACTTCCGTGACCGTTAGTAATTCTAATTACATCTAATTACAAAATGTTCAATGAACACACTGTTTTAGCCTAATGTACAAAATAATTTTGGCTAAGGTTACTCAGAGTTTAAAGATTAAGTTGGTCAAATTACCTTTTATACATATAAAAGGTGGCTTCCCTGAGCGAACCGAAACCAATGTACGTACTTATTTCGGTGGTATGACACCACTGCCAGCCGCCATATTGAACTTTCCAACGTCACTAATTCTCCAACTTCCCGTGTAGGTAGAAGGCTATAATTTGACGGGCTGATTCCATACAGCTTACTTACAAAAGTTAAGCAGGTTTCATTTCGAAATTCTACGCGTAACGGTCATAACGGTCAACAACGTCCGTCATGTTGAACTTTCGTATTTATGGCCCCATCTTCTCGAAATTTGGTAGGCGGCTTCCCTGCACTAACCGAAACCAATGTACGTACTTATTTCGGTGGTATGATGCCACTGTCGGCCGCCATATTGAACTTTTCAACAGCCTTTGTTACTTATGGGCCCATCTTTAAGAAATTTGGTACACGGGTTCCCAACGCTAACTGAATCCTACTTACATACATATATACGTCCATAGCCTGCAGCTCGGTCACCGTGTGAGGTGGCGTTGGGTCCAACGCCTCCCATTTTGTTGGCTGCCTGCCTATATAAGACCGTCCGTCGCTCCGATCTCTACATTCCCTTCCTTGCTTCGCCACGGGATTCACGTCTCCCTACTTATAACTACAGCCTTTTTGTTTAATCCACTGCTTCTCCGCTGTTTAATTGTTTGTTTATTACAATTATATTTATTGTATAGGTATTTTAGACTTACTTTACATTTCTCAGGTACCCATTTCCTTTATCATTCCAACCCCCATTACCATGTCTATCGAGGTGATCACTATCGATCAAAGAACTATCACTTACCGATTGGTTTCCATGCTCGGAGATGGCACCTACCTTTTCCATTCTCTTTGTTACATATTGCACGGCCATATCAGGCTCACTCTTGATATCCGGAGGAACATTGTGTCTTATGTATTGAATGACTGGGACAGGTTCAAGGTGTGGACTGATGACGGTACAGGAGATAATTATACTACACAGGAGCACTATAAGAGTGAAATGCTTAAGCCCTTCACCTATGGTTCTGCATGTGAGTTGATGGCTGCCGCTGAATTGTTTGGTTGTTGCTTTCAAGTGTACCGAAATGGCCAAATATTTTACACCTTTCGACAACCGCCAATGCCTCTTAAACATCTTAGATTCACAGGTGACGATTTCAGTAGTGGACACTTTGATGTTTATGAATGTTTAAACTTTCAAAAGCTGGATGTGATTTTATTGATGAAACCGGTTGTGTGCTTACAACGCTTGACAGATGCCGAATGTCACTTCAACACAACAAGTCCTGCAAATACTGTCGTAATTGAAACAAACCATGAAACTCAAACTGATTATGACAGCAGCAATCCAAGCTGTCAGATTGGAGACAAGATTACTGTTCACATGGCCAACTGTAAGTTGCATGCTCAAGAGTAAGCTCAGCGCACAGCTTGGTCATGTTACAACCGGAGGGCCGAACTGACAACATGGTATACAAAAAGATCCTTAACAAACAATTATTGGCATATTTTCCCTCAGTTTAAAAAGGTTTAATTTTCTTCTTAATAAAAATTTTAATGCAGTACTTCGCCACTGCGAAGCGCGGGTATTTTGCTAGTCATTTATAAAATCCACTTTGAATAGTTTTCATTCTGGGGACCATCATATATAAGGTTGTAATGAACCTTCTTTTGCAACAGATTTTTCTATTAGGCATTTCCAGGTACAGTCCTATTATCTTTCACCAGAATTTAAATTCTTTCTCTTTGAGGGGGCATAAGGCAAATCTATACCATCCACGGGCAAGTGGAAATATGAAATATTTCTATAAATTTATTAAAAGGTTATCCAGGCTGCCACAGCATGAGGTTTTAATTTTTAAATAGCACTGACTGAGAGATTTCTGCATGACAATACAGGCAGGCATACTAATATAAGCTGCTCTCCATCTCTTTTCATGTACTGATTGAGTGCTATAGCCGCTGCTGGGCACTCAAAGACCTTACAGCATGACGAAGAGTGTCATATAGATCTTTCCATGAATGACTAGTCTTTTATGGTGATAAATAATTCATTTCTATTTGTAGAAGAATTATAAGCTAAATTGCTTGTCAAATTTCTAGACAGAAGGCTTTGGGTCAGAAAACAAAGTGGTAGTTAATATTTTTTAAAGTGTAAAGTCAATGGATGATTGAAAGATGATTCCTAAAACTGTATTTATTATATTGAAATTGAGAAAAAAACACTTGTAATTATTTAACCAAACCCTTGAAACAAAATTCTAACTGTTAACACAGCATTTGTGATTTAATAAAACAACTACATTGATAGCCTATTCAAATTCACACCCCACAGCAATGGCATTTATTTCCCAACCACAGTAGCAACTGGTTATGCATTTTATTGGTGTCATCAATATGCAATACATAGAATGCAAAAATAAAACAAAGTTAATAAAATAAATCTCTAAATAAATTATCATCAAATGTTAAAAACCTGCGGTGGGCTGGCACCCTGCCGGGGTTTGTTTCTTGCCTTGCGCCCTGTGTTGGCTGGGATTGGCTTCAGCAGACCCCCGCGACTGTGTAGTTAGGATATAGCGGGTTGGATAATGGATAGATGGATGTTAAAATCAGAATTAAAATTATTTTAAAACTCAGCCGATATCTTCCCATGTAATCCATTTGTTTATGAGTGAGATGATTTTTTGTGAAGCAGATTTCATGGTCAGAACCAGACATATGATGCTGAAGATGAAGAAAATCATTAAACTTCACAAAGGGTGTGGGAAACCATGACAAAAATTCTGAACAATGAATAAAAAACTATGTTATTTGATATTTAAAGATTTATTAAGCAGAATTTCGAAAACAAAGTCAAAAACAAGAAGGGATCAACATAGTAAGCCAAATAGCAAATACAAATGAAAACAATTTGACTCCACAATCTAGCTCTTGCAATGCATAAACACAGCAATAAATCCAAAACCACAAAATCAAAAAACAAGGACTTACAAAAAGCTGAATCCAAAAGATAAATTGAAAGATCAGCCAAACAAACATAAGCAGATATAAATGCTTCAGCATTAACTGTAAGGCAGTCTCAAACTGATGTAGCCACAACTTCAGGGTCAATACACAAAATACAATGAACATAAGAATAAAGAAAGATATGATTAACAAAAAATGACAATATAATAGAAGTATGTAACTAAATGATACTCACAAAAGAGGAAACAAAATGTAACATATTCAATAAATCCTGCTACTGACGCTGTATAACCATGAGCAAGTCATTTGACCTGCCTGTGCTCCAATTGTAACCAATTGTATCATAAAAGTCGCTTTGAATAAAGGTATCAGTCAAATAGGTGAAAGTAAATGAAGTCAATTAAAAAATGTACTAAATAATCTCTCTATTATGTAAAAAAAACTTGGGACGAGACGATACCTGTTCAGAGAGACGAGACGTGACTTTCTCAGAAAGACACTTTCATGTCCCGCGAGACTAGACTTTGTGCCAAGAGATTTAACCACACCTGGGGCAGGAAAAAGAGTAAATAGAACGTCGTAAAGAATTTTGATGTGCAATTGCAAAGCAGGTTAGAAATAATGGAAGTAGGAAATTTTGAAAGTCTCGAAAAAATGAGAGTAAAGATCGCATTAGCGCAAACAAACGGAAAATATTACTCAGTGAAATAATGGAACAGCGAAAAGAGACCGATTAGTGTTTGAGGATGTCTGGGGGAGAAGAAAGACAAGGCAGTGAGACAAAAGGACAGCTGCTGTACAGGCTTTTAAATGTTCAAAGCACAGCATGAGATGCAGATCATGCGGCACAGTGGCAGCAGCAAGCCAGCAGCTGATCTAGCAAAGAGGAGGTAAAAAAAAAACTGTATTTGTTTCCCATTGTATCACCATTTAAGAGGGGTTTCGGAGGAGCGACTGCGTGTCCTTGGGGTGCGTTCAGCCCCCCTGTTCACGATGGTGGGGGTTGAGCGAGTGAAGCAGGCAGGAGGCAAAGCATCCTAGTATTTAAAGAATCCTTACCAAAAACATAACAGTTTCATGAGTGAAATAATTTTAGTTTAACTGTAATTATCAATCCATTATCTGGTTCTGTTGTTTTTATTTTTTCATAACATTCCTAATCTGTTCAATTTATGTTTTTTAAACTTTGACAATCTTCATAGAAGTAGGTGTTACATTTTTTAAAATTTATTGTCACTGTTTTCAAGGGGAATGTGTGCATTTCATGGCATAACAGAGGACAGGGTCTCTGAATTGTTTGATATTAGCCTCATATGGGGAGTAAAGATAGGGGTGTCATTGTGAAACTTTAATGGGGCCCAGCAGTGGGGAATGTGTGATTTTACTTGAAGGAAGAAAAAAATCTTCAGTTAATGCTGAAAAGACTTTGGGATTCACAAAGCCAGTCCCTAAAATAATATTGAACCCTGACGGAAAGCAAATACTAAAATAATTCTGGCAAATAAACACTTAATTGCGTTATTTTCTAAAGAAACTGATGTTTTCATGTGAATGAGTGGCTTCTTTTATCCTGGACCCAGAAGTAACTCTGGTGCAAGGGCACAGCCCATCAGAAGCACTTCAGAGGTCAAGCAGAAGCCTCATAAAGTAGGGATTACTAATCTTGGCATCTCCCCTTGGTGGCCCCATGGAACCCAACAGGGCTGCCCAATGGTAATACTGGCATCAGCATGCCCTGCAGGTGTCCATATAGGGATCCTAGCCCAGGGATGCTGTCTTCTAGCATATTGGGGGAGCATGTAGTCCAGACAGGTTCTCTTTCGTTGTCCTTGCATCACATTGGCATCCCAGCCAGGTAAAGAACCTGAACTTGTCCCAGAAGGGATGCCAGCATAAGCCTTTCTGTATTGATATCTCGTGCTTGTCTGTTGGCCAAGGCAGGATGATCCTTGCCTTCCTTTTCATGCTTCTGAAGGACTAGCCTCCTGTCTGGGTAAGAAACCTTGCCCCATCTTAGCCAGGATGCCTGCCCACATATATATATGTACAGTAAGTCTGGTATGTAAATCTACCCCTTTGGACTAATCGCTGCTGGAATTTGCGCACCTCCCTCATTTGGTAGACTGCACACAGCTTCAAAGGTAGACTGTAGACTATGTCCTGACCCAAACTTTTGACACTATAGGTGTACCTTTGCTTTTTTTTCCCCCCCTTTTAACTACAGTTTTAGCGACAGTGCCTCTAGTGGCTCAGAGCAAGTGAAACACCACAAGGCACATAGACCAGAGCTTAAAATTACTTACCCATGCAATGCAGGGTGCTGCATCTAACAAAATAAAATCCATGGGGATAAACCATAAGCAAAGACAATTATTTCCATGAGTTGTTTCCAAAATTTTGAGAATATCACAAGAACCAAGACGCTACCCAAGATACCTAACACTATGTGCTTAAGGCTAACACTGTTCAAGGTCCAAATCTGTAATTTCAGACAGACAGCTGACATGATGCATTGTGTTTTATAGCAGAGCCTTTGTGACATGACAAGCCCTCCTTCCAATGTGCAGCTCCTGGGCACATCTGTCAGGCTTGTGAGGAAAGCAAGCATGAAATTAGTGTAGCAACTGATAAGCACAAATATCCGTGAAAGGCATCAATGAGCACTCCTCACTGTCATAACTAGATACTGTAATAAGGAGTGTTGTCCTACAGAGTCCAAGGTACGGTGTGATTCAAATTTGCTAGCTCCATTCAATTACCCCAGGGCAGGTGTACAGAATGTCTGAAAATACTGACTTCCATCTGAAAGTAATGGCTTCAGTTGAGAAACGGGAAGTATGTGATGAATCTTGAACTGGGCTGGTAGAGCCAATTTAAATGAAACTGGTCAAATCTTTTCCAATAGAACATCTGCAATCTGTAAATCATTTGGTGGTGTGCGTGGCCCTTGATATTTGAAGGTTCCCTTTTCCTCGTTCACAAAAAAGACAAAATCCAAAATTAACAAGTGTGAATGCCACAAGAGTTGGACGGGCATCCTGACCAGAGAAGGGGATGGTTCCTTACCTGGACGGGAAGCTACGAACAGGGAGATGGGCATCCTGTCCAAGAGAAAGGAAGGAGCCAGACCCAGAAGTGACAGCCGGAGGAGATGAACAGCCAGCCCACTGGAAGTGGAAGATATTGCTGGGGACCAGAACAGGAGATGGCAGCAGCCTTCCATATCGGCACCCATATGGGAACCAGTAGAGAATGCTGGGAGATGTAGCCCAGCAATGCAACCCTGCTGGGGATCATGGGTGTCACAAGGGGGCACTGTCAGGAGATGCACTCCCTAAAATGGGACGCGGAAATATTTCCATCGGGCAGTGGCCCTGGCACTGGAAGTACTTCCGGGGCTTTAATAAAAAGGACCGCACTCCTGTGTCCAGGCGAGTCGAAGCTGGGAGGATGTACAGCAACACTCAACTGGAGGAGGGCAGTGCGGTTCTGAAAGATATTGTGAGGAGAGGTATTGTGGGAAGAAATTACTTGTGCTTGTGTTACTTTGAGAAGGAATTGATGAATAAACCATCCTTTATTTGAACCTGGGACTCTCTGTGTGTTCATGTTTTGGGGCTTGGGGCTCACTGATGCCCCTTGTTCTATCACACACAAGTTTTGTTTAAAAACTATGAAGGCATTCAAATTTTTACGCTGTACACCATCTATCCTGAAAAATACCGGATATACATCAAATGAATGTTTAGATAGGCACTTGTCGCCAACGGCAAAATAAATTCCAGTTTCCTGATCACCACTAACTCTTTGTCTTTTAGGCTCAGTCAGATTGAAAAGGATATCCACCTTGTCACAACAAAAATGGCAGAAACAGATGAAGAAAAACCTTGAAGTCTAAAAACTTTAGTGATGAATATGTCAGTGAATTCATTAGCTGAGGAGAATGTTTTCAAGGGGATGAAATGGCCTCTCTTTCAAAAAACAGTCCATAACTACTAGAATAACTGTTTTATTGTAAGAAGGTTGTAATTCGGTAAAGTATTCCATGATACACATGCATTACATAGTTGTGGACATCCCAATATATATTATCCCACTAGAAATATGTTTGGAGCTGCTTCTTGTTTTGCTTAATGCCATAATGGCTCAAATACATTATTATGATTTCTCACATTAACACTACTAGCCCAATGGACATTGTGTTATAATGTTTTAAAATATTTTTAATATGTGTGTTTGTTATATGCTTCTGTCTTTTCTTGACTTTTCCAAAATAGTTACACCGCAAATGCCAATGATGATGAAAAAAAATTATTGATATATATATTTTTTTATACCGTTATTACCGACGCAGGTACTGAATGCTTGTACCTAGCTGTGAATCTGTTTCTCTCCTATGGCTCACACTTTGACTGCATTTGCTAATCCTCTCTTGTTGTTGTTATTTTATTGACCTTATTGAACATTGCTGTCCAAGTGTATGGTCTCTCTTCTGCAAACAGCTAGAAAACAGTCACAAAAAAAGTGTCATATTTATTAACACTCACATTGTTTCACTACCTTACACTACCTGAAGAATTCCCATTGGCTGAAACAATTCTGGGTTTGTGCTTCAACAAGAGTATATGAAATACATTTTTTAATTAACTGAGCACTGATAAAATTCTCAAACACCTACAAATCAATAAGAGCAAGCATATTTGAACCTTCAAACGTGATGGGCATCATTAAGGAGTTCTAAAACAAAGTGTGAATCTTAAGGGCCCACATTGCCAAACCTGACATAAGGTGAGTGATTTAGTTTTCCCTGATCATCAGACCTGACTGTCAGAATAAAAAGATTTTCTTCAATGTAACAGGTCTAAAGAATAGCAACTTAGATGATTATCCTAATGGGATTACGCCTATTTCACCAGCTTTATCATCCAACAAGGAGATCATGTGTGCTGCTTTTGCACCGCCAGAAGCGTAAGTCTGTAGGCAGTTAGTCATTTTCTAACCTGCTTAGTCCTGAACAGGGTCACGGTGCGTGCCGGAGGGTATCCCAGCTAGCATAGGGCACACGGCTGTAGCAAACCTTGAACAGGGGACCAGTCCATTGCAGAAGTTTGTAGCTGAAGGTCAAAAACACAGAAGCACAGATTTAAAAGCCCTCTGCATTTAATTTGATTTGGTACTTTGTTAAATGGACTTTGCACATTGCTGTTTAGCTATCCTCTGCCTAACATGTTTGGTTGTTTGGTTATTTCATCTTTTTAATTGATGTAATTGACATTTGAAATTCGTATTTTTCATCCTATAATCCTATCCTATAATATTGTTATGAGTTTGCTTTTCACGTAAATCATTTATTGAATTTACTCATATAGATATTAAGTTTTTAATTTTTTTTTTCTATTATCGATCATTCTTTATACTACAGCCTACTTAGCATTATGCGTATTTGATTTGCTAATTAAAATTGCCTATTGTCTCAAAAAATAAAAATGTATTTTTAAAAGATTACAAAGAAATAAGATAACAGTGTTAAATAAGAGAGGTCTCATTTGGTTATTTACCTACACATTGAATACAGTAACTGTCAGTCAGTCATTATCAAACCCTCTATATCTTATCACAGGGTCATGGGGGTCTGCTGGAGCCAATCCCAGCCAGCAATGGGAGCAAGGCAGGAACAAATCCCGGACAGGGCGCTAGCCCACCGCAGGGCACACACACACACCCACACACCAAGCACACACTAGGGACAATTTAGGATCGCCAATGCATCTAACCCACATGCCTTTGGACTGTGGGAGGAAACCGGAGCACCTGGAGGAAACCTACGCAGACACAGGGAGATCATGCAAACTCCAAGCAGGGAGGACCTGGGAAGCGAACCCAGGTCTCCTTACTGTGAGGCAGCAGCGCTACCACTGTGCCACCCCGAATACAGTAACTGCACATTTTAATATTATCATGCAAACAAGAATACATATAAGACCTTACATTTCTTTTATGGCATGCTCACAGATTTTGTCCACTGACCTCCAACACCTCTATAAAGAAATGCAGCTATGGAACATTTGAAGTTAAAAAGATCATCATGGAAAAAACAGGTTATACCTCCGGAGACTATTAGTGAGAAATTACGGCATACACAGTAGCAGCATATAGCATTCTGCACATGCCAGATAGAGACACCCAAACAGTGACATTCATTGTTTTACTATCTCCAATGATGCATAACTCACTTTGCTATTTCAGTAAACATTACATAAATTGGAGATTTACTTTATTTAAATTGTTACAATATTCAATCTTGCCTAATGCTTATAAAGAATTCTCATATGTATTTGATGTAAAACTAACATGAACATGACATATAAACTGGATCTTTTCCATCATTTAGAAGGGAGCTTTTTAAGATATTTGAAAAATCATATTTTTGCAACAGTTTCACTGTGAGGCTCCCTGTGTAGGAAAGAAGTGATGAACAAAAATTGACACGTAAACTTATTTATCCACCTCTACTGTTGCAGAAAATTGCTATGGTTGAGAAACAGAAATTAATTCATTAAAATTCAAGTATCATTTAACCGTTACTGCAAATGCTTTTATTCAACAATCTGTCACTTTTGGGATCTACAGAATCTTTTCATACACCATTATATTAATTAATCATGTGCAGACAGACAATGACAACATAGGAAAAATGAATGTGTCTAGAAAGGATTTACATTATCTTGTGTATTCAATGGAGTAATAAATGAGAATTTCCCCATCATTTTAAATCATACTTGTAGATACAGTATTAGAAAAATTGTTTTGTTTTGTTTTTAATTCAGTGATTTTTCACTTACATATTACTGAATTGTTTATGGAGAAAAATTAATGGTTTTCAATTAATCCATTCAGCTAGGTCCCAAAATAGGTATGTCTCAAACATCTACTGTAATGTAACAGAAACTTTAAATAGGTTTAGTTGATATATATGTTATTAAATTAAGTGTGTTACCTACTTCACTTTATTTTTTTTCTCATTGTATTTTGCCATTTGAAAATGTATTCAACGGTAATATTAGGTAGTGCTCCTGTGTAACAGCTTGAGAAGACTGGGTTTGAGGCTTGAACTGGTTGCTGTCTTTGTGGAGATGGAATATTCTGTTCATGTCTGAGTCAGTTGTTTTTTTATTTCAACAATTTCTTATTGGTATCCTTAAAATTCTGCCTTTTTCTTCTAAAGCTCTCTTATTTTCCTACAGAAATATTGTACTTTATGTCCCTATAAAATGGGGAAAGGATCATGAGCATCTGAGGTAGTGGGTTGATACTTCTGTACTGCATTGTTCTGCTTATGGTTTAAATAACATTTGATAAGCGGTCAATTTATATTCATATTGTTTGATTACTACAGAATCATAACTTAAACTAGGAAGAATAATTAATTATTATTATTAATCTAATCTAATCTCAGTTTTAGTCTGCTTTTCATAACGATTTTTTTTTTTGGAAATAGACAGAAATAGTCTATTTTAAGAACAGAATTTTAATTTTAAGAACAGAAATTTAAAGAAATTTAACAGAAATTTAAATTTTAAGAACAGAATTAATTTCCTGTGGGCGGCACGGTGGCGCAGTGGTAGTGCTGCTGCCTCGCAGTTAGGAGACTCGGGTTCGCTTCCTGGGTCCTCCCTGCGTGGAGTTTGCATGTTCTCCCCGTGTCTGCGTGGGTTTCCTCCCACAGTCCAAAGACATGCAGGTTAGGTGGATTGGCGATTCTAAATTGGCCGTAGTGTGTCCTGTGGTGGGTTGGCACCCTGCCCAGGATTGGTTCCTGCCTTGTGCCCTGTGTTGGCTGGGATTGACCCTGTGTTCGGATTCAGCGGGTTGGATAATGGATGGATGGATGGAATTAATTTCCTCCAATGGAATTTCTCATTGCCTCCAAGCCAAACAAATCATACTCTATCGACGTCTTCCACATTTCACGATTGTAAACTGAATTCCCTAGGTGACTTATTTAGAAGTACAATACTGGTGAAACAAAATAAATGCTATCGAATACTGAAGGGTAGTGAAAGAAATGATCCTTTAGGTTTTCACAGCATTTACCTGAGGTTGGCTAAGATCTGCATCATGTGGCATAATGTTCTTTTTCTCAGACTCAGACACATAAGCATGAGTGTCAAGAGCTTTTCAGAAGGAAGGAATCCATATTACAATGGCAAGGCTCCAGACTACTACTATTACTCAATTACAGTGCTGCTACTGAAATGAAGAGGAAAGAATTTAACCTGGTCATTCAAAGGGCCAAAGCAGTGGGCTTACAAACTTTCTTTCTATACCCTTCATGACCGAAGCAAATACAGATTTTCAAAACAACCCAATCAGCTTTGTCGGCGGTAGATGAACATGCTACATGTGGTGTTTTTCCATCATAAACTGGTTAGAGCTGAGGACATATAACTGCATTATTTATTTAGATCATTTGCTGTATGTGAATAAGATATAAATATAAGACAAGTATTTACATGTTTAACAAAGTTTATTTAGGAGACTGTAGACAGTTTATTGTAAGCAGAAGCTTGCTTTCTGGCAGATCAGGTTAACAAGAGCACTATCACTTTTTGCAGATAAAAATCACTGCCTCTTCTTGGAACGCTGCCTACATAAGGCATTGGATTGGTTTAGAGCCATGACACTCATTGAGCCATCTACTTGTCCCCACCCAGTTTTATGCAAAATACACTCATGTTTGTCTCCATACATACAGTGTATATTATACATAGAGTTCAACAAGACTACAGATCACCTGAACATTAAGTTTAAAATGCTCCTTTTGAAATATGATAGCTCAAATGGATAAACTCCTTTAAAGTTAAAGAACATATTAAAGTATACACTCTCCTCTCATGATGCAGGGGGCATTTGTATTTTCTAATTCTGACCCAGGAGGAATGGATAACAGAATATAATTCTTATTGTGCTTTCAGCAAAATGCAGACAGAACAGAAAGACATGGGTGGTTATAATGAGGTGGAGTATCATTGTGCAAAAGGAAATTAGGTCAAAATAAAAAAAAAAAAATCTTAAAATACTGTTATTATATGCTGTATGTAGAAGAATACTATCACAATAAGCAGCTTATTAAGTTTCTGCACTGTTTAGCAGGCAATGTGATACAGTGGCTATGGCTGACCCAAATCAGAAGCATGCTAGTTTATTGCTTGCTTATAAATGGTTGTGTAGCAGTATGCTTCAATTGTTAAAAGAGTGTCAGCCAAATATATGCTACTAATTTTACAATAATGACTAAATACTAAAACATTAGCATACTTATTTCAATATAATGAAAATGTTAAATGTGTTTGAACAAAAAATGTCTAAGACATTAAGTGTCAATCATAAAGGCCAGTTCGTATTTCAGGGTCAAAAAGAATATAAACTAAGAAATGCTTTTTCTTCTATATCTAAAAAATATTAGAGAAGACCAGAACCTTCCTTTTTAGTCTTGACATTTATTTCATTATAGTGAATCATAAAAACACAGTCCCCTGGGGAGGTCGGACACTGCTCTGATTAGAAAGTCCTAGAGCTTTTTGTGGGTGTTCCTGATCCCAGGAGGTTTTAGTGAGACAAACAGAATGGAAGATGAAACTCAGATGCTTTTGAAGGTAAGATGAAAGTACAAAAATGGCAAAGAATGTGTGGAGTAAGTCCTAGACTGCAGTAGGGTCTTCTTTGATTTTTGTCTGATTTGCTGCTTTTTGATTTCTCTTTTTCATTATTTATTTCTCTATTACTTTTGTTTAAATGTCTAAAGATTTTAAATATTTGGCTCCAGACAAATTCAGTATATATGCTGTAAATGAAATGACACAAAAAAAACAACGGTTGGGGTCCCAAAGGATGCCCCATTTAATAAAGGCACAGACATGTCAAAACAAATGCTGTGTTGCTTGTAGAAAGTGAAGAGCTCCGACATATTACGAAGTTGGTTCATCACTGAATGCCAAGTTATATGTCATTTGCAACAGATAGGTCAGGACCTTGTTTTTAATTCAAATCAGCAGTCCTCCATGGTTTTCTCTTGCTGCATTCTAAAGAAATAGATGGGACAAATGTTAGCAGTGGTGTTATTCCCAATATCTTCCCTATATTCTTATATGAAAAAGTTCTATAAAAATTTACTATAATTCTATGTTTTATATAAATGATAAAAGTTCAGTATTTGGCTGTTCATGTTCATACACAATACTTACTAAATACATAAAGCATTAAACATACATGTATTGTGAAAGTGATACATATATTGATATAAAATAATGGATTATTTGAGGAAAATACAAGTGGGACATATATGTGACACAGCTTAATATTTAGCTTAATTTACCATCAAGACATTTTCTCAATAACTAAAAATAAGTAAAATTTAAATATTCTTAACATATGAAGTGTATGAGCATTTTACTATAACTTTTTATACATATAATAAATGTGCACTTAAAAATGAAAAAATAACAGTTAATCAGTTTGAGATGCTACAATTTATTATTGTAAAATTACATCATAAAAGTTTACACAGGTCATATAAAATTCCCTTTCACATTGCAATCCAACTGTGTTAGACCTGGGTTTATGGCAAAGGATACAATGCTTCTTGGATATAAAAAAAATAGACAGTATTTGCTCTTTATGAGAAAACATATTTAAAGTGTATATTATCAGTAACTAGAAAGGGAGCAGTTTGCAGGAAAAAAAGCTTGTTGGAATAGTCCTCATTATAGCCAGTGGGTGTTATCTTCTACCTAAAGTTAGTTTTACTATACCACCATTCATTTAACACAACACCATTATTTTGTATATTTTCCTTTCTTATGTTTTCATTCACACACAAATGCACAATAAGAGCAGAATAAGGAGCTGCGAATAAGTGGCCAACTTCAGACTTGTCTTTAAAATTTGTTTGACTGTGTTATGGACGAGTTGGGATTTTCTTTAATTTCTGTAACTCTTCATCTAGACACACACAATAAAGCTTTTGTTTTGACATTGCCTCTTTATATAACTTTATTTAAACCTTCTCGCTTTTTTATGAGAAAATAGCTACTACAAGTCTAGCAAAACAACACAGCTCTGACTTCCTGATGATCGTGGACTGCTTTCTGAGGTGGTGTGCAAGCGCTCGCTTATCATGGCGGTGTTGCAGTTTACAAAAAGAAGGCGTGCGGTGACCAGAAGTTTGATGTCTAAAAAGTTGAAAACTTCCATTTGGAGTTTTCTGCTGAGAAGATGCCAAAAAACAGTTAAGTTTGCCTATGGTTAATTAAAATTTCTGATTTTGTTAATGAAATAGTAATGAATTTAATCCATTCTTTTGAACAGTGTGGTGTTGCTTCATGTGTAAGTGATTATTACACAAGGTTTACACCGTTTGACACTAGCTTACAGTTTAGATACACCTGCTCTGTTAAAACTGTTGGCAAAATCAACTGTAATTTCAGGAAGTATTAATGACTAACATCATGTTTCTCTCTCTGTACTGTACTGCACAAAATGAAGATTTTTATTATTATTTGACTGTATGTTAAATTTAAGATGTTTTATAGAACTGTGGAGTTATATATTTAAGGTGTAGTTCAAGTGTTCTGATGGGTAGATACTGGTCCGTTTTTCTTATATGACAGTTTCTAATAATATAATTAATGTGTGCATGTACAGTAAACCAAATTAAGTTATACTTAATTCTTTTGTATTCCTCCCTTTTACTTTATGCAGAGGTATCACTGGACAAAAGGTCTCATGTTATATCGTTACTGATTAGAATAACAAGATATGCCAAGTTTTTACAGTTCAGGGAAAATTAAAAAGTTTCCAAGATCACGGAAGAGAACACCCTGATTTTGATGATTAGTTTTACCATTTTTATATTAGTATTTAGTATTGTATGTTACAATGATGTTCTTCCCTTTTGCCTTACGCACCTGTTAAAAAACAAATACCATTTAGTTTTTTTCTGCTTGTGTATGTATTTGAGGCAGTTGTGGCTACATTTTACTATATTTATTATGGAAACAAATATTTTAAATTCCTTTTTTCATTGATGTTTTGAGCTGTATTTTTAAAGCATTTCAGAAATCCATTCTTGTACAGCCTGTCCTGTTGGTCTCCATTTAGAAAAATCATAGGCTGTCATTGGCTGAAGGGAGAGACCTCATAAAAATTAGTCAGGAAATGGTTGATGGATATAAACACCAGAGGCCTTATGTATAAATGGTGTGTACACACAAAAATGTTTCATACTCCCGTTTCCACGCTCAAATTATGATCTTTAAAACCTAAACTTGGTGTAAAGCCACATACATTTTCACACTAGCTCAAACCATTGCGTACGCAAGGTTCTCCACTCCATTTTGCAAACTGGCGGCACCCAGCGTCAAAGCAGTGCTTTTGTTCCAGTGTGGTTTCCCTTTCTTTTTTAGATCCACATCCCTGACACAGCTTTATCAAATACATTTAAATTAACTGCATCTTGTTTATTAATTTAAGGCATGATTGTAATTAACCTGTAACAATATAATGGTCCACGGAATGGCCAAACTATTCCAAATACCATAGCTGTTTTAGCGTTGCTACTCTCAAGTATTTATCCCACTGTATATGAGTGGAGAATCACAGCTCTACAGCAGCTGATTGGAAAGAGAATTATCAGTATACATCATCAAGCACACGCTGCGTCAGCCATGCTGTCTATTGAACTGCTCTCATACAACAAATGCTTCAGAGCCTTTCCTGTAGGGACATTGCGGTTCAAAAACAGTTTCATCCAAAGAACTATAAATGCACTCAATCAGTCCATCAAGTGGTCCTTGTAGAACTGTTTGTACTTATAAGTACAATTGCCTCAATGTAAACTTGCGATACAGTTATAATATTGCACAACCTGAGCCACTTTATAAAGCGTGTATTTACATACGATGACAATATCATTTTTAAGATGAAATGCAGCAAAATATGTTTATTACATTATACAGATAAAATGTTAACATTATTTAAATAATCTATATTGTTGATAATTAAAAATGTGTGGACAAGGTGTCGCAGCGCTAGCAACGAGCTGGTGCCCATTCAGGGATTGTTCCTGCTTCGCGCTATATTCTTGCTGGGACTGGCACAACACTGGATGGATAGAATAATTAAACATATACTACGAAGATATTTCAATGTTCCTTAAAAGTTTTGAAGAATCAGAGTTCTAAGCCTACAGATGGCTTGGCATCTATTACAGAACTGATCATGTGGCGATTGGTTACTTGAAAGAAAAGGAAGGACAGGAATTGGACGTTAGTACATTTGAAAGAGATAGTACTGCTGCAATAAATTATTTCATCAAAGGTTGCGCACGGCGCAGCAAGCATCTTGTGGGAGGCAGGAACAATCTCTGGAGGAGGCGCCAGCTCATCACTATCATTACGCCACCATGTTCCCATGTTTAATAACATGCTTTCATTTTTATCATTATGAAAATGATAACAAGTATGCATCTCAGTATGTAAATTATTCAAGAGAACTCTAATATCACAAATGTAATGCATTCTGTGTCCTGTTGGAGGAAGAAAAAGCTCATTTAAGAAGCACGTAGTGATTCACACACATAGAGAACATGGAAGATCAAATACAATACACAGCATTTAACGTGCTACTTTAGTCATGATGGTATTTGAGAAACTATGAAATTAAAGATTTTAAGATGAAGTTTATAATGTTCTACTTTAATGACAAAATAAACTATGTGATTAAAGTGGAAATTTTGAGATTAAAGATAAAGCTTTTTATCCCACTGCGTGCCTATTTTTTTTCTTTTCTCTGTGCCCTAATAAACTTCCATATGACACTCAGACGGTGGGCTACGACTCGCCTTTTCATGGCAACTTAGATATCTGACAACTTCTTTTTTATTTCTGCCATTGATCGAATTTGTGAACTTGTGCTTTCAATTTACTCCGACACTCTACGTCACTCGATCAACTTCCTTTTGTTGTTTATACCACTGTTTAAACCATCAAATAGTATGTTTTTCCTTGCCTCCACTTGGTATTTGCTGAAATTCTTCTATTCTCCCCCATGCTTTTGCCATTGCCTTTTCACAGAATGCTGAGCTTAAGGGCTATTTATATTGATTTGAATATTCAAAGAGGTGTAATTCTGGGAGAAGTTGGGGAGTGGCAGCAGGCACGTGCACTTTTCACGCTGACCAGGATTTATGGAGCGGAAGAACGTGGAAGTTGGCGTTCACACAGATTTATGCATCTGGATTTTTTTTGTGCGTACGCACATTTCCGCTTTTGTCTGTACGCCATGTTTTAGTGTGAATTCTACGTACGGCGTTATGCATGAGGCTCCAGGATTTCAGGTTTATAGGAGTCAAATTTAGGAGTACTTTAACACCTTGCTTACACAATATGACATGTATTAATCATGTTGTTCTAACATATATATATATAGTTTTTTTTGAATAGAAATAATATTAAAACATACTTTAACGCTCATATTGCCTGTTATATGAGACATAATAATAATAATAAAAATACATGTTATTTATATAGGACCTTTCCCATGCTCAAGGTACTTACAGAATATAAGAAATAACGGCAGGGTATACAGTATATAGCATTGTACAAACCAAATACTGTAAATAAATAAAGAAGATTAAGACAGTAAATTCAGAGAAAGCCTAACAGACAACCTAATTGATGGTCTAGCGCACACATACAGGTTACATGAGCATTTTGACAGAGAGGTAAACTGAGAGAAGGGTAATAAAGTCAAGTACAGCTAAAAGCCTTCCTGAACAGATGAGTTTTGAGTTGTTTTTTAAAAGAATTCATGGAGTCAGCTGATCTGGTTAATTTCGGTAGGTCATTCCCGAGTCTGGGTGCTAAACAGCTGAAGGCCCTGTCACCCATGGAGTGTAGATTAGTGTGGGGCACAGCAAGATTGCCAGAATCAGAGGACCTTAGTGGGCGGGCGGGCAGGCACATAGTGATGGAGGAGGTCATTGATGTAGTTTGGCACGAGCTTATTTAAGGCTTTGTAGGTTATTAGTAGGATTTTATATTCAATTCTGTAAGACACAGGGAGCCAGTGAAGACGGAGCAGGATGGCTGTGATGAGCTCGCTGCTGCTGGTTCGTGTTAGGACTCTTGCAGCTGAGTTTTGAATGAGCTGGAGCTGTGACATAAGATTAGAAGGGGCATCTGCCAGCAGCGAGTTACAATAATCGATGCGGGATGTGATAAAAGCATGGACAAGTTTCTCAGCATTAGAAAGGAGAGGAAGGAGCGAACACAGGATATGTTACGGAGGTGAAAGTAAGAAAGTTTCTTAATGTGATTTATGTGGGCGGAATAAGAGAGGGGGGAATCAAAAATGACACCAAGATTCTTTGCAGTAGAGGCAGGTCTGATGAGATCACCGCCAAGATGGACTGGGAAAGAGCTAATTTTATTAAGTTGCATTTTAGTCCCTATTTGCAGGAGTTCAGTTTTGTTGCAATTTCATTTTAACGAGTTCTGCTCCATCCAAGTTTTAATTTCACTAAGGCAGGTTGTGAGCTCTGATGAAGTTCCACTTTTAACATTGAAGTAGAGCTGAGTATCATCAACATAAAAATGATAGCCCAGTCCATAGCCACGAATAATATGGCCAAGGGGATGCATATAAATAGAGAAGAGAAGAGGGCTGAGGACAGAGTGCAGACGAACTCCTTGTGTGACTGGCGCCGAGCTGGATCTGCTGTTGCCAAGACTAACAAACTCTTGCCTATCAGTAAGATAGGACTTGAACCACTGGAGGGCAGTGCCAGAGATACCCAGCATGTTCTCCATTCTGGACAGTAGAATGTCATGTCTGACAGTGTCAAATGCTGCACTGAGGTCTAATAGAATTAATATGCTGGTTTGTCCAGTGTCTGCTGCCATAAGCAAATCATTGGTTACCCATAGCAGAGCAGTTTCACAGCTGTGCCGTGCCCTGAAACCAGATTGAAAGTTATTAGTGGTTAAGTAATTGGTGGGCTGGGAGGCTACAACACGCTCAAGAACTTTTGACAGGAAAGGTAAATGGGAAATAGGTGATAATTCCAAATGAAAAATCATATAAATATTTTATAAAAAAGCATATTAAATTATGTAGTTATATGGTAAGTATTTTGTAAGATTTACTTTTAGATTTATATATATTACATACATGCCATATAGATTTCATGTGTGAGTTTTTCTAGCAAAGCAGCCATGATCTTGCAAGAAATAAACCATGTCCTATGCAGAAACATTATGAGAAATATAGAACATACTTCTTACTGTATATTATAAAATTATTAATGGTAACATGTACTAATTAGCATCTGGCCATATAAAATTCTTACTGTGTTTTTCCATTTGGGTTAGTCCAGCACAAACCCATAAAACACTCCAAAGAATCTAACAATTTATATATACTGTACAGTGAATGGTGCTGTAATACTGGGTTTGAATCCAAACTAACTACTAGGACTACAAAACCAAAGAGAACTACTAAAAATTCTCATGGGGCCAGCCTTGTTTGGCATGTTGAATGGCTGGATCTGTTGCCCTCCAACATGTGACTAGTATTGACCCCAAATGTAGATTTACAACAAGAAACAGCACAATTGGAACCTGTTAGTCTCTTGAACATTCAAAGAATAATTAAATGGAAAATGGAGCAAAGTGGCCAGCAAACACACTTAGATTAACAACAATCTATTTTTTGTATAGTCCAAAATCACACAAGGGGTGCCTCAATGGCTTTTAACAGGCCCTGTATTTTGATAGCCCCCTAACCTTGAATCCTTAATAGGACCAGAAAAAACTGGTAAAAAATACAATTGTAGGGAAAAAAATTGAAGAAATTTTGGGAAAGGCAATTTAGAGAGAGAACCATTTCCAGGTAGGTTGGGCATTCAGTGGGTGTCAAAAAATGGGGTAAATACAATCCACAAAACAAAACACAAGTACTCTTCACAGAGCTAGATGGCCAATTTATCATTGCCATTTCAGGAATACAATAGTAATAGTACAAGCTACAAAGCAAAATGCAAGAATAGATTATATCACTCACTAAATACGGAACATATGGTGATAAGTATTTGTTCAGAGTCCTAGATACTTTAGCCAAAAAGCTGCCTCCCTACTACTGGTCATTCCACAGCTGAATCAGTGCTGAGATAAATTGAGTTGACCCTTGATAAATCCAGTTTGATCTTGTGATATTACCGAAGGGAGCACTTTCTCCATCCTTCTAGCTATGATTTTTGAGAGTATCTTAAAGTCATTATTCAAAAGTGAAACTGGTCTGTATGATGCACATTGTAATAAGTCCTTATTTTGTTTAGGAAAACCAGTGATTAATGCTTGGCGAAGAGTTTGATTGTCTCTAGCTTCCGTAAATGTTGCTAATAGGAGGGGATCTAGCTGAGCGGAGAATTTCTTATAAAATTCTGCAGGGTAGCCATCAGGGCCTGCTGCTTTCCCGCCTTAAAGTGACTTTATAGCATCTAGTAATTCTGATAACGCCAGAGGTTTATCCAGTTCCTCCGCACTAAAAGTATCTATTTGTGGTATCTGTAATGTATCCAGAAATGTATTGGATTGTGTGCTGTCTTTTTTAAACTCAGTAGAATATAATGCTTTATAGTAGTCTCTAAATGTGCGCATTATATTTTTATGGTCGATGATTTTGTCTCAGTTGGTGATTGCTGGGATTGCATTGCGGACTTCTTGCTTGTGGATTTGTTGAGCTAAAAGCTTATCAGCTTTTTCTCCATGTTCATAATAATGATGTCTGGATTTATAAATTAGTTGTTCAGTTTCTTTAGTTGTCAAGAGGTTGAGTTCTGAATGCAGTGCCTGCCTTTTCCTATGTAGAGCCTCGCTTGGAAGCCTGGCATGTTCTTCATCTATTCTAGTAATTTCGCTTTTTAGCTGTGATACTTTCTTGGTTTCTAATTTATTTCTGTGGGAAAGATGTGAAATAATCTGTCATCTTAAGAAGGCCTTAAGAGTTTCCCAGAGTATTCCTGCAGAAATCTCTGAGGATGTATTTGTCTCTAGGAAGAAACTGATTTTTTTGGATATTAACTTTGTACAATTCTCGTCTGCTAATAGAAGTGGGTTGAGACACCATCTGCGAGGTGAGTGTGTGAGACATAGTGACTTTAGCTCCAAGATCAGAGGTGCATGGTCAGAAATAACAATAGCATCATATTTGCAAGATTTAATCATAGGCAAGAAATTATTATCTATAAAGAAATAATCAATTCTTGAGTAGCAATGATGTACTGGTGAGTAGAAAAAATATGTTCATGAGTTTGGGTCTGATAAGTTGTGATCAGTTATAAACTTTGTAATTATCTTTGCAGTGTTAGATGTCATCCCCCCTGTGATAGAAGTCCTATCTAAGAGTGGATTTAAAACACAATTAAAGTCCCTAGCCATTATAATTTTATGAGTGTTCACATTGAGAATGGATGCAAATAAATTTTGTATAAATTCCTTATCATCGGCATTAGGTGCATAAGCATTTATCAAAATCCTTTTACAGTTAGATAAGTCTCCCATGACCATTACATATCTCCCTTCAGGATCCAATACTACATCTGATGCTACAAATGAGACTGTTCTATGTATGAGAATTCCCATACCTCTAGTTTTCTTTGTAAAGCTAGAATAGAACATTTGGCCAATCCAGTCCTTTTGCAGCCGGAACTGATCCTTGCTTAGTAAGTGGGTCTCCTGTAAAAATACTGTTTTAGCATTTAAATCTATTAGGTGAGAGAGTACTTTCTTATATTATGTATGTTTTAGTGACTAACAACAGAGATGCAGTATGCACAGTTAATCAGCAGCTCTAGTCTGCTGTATGCTAAACTGAAGTAGTGAGTCTTCAGTTGGGATTTAAATGCTGAGACTGAAGGGCACTTCTTACAGTAGCAGGCAGACCATTCCACAGCTTTGGGGCCCTGTAACTAAAAGCTCAACCTCCCTCTTTTATTTTATTAATCCTTGAAATCGAGCAGACCAGCATCTTGAGATTTTAATGTGCGCTCTGGTTTGTAATTAATGGTGAGTTCAGATAAGTAAGCCAGACCATGGCCATTTAAGGCTTTATATGTTAAAAAGAGGATTTTGAAATCTCCTCTATACCTCACCGGGAGCCAGTGTAAGGATTTAAGAACTAAACTTATGTGTTCATATTTTCTTGTTCTTGTAATAACTCTTGCAGCAACATTTTGAATTAACTGGAAGCTGTATAAAAAACAATTTGAATAGCCAGTGAACATCACATTGCAGTAGTCAATCCTACTAGAAATAAATGCATGAATTAATTTTTCATTATGATTTTTAAGATGGAAAAAAACATGTATTGGATAGTTTTATAATGTGTAGGATAGTTTTGTAATGTGTAATCACCTATGAACAATAGAAAAAAAACTCAGAATACAGTGTATTCACATACACAGAAATCTATTGCAACCCTTTAAATGTTAAATTTTTACAAGACAAAACAAAACACTATGTATTGTCTAAAACAATTTTTGCAATTGTTGTTTGAAATCTGTTGTCCATAAAGCTTACTGACTATTAACAGACAAGAAGGAGGGCAGGAAAGAAGAAGAAGAATTAAAAAAAAAATCTGTGTCCTAAAATAAATAAGTGTTGTTATGAATTTATTTTCAAGTACAACAAAGACTCCTTCAAACCCATCTTTAGAGAGTGCCTCCTTTTTATTGATTGCAATAGAAGCACCATGAAGCAGAAACTTAATAACTTTGTAAGGACAGGTCCTGTAGACAAGGCCTCTCTTTGGTCATCTAAGCAGTGATGCCAGTGCCATCTTAAAACAATTTGACTTTGTCTCCTCCATACCACGTGTTTCCTCTTCATAAACATGCTTTACTTTTATGTACTTCCACGTCACTTGAACTTTCTGACTGGGTTGTTCTGGATCCTTCACATCTCCTTAAAGGATCCATCTTCAGGTAAACAGTACACTCTCTGTATTAAAGACATACAAACTAAGGAGGGCAAGTGAATATACACACATCACATATGTGGCGTTTTCTACAATAATTTAACTTCCATCCTTTTCTTCCATTCAACTTCCACTCCTTCCCCCTTCCTTCTCCCTGTGCCTTTTTTAGTCTCTCTTCCTTCAGTGAGCTGAGCACTTCTCCTTACTTGTGTCCTAAATTTACACTCCAAAAGGCTCTGATTAAGGGCAGTTTCACACTGCATCCCAAAATCACCTGCACTCATGTCCTGGAATCACTTATTGTGCCGAGGCCACTTTATATTGGTAACAGGGATGTCAAGCTAGTTTTTCCTCTAGAAATCTCCTCTATCCCTGCACCTCAAGAAGCAGCATAGCCCTATTTATTCCATCCTAAAACCAGTACCCTCCAGTGACTGGGAAGAATTGCCACCTGTAGCATTTCTTCTTCTAGTTCAGAAGCATGTTGGACAGTCAGGGTTGTCAGAGAACGTAGGGCATAACATTTTTCCCACTCTTTCTACACTGTTATCAATGTTGGGGTCCCAGCCGATTTCCAGTCCAAGGCAAACCATGCCAGGCATATTGCTATCTTTAGATACACATCTTTCTACATCTCTGCCAGGGCCTTGCTGGCCACTGCCTTCATCTTGTGTCACTGATTTTTCCCATCAACACCTTATTCTAACCTTGACACCCATTGCAACATATGTGTGGTTATGTAACTTACTAGGGTTATGTAAGGTGGAAAAAAAACTGTTAACTTCCTGGCATCTGTTTACAAACAAAGCATTAAATATTAAATAATGTTGCATTCTCAGCAAGCAACAGGGTTCAGACAGATGTTTTCCTACATATTAGTAATCTGTAGAGTCTCCCTGTACTCAAATTCTGGTAATAAATGATACAACACAAGTAAATAGTGAACACATTATTTTTTTATTGAGGCTCTTAGGTTATCTTGTGTGCTGATTTATACTGGAGCACACAGACTTCTGATTGTGTGCACCTATCAGCCACAAAATATTTTTTCCCAACCTCCCCTCCTGTGTTGCACAGCCCTGATGCATAGCACAACTGCAGGCTAATTTTTAAACCTTAAAATTTCCTAGAAACCTTGTTTTTAATTTGAGAGCAATACCGAACCTATGAAGTATGAGGCATACTTAAGCTTATTGTTTTACAGGCAATGAGTCTGCTGTGAAGCTGTGGGAAAACTGTCATTACAGGCACAAAAAAGCTGAGCATTGTTGCTCTACAGAATGTAATTTCTTAAAGCATTTATGATTCATTCAATTTAGAACAGAATTGCCCCAGCTTTCAAAAGATAACCATTGGTAGCAAAAAAAAAATTATGGAAAAAATAAGTCGAGTTTAAAAAAAGAACATCATTCTAGATACATGCTGTATTTACATATTGTTGATCATGGTGTATTGATATAATGGCATTTACAGTTTTGCTTGCTACATTACTCGCAGCTTCTTTAGATCAACTGTTTATGATTATTGTTGTTATTATTATTTTAGTCATGCAAATGGAAATAATTTGTTCAATATTAAAAAATAATAAGGACCAACAATGGTAGTAATTATATTAATTCAAGAAAAAAACCTTTGTAGCACCCTGATGTGTCAAAATGTGTAGTTTACACATAATATATAATATAATGTTTTCATCTTTGAATTTCTAAATCTTTTCTTTTAAAATAAAGGTATTAAAAGAGAAATTCACTCCAAAAGAAGGGTAAGCTGCTATCTTTATGCTACCAAAAGGGTACACTTTTCATCAATATGATAGCTACTGTATGTTACAGCCACTCATTTGGTAGTGTAGTGCTCTTCTTCCAGATGTGATTCCCCCTTCTGGGAAGATGTCATGATAACAAAGGAGAAGAACAACAGACAGAGGTATAGTCTTATTTTTTTTCCCTGACAGGGTAGTTGTATTTTTGATTTGTCACACAGAATTACACACAGACTTACTACACATTAGCAGCGTACCCACCATATCCAAAAACTGCACAACAACTTTTTAAAATCCCTATGTTGTCACAGTGAGTTTTTATTACCCTGACCCTCAAAAATGATACTGAATTTTAAAATGTACCATGTACATCGGAGAACATTGTTAAAAAGGCAGAAAGCCAAGGTAAGAGACGACTTGAAAATGAAGAAATGTTCCACGGGGCTCTTTGGGGAAAGCTTGACATATGGAACAAAGAAGGTGTCCCATGTTCGCTGTTATGATACAGGATAATTGTTGCCATTCATAAGACAATTCCTGATGCATGTTTCTGAGCATAACAGAGTATCAGTGACAGTGAGGCTCTTAGATTATTCATCATGATCATACTTAACAAACATTTTTTAACATAAAACTAGTTCCTGTGGCATATAGTATTGCACAAGCACTTCAATAAATGATCTTGCCAGAACAAACTGCTCTTAACAGTAATATACAAAAAAGAAAACATACATATCAACGGGTCTCATTCATGAAACATGAGAATAACACATGTTTAATCTGTAATATGCATTTCAGTATTTTGCAATACTTTAGCAGCACTGATGAGTTCCTAGCTAAAAATTTACATCTGCTTATGTCTACTTAGAGTACTGTATATATACAAATTACAAATGTACCTAAAACTCAATTGCCAGTGCCCTCTTTTAAATTCATAATACATGCCTTTGAAAGAATTTTAAAATACCACAAATTTTACACCTTTTTCAAAAATACACGGCAATTAGTGGCTTTAAGATTAAGTGTAGTTTAATCAGGAAAGGTAAACAAGTCCAGTTTTCAGCATTTATTTTCTGCATGTACAAACTCAGGCCATATGTTGCTAGCTAGGCACAGGTGTTCACATATGTTAATCACGCATTTCATTAATCAGTCAACGTGTTCAATTATTCCGAAATTACGAAATTTTTTATAAAAAGGTCCCCAGCCATAGCTTAACATAGCAATGGCTAAACCTACACTTTTTCATGTGCCCTTTGGAGAGAATGCAATATAAAGAATTACAGATGTTTTTGTCTGAGAGTGATAAATGGGAGATCAATTTATATTGAATACATAGACTATGCAATGTAATAAAACAAGGAAAAAAATTAAACTAAGCCATCCATGCACATGTACATATAGGTCCTCTCTCTACTTGTATTTTTTTTTTACCCATGGGAACATTTTAATGAGGATTGGTAACTGGTCCAGGATGTATCAACAACTTCTTACCTATCATACTCAATGACATAATTATGCTAATGGCAGATGTCACGTGTGTATGCACAGGGAACAGCTTAATGGCAATTCTGTGCTGTTCCACAAGTTGGCACTGTGTACTAATGCTCTTTTTCTTCCTCCTCTGCAGACTGGAAGATTGACAGTTTTAGCAATGATGATGTTACTTCCAGTGTCCTTCCAGCTGGATCCACCTCTTCTGCCTGGAAGTACTCAAAAGAGAAGGTATCATCATCTTTGATCAGTCTGTGTTAAGACTCCTGTCTGAAAAAACATTTTTTTCAATGTCATTTGTGCAACGCGTTGTTTTTTCTCCAATTCAATTACAGTATATGTAGCTTGCCTTTGTGAGCCCCAGCACTTTATGTGTCTCTGTCTCTCTCTCTTACACAATAGTGAAAAGTCAAGCAAAATGACACCTTTTATTGGCTAACTAAAAAGATTACAATATGCAAGCTTTCAAGGCAACTCAGACCCCTTCTTCAGGCAAGATGTAATCAATCTCTTACACTATTAAATCCATTTTCCCTATGGCCTACAACGGCAAGTAGTGGTAAAGAAGGTTTTTTTTTGAGCTTACAGTTGTAATTATCAGTGCTTCCATCCATTGTATACATGAATAGGAAAATGATAATTTTTCAGTGTGCAGCTAAGTTGTGATGTAAAGTTTGTGCTGTTCAATCATGAGGCCAGTTGAGAAATACATTAGCTTAATTCTGTGGAGCAGTTCCATTAGCATTCACCTGGAATGTGGGGCTCTGAGAGGTTGCTGGCTTCTTGGTAAGAATTACAGCTTAATCAATGAAGTTGTATTTGTTTCAGATATAGAAAATACAGTATATTTCTTTTTTAATAACCCCTATCTCAGTATTTAAAACTCTTTCTTTCTTTTGTATAGTAGAATGCTATTTCAGTAATAACAGGAACACGTTGGCCACCTACAATTATTGGGATTCATCAACCTTAGGCAGGTGGTTATGATCAAATCTGTTTTCAACATAGTGTACATGAGTGCAGCAAAAAGTTTTATTAGGACCATCTCTTACATTTACAAATATTTCATGAATGAGAGTCAATGTGTTTAGCACATTTTTTGGCTGTGGTGACATATTGAGTCAGTGGTGAGCAATGTTCCCTCTGCATACCAGCTTGGTGTGAGAAAAAAAATTCAATTACAGTACCCAATGCAATTATTTTATCATATGTACACATTTTTTATGCATTACAAAGGAATTACAAGGAGGTTTTAAACTATTGAAGCACATGTGATTTATTAATGCATTCATGTAGCTGTAGAGATATGCTGTCTGTTGCTCCTGACTGAAAGTTAAAGAAATTGTGCAGGGAAATTGACCATGTACCTATTTTTAATTAGTGCATGGCATATAGCTAAGTTATTAAGAAAATCAATAAAAGTTGGTTGGAAATTGCTACAAATCACAGCTCTGTATTGGCATCAAAGTCTAAGATTCCTAAGAGTTTTTGGTTTTTCCTGAATTTTATTAATTCAATGCCTGCTTCTCTGTACACACTTAACTGTCATCCAGCTCTGCAAGAAATGTATAAAGTCAGCTCCCACTCACCCAATTTATTTTTTTTTTTTCCCAGAGGAGTTCGGTGATTTCCTTTATGAGAGGTTATCTCTACTTCTAAAACATTATTTCTGTTGCATTTTAAGGATGATACAACTAAATGTGATTAACAGGAAGTTTGACAGCCTGCAAAATGTTCTAATACTAATGTATATATTTTTTCAATGGACACAGATATGAACTGAGATGCATGAGATTTAAATATGCAGGAATAGTAATTAGTAATGTCTGACAGTGATGTGGGCTTAGACTGTCACTGTGAGCTTAGGCTGTCACTGTTTATGCAGAGTTTGCCTGATCTCTCAATGTCTGCATTGATTTTCTTTAATATCCTAAAGACATGCTTATTAAACTAATGAGGCTATATGTTGAGCCAGTATAAGTGAAAGCATGTACCCTTTGGTAGAATGGAGTACGGTCTAGGGCTGGATCCTACCATGTGCCCACTAACTAAGAGATAGATAGATAGATAGATAGATAGATAGATAGATAGATAGATAGA
>JANRMT010062831.1:27146353-27160160 GCA_026402145.1 Polypterus bichir lapradei
AGTGAGTGAGTGAGTGAGTGAGTGAGTGAGGGCTTTGCCGTTTATTAGTATAGATATTGTTTAAATGAAGTTCAAATCTTGATATGTTAAAAAGATAAAACATTTAATTGAGTGTAATGACTTTTTTACATTACTGTACGTGAGAATAAATATAAAATACTCTTCTTCTAGCTTCTTGTAATTTAACACACACAAAATATATTCAGCAAGACACATAGGCAAGTTGCCGACTGTAGTTTTTTTGTTGTTTCCTGTCTGAAAAAATATGTTTTTCTGCCATATGCCAAGTGTTTACACAGTACAAGCAAAAGAGGAGAATTCATCTGTAAGCCAGTGCAAGAAAACACAATTATACTAACATTGAGAACATATGATGTTATGCATTTTCCTAAATATAATATCAATGCTAGTGATATTTAAAAACTCTGGGTTATGGTACCTCAATATTTCAGGCAAACTAAAATAAGCAAGTTATACAGAACTCGGGCCAGATATACCAGGACTGATGCATGACACCAGAGCCTACAAATGAAAGCTCAATAATAAACAAGAAAGGCATTAGTTCATTAAATGTAAAGGGATAATAAGCATTATTCAATACAAATATGAAATACCAAAAGATATGTGTAACAATGTCTTATATATGCAAACTTTAAAATAAATGTGTGCTTTTGTGTTTTTAGTTAAATTTCAACAATATGTGTATTTTATTTACATGGGATTTTAGATTAGTTTCCTGCTTTCTGTTTCTGAGCTGCATATTGATTAAAAAAGTTAATGATTTATGAGACTTTGAAGAAAAACTCTGAGGGAATTCTGTTATTCTTTTAGGAGACTGTTTTAATTTATTTTTATTTTATGCTGTGTAATGTGAACAGCTTGGTGATTTAAAAAAAATTGACAGTATAAGAACAATATGTTGTTAGAGTCAGAGTCAGCATATATATGTTTAAAATACTGACTCATTTTACAACCTGCATAGTTAGAATATTAATTTTAATGTTGGTATTAGGTGGCCAAGACAAAGCATTATTTAAAAAAATGTTTTGTACTAGAAATATTTTAAATTAATTAATACATAGTATATTGCAATTGATGATTCATCAGCCCAACATATAACAGATCTGGAAGTTAATGGTATGGGGCCACAGCATTCTGCACTATTAAAAACTAACACTAAAATTTCCCACCTCTTGCCATGTAAAAACACAAACACAGGACAAATGAACATTCAAAGAATAAAAACAGTTAACAAACTATTCAAGTTCCTTGTCCCTCTGTTTTAAGTTCACACAAATTTTCATCCATCCTTATGGACAAGATTCTGGAAGTGACGTCTAGAGGGCAAGGTGGAAACTCCCGTGAATGGTCTGCAGGAAAGGGAGAAAAAGAGTCAGTGCACTCTGCCCTTTAGCTGCCTCCCATGAGCACATGTGTGACAAAGCTCCCACCTCAGCCCAGACCTGTCGGGTCGGGTGACCTTGACCGAGAGCTTGTGATCCCAAGCAAGAGCATCGGCATTGACATGAAGAGAGCCCCGGCAATGAATGAGCGAAAACTTGTATGGCTGGAGGTCAAGAAACCACTGGGTGACCCGCGGATTCGACTCCTTGTGCAGGGCCAACCACTGTAATATGGTCCCTCTCTCTCCACTGCCGCATACCTGGTCTCCCGGTCCAACAGTTTCCGGCTCAGGAACATGATGGGGTGTTTCACACCGTCGACGCTTTGGCTCAGCATGGGCCCAGGCCTGTGTCTGACGCGTCCGTCTGGATGTGCAGACGTAAGGGCCTGCTTCAAGTCACTAAATGCAGCGCCTGTCTTTTCAGTCCATACCACAATGTTTGGGGCACTCTTCTTTGTCAAATCAGCAGTAGTACCCCGCCAACCTGAGAAATGCTTGGACCTGCGCTTGGTTTGCAGACGAGGCCATTTCACAATGGCATCCACTTTGGATCACTGAGGCTTCATGGTACCCTGACCCACCAGGTAGCCTAAATAGAAACATTTCTTGGAATGAATCTGAAGTTTGGCCTCACCAAGTGTCCGCAATACCGCTTTTACCTGCTGTAGGTGTTCAGTCAGTCCATGTGCTGAAATAGATGACCACGTCATCCAGGTAGGCAGCACTGTATGAGTTATGAGGCCTGAGTACTTTGTCCACCAGATGCTGGAAAGTGCCGGAGCCCCGTGTAACCCAAATGGAAGGACACAATACTGCCAGTGTCCACTAGGATTGCTGAACACTGTCTTAACCTTCATGCAGTCCGTTAAAGAAGCCTGCCAGTACCCGTTTGTCATGTCCAACATGGTCATATACTGAGCTTGTCCAAACCTCTTGAGAAGGTCGTTCACTCGTGGCATTGGATAAGCATCAAATTGGGAGACTTGATTAAGTCGACGGAAGTCGTTGCAAAACCTCCAACTCACGTCAGGCTTAGTGACCAAGACAATGGGACTGGACCAGGGACTATAACTTTCTTCAATTACTCCTAGTTCCAGCATGTGTTTGATCTCAAGCTCCACTTCAGCTCTTTTTGCCTTGGGAAAATGATACAGATGTTCTCAGATTATAACCCCGGGCTCTGTCACAATGTTGTGCTCAATCAGAGAGGTCCTTCAGGGGTTTTCACTCACTACCTCCGGGACGGACAGAATAACTGTTTCCAGCTCCCGTCACTGTCTGGGACTTAAATCCACACTGAAGTTAAGGCTAGCCATGTGAGCAAAGAGCAAGCGGGGCTGACCGGAGGAGGGATCAGGATCCCTATCCTTCCACAGTTTCAGCAGATTTACATGATAAATCCGCTCCCTCGGCCGACAATTGGGTTGACTCACCAAACAGTCGACGAGTCCTTTCCTCTCCTTAACTTGGTATGGACCTTGCCAATTGGCTAGCAACTTAGAGTGGGAGGTAGGTACTAGGACCATGACCCAATCTCCTGGGTGGGCACTCACCTCCAAGAGAGCATAATAAGCCCCCTTTGCCTCCCCGCTCTGGAGCAGCCCAATTCTGTCAGCCCCTACCGCATATTCCCTGGCCTGCTTAAGGTGGCCTAGCTAAGCGTGCAGGGAGCGGAGCCTGTACCGGGTCTCCCCAAACCATGGGACACCCTCCCCAAGTGAAAACTCGGCCACGGTACACTCCACACCTGGGTATTTTACAGGTCCTGCCCCCTTCTCCACCAGGATCCAACCATCCTGCCGGCTACAGCACTGTCAAAAACTCCACAAAGAGCCACAGCAAGGTATGGGGCAGCCACCCGTATATTTGGTTTCCTGGCTGCAAATTGCAAATAAATGATAGCACTGATGTGCACAAAACCGAGTCCAAAACAGAACTGAGGGTATAGGGAAAAGGTGGAGGCTTTTAAAGGGGAAGATAGGAAGTGAGGTCAAAGGGGTTAGTCTCATAAGGGTCTTCAGCCATAGGCTCGAGCCCGGAAGTGACGTCAAGAGGGCCAGGTGGAATCTCCCGTAAATGGTCTGTAGGAAAGGGAGAAAAAGAGTCGGTGCACTCTGCCACATCCCGGTCTGATTCAGAATTGTCCTTACTCAAGCACTTTAGCTGCCTCCCATGCGCACGTGTGTGACAACACGTAATTTGTGAACATGCCCTTGTCAATGAAACACAAGAAGCTCTGCAGCAACACAAGAGACACTGAATGGAGAGGTGTAAACAGATTTAAGGTGGGTCAGGTTTATGAGTTTTTTTGTAGGCTTTGGTAATTCTAGTGTTAAACTTTGAATCATTTGTGATATTTCTGACTCTGCTTTTTTGGCTTGGATTTTGGTTTGGGTGTCTATCTCTTTTGATTTCCTGGTTTTGACAGTGCCTGTCTTCATTTCCCAGTCCATTTTCTTCACTTGTGCTGCCTGCCCTTGCAGGCAGTACAGGGAGAAAATAAGCAACATCATACAGTGTAATGAAACTCGCTCCATATGTCTACTGTTGAAATTGAAGCACATCACTATGTGCCCTAAGTAGGGCTCTCCTTCTTCTGCATAGTTGTTCTAATGAAACATATCCTTTCTGTAGCATGCAAGGTAGCACAATAATTTTCAAGAACTCTTCTAGTTATCAGATAAGAGTTATTCTGTGTTTATTATCATATATACCACCTACCATATAGTTATTGCACATGTGGTAAGCTTCCATGACAAGTGTTTCACAGGAAAAACATTGTTACTACTCAATGAAAGAAGTCCTTGACATGCTGACAAGATGTTTATTGTTATCTCTTGTTCGCATTAAAGTTTGTTATGTGAAACCTAATCGAACTAATTGGACACTGAAACAGAAAGTAATGAATTATCTTCTGATTCAGCCAAAAAGCAAATTAATTATTTGTACAGTATGTAAAGGCCTTGGGTCACCAAATAATCCTCAAACTTAACACGCACATTCTCGAATTTTCATCTCACTCCCAAACTTTTGCCATGCTAACACCCTGCTAGTTGTGTTTATGTCCAACTCATTTCTGAATATTTAATAGATATGGGATGGCGTTATACCCATTGCTGAGGTTACTTCTGGGGTATTGCCAGTATCTAACTGCAATTCTGGGGAAGAGAACACAATCATGAAGCGCAGAAATTCTCTTCCCAGTGCTCAATCTCGCTGCCCTGAACTATTGACCCCACAAAGAATACAATGTCCAGGACTCAATTTATACCACATGGGAATACTGGGCTGCCAAACAGTTGTCTAAGGAAACTCACCTGGCTTCCTGTCTATCCTGAATAACCTCTCTTTTAGCTCATTGCCTATTGATAATTACTTCCAGGGTAATAGAGGGACCAAATGAGGGATAACAGAGAGGCATCTGAGGAGAAGAGCACATCAGGAAATCCATAGATTTGGATATACTGTAGTTATTTGATATCCATTCTGTAAGGACAGTGGTTAAATAGAAGTACCAAAAATCTTTTAAGAAGCAATCATTGAGACTGAGATGCTGAATTTTCTAAGGGTTTGCATGCTGATAGATAAGATTAGAACCAGATAAGGCAGGGAAACAAGCACAGAAGCATTGCTGTCAGGAGGCAGGCACCCCAGGTTAATCTGTAGCATTGTTGCAGACAGACAAAATTTAAACAGAAACGTGTCAGGTTCTGAGAGACTGTCTACTCTAATGCCTGCAAACATATACTTTACAGAATCTTTACTATCCTAATTGCAGGCCAAGTGTTTCTGTATATTTTCAGTGTAGTTAGAGCATTCTCGCCTAATAGGTGAGTAATGATAATGACTAATTAAAAGCTGTTTATGTCTTTGTCTGATTCAGCACGTCATTTTAAAAACAATTGTTCTATATTACAAGCAGTGCTCATTAATCAAAAAGACTGTATTAATGAGCAGCTCTTTATGCTCTTAAACTAAAATACTGATAGGTTTTTAAATTTTTTTATTTGCAAAAGAAACAACTAGAATTGGAAACATATTTGATACAGGTGCTGTGAAACATTTTAATGCCTGAAAATTGGGAAAATAGTAAAACAATCAAAGATGTTGGCTGACGTGTGCTTTGCAAACGCTAGAGGCTGTTGAGAGTTTTTGGTCTGTTCTGTGGTGTGGTGTGAGATTTAAATTAAAAAAAAAATACATTTTGCTCTTAAAAACTTGGGTTTTGGTTGCCACTAAGGAGCCGTGTGGGAATTTTTAAAGCCTTTTTCCCTTTAGAAGGGTTGTGACCGCCCTGGTTGTGTGGGGGGCCACGGGTAGAGGGCTTGGAAGCCCAACCCTGTAGGGGCCCGTGGCCACCGCCAGGGGGCGCCCCGGTGCCTGAAGAACCCTGGACCTCAGCACTTCTGCCACACCAGGAAGTGCTGGGGGGAAGAAGACTGGGGACACCCGGAGGGCTTCCGGGTGCGCAGCCGGCACTTCCGCCACACAGGGGTGTGTCCGCGGGGGATTGCCGGGAAGCAGCTGAAGCCCATCCGGGTTGGGATAAAAGGGGCCACCTCCCTCTGTTCATTAGCAAGAGTCCAGTGGAAGAGGACGGAGCTTGGAGAGAGGAGTGGAGGCGGCCAGAAGGAATGCATTTGGAGACTGTGAGGCCTGGACTTTGGGGAATCGGTGCTGGAGGCACTGGGTAGTGCACTGAACTAACTGTAAATATACTGTAAATAAATGAGTGTGTTGGGTGAACAAACGATGTCCGTCTGTCTGTGTCTGGGTCCAGTTCCACAGCAGTAAAGGGGGAAGGCTCAGCAGTGCGCAAGTAAGCGGCCAGTAAGACGCTGATCAGGCACAAGGGGCTGTAGGAGCAAATAAGGTAGTAAAGTTTTATTTATTTGTTAATTTTAGATTAAACAGTCCTTAGCAGTCCAGAGGTAGAACAGTTAAGTGGGCAAGACAGCTTAAGGGTTCATTAATACGGGGGAATAAAAACAGTGCGAGTGGAGAGCTTATAAGTAAGAGGAGCGCAAACTTTGGATAAGAGACAGAGAAAAGTAAAGTTAACCTCATATAAAGACAAATAGCAGGCAGCAGAGAGGGAGAACAGTACAGGAGCTTAAGGGGGAAAAGGTGTAAATATCTGTAGCAGATCTTAGTGTTACCATTTAAGTTAAGGAGCAGCTGAAAGAAGAAGAAGAAGAAATTTTAAGAAAAAAAAGTTAAGTTTAGTAATCCCAAATCAGTGCAATGCAAGACCTGTTGGATGTTGAACTTTTTAGATGATGGTTTGCAAGAGCCAGTTGTCTATGAGGGCTACATCTGCAAGAGATGCCAGCTGATCCAGCAGCTTGAGCTCAGGATTGCTGAACTGGAGTAGGAGTTGACTGACCTGCGTTGTAATAGAGAATTGGCAGACTTGGCCCAGGTGTCCTTTAGAGAGATAGTGTGCACCTCCAAGGTGGCGCGGGAGGAGATTCCAGACCAGACAGGTAGGAATAGGTGGGTCACGGTCACAAGGCATAAGGTAAAGGGTGCACACTGTTTGGCGGCATCAACCCCAGAATTAGAAGTGTCAAACCGTTATCATGTCCTTGCGGAGCTGGATGGTGACTCTGATAATTCTGAGGTGGTAGGCAGGGATGAGGAGCCCCAACGGGCCACCTCAAAACCAGTTCCCAAAAAGAGAGAGGTAGTGATAGTTGGGCACTCAATCATTAGGGGGATTGAAGCGCAGGTGTGCTCCAGAGAGAGAGAGTCTCGCACGGTGTGTTGCCTTCCGGGAGCACAGGTGGGAGACCTCCCTGGAAGGGTGGATAGGCTCTTAGCCAGAGCGGGGGTGGATCCAGTTGTCATTGTCCATGTTGGAACAAATGACATACATAAGGGTAGTCTGTCAGTTCTGCGATCCAAATTCAAAGAGTTAGGTGCCAAGCTGAGGAGCAGAACTGACAAGGTAGTCTTCTCCGAAGTTCTGCCTGTGCCACGTGCCAGTTCAGGTAAGATTGAGGAGATTAGAAGGCTTAACGCGTGGCTCAAATCTTGGTGCAGGGTAGAAGGGTATAGGTTTATGGGGCATTGGGAATCTTTTTGGAACAGATGGGACCTGTTCCGCCATGACAGGTTACATCTGAACTGGAGGGGCACCAATGTATTGGGGAGGTGTATGTGTAGGCTAGTCGAGGATTATTTAAACTAGGGAATGGGGGGGCAGGGAGTTTAGGGCAGGCCAGGTTTAGATCTATACATGGAAGAACAAACAATGGTGTAGAAATAAAAATGCATAGTAATGTAAATTCTAAACAAACATTTAAATGTAGAAGGAGTAACACATTAAAACTAGCTTGACTTAATGCTAGAAGTATAAAAAATAAGGTAAGTGAGTTGGAGTTGTATGTAGCAGAGCATAATTATGATATTATAGCTATAACGGAAACCTGGCTAAATAACAAAGATGGGGATGAGTGTAACATAGAGGGATACACATTTTTTAGGAAGGATAGACAGAACAGAAAAGGAGGTGGGATTGCTGTTTGTGCCAAGCAGGGTTTAAATGTAAGACCTCTGCAGTTGGATGATGAGCCCCATCTTAGTGAGGACATGTGGCTTCGCCTGGAAAATATTAGGAAAACAGGTCTTATTTTAGGGGTGTGTTATAGACCACCCAATTTAGACAGTAATTTAAACACACTTCTTTTTAGTAATATCAAAAAGGCAAGTTTACTGGGAGATATTATAGTCATGGGGGACTTTAATTATCCAAATATTAACTGGGATAACCTTGCAGATGGAGGAGTACAAGAGCAGGAGTTTTTAGAAGTAATCAGTGACTGTTTTTTAAAACAGCATGTTAGAGCACCAACATGGGATGAAGCCTGTCTGGATTTAGTATTTTGTAATAATCAGGATTGAACTGAGGGTGTAGAGGTGATTGAACCACTAGGGTCAAGTGACCATAATGTAATACAATTCTCAGTATTTTGTAAGAGTGCAGATGCAAAGACTAAAATTGTGAAGTTGAACTTTGGTAGGGCTAATTTTGAGCAGATGTGACAAAGTCTAAGTAGGATAGACTGGGATAAGCTTTTAAGTGTGGAGACAGTCAAGGAGCAGTGGAACAGGTTTAAAAATGATTTACATGTAATGCAGGACACATACATACCTAAATTTGGAATTAATAGGAAACTAAAAAAAACTCCACAGTGGATTAATGAAGATTTAAAAAAGAAGTTGCAAAGGAAAAAACTGCTTTATAAGGCATATAGGACTAATGACTGCAAAGTGAATCGCAGAGTGTATGAGAACATGAGGGCAACCATTAAGAAGGATATCAGGGAGGCCAAAAGACAGTTGGAGAGGAATATAGCAGATAAGGTGAAAGAAGACCCTAAGAGATTCTTTCATTATTTTAGTAGTAAAAGAACAGTCAACGAGGAGGTCAAGTGCATCAGGAATAGTAAAGGGGAATTAAAAGTTACAGGCAGTGAAATAGCGGATGCCCTAAACTTACATTTTTCTGAGGTGTTTACAAGTGAACAAGTGGATAACCTCCTAGAGGTAAACGTGACTTCTAAGGAGGTACTGAGGGATTTGGAAATTGTGCAGGGAGAAGATGAAATCAAACAAATCACCAGGACCAGATAATATTTATTCTTGTGTTCTTAAGGAGGCTAGTGAGTACATATATAAACCCTTGACACATATTTTTAGGAAGTCACTGCGCACTGGAGAGATTCCGAAGGACTGGAAAATGGCAAATATCATCCCATTATATAAAAAGGGTGACAGGGCAGATCCAAGCAACTATAGGGCAGTAAGCTTAACATGCAACACAGGAAAATTAATGGAAGGAATTATTAAGGATAAGATTGAGCAACATCTGGCAAGGACAGGAGTTATTCTGAACAGTCAGCATGGGTTCAGAAGAGGGTGGTCGTGTTTTACTAACATGCTGGAATTCTATAAGGAGGCAACAAAAGGATACAATCAAAGTGGAGCTTATGATATTATTTATCTGGACTTTCAGAAGGCATTTGATAATGTGCCACATGAGAGATTGGGTATCAAATTAAAAGAAGTGGGAGTTCAGGGTGATGTTTTTAGATGGGTACAGGATTGGCTCAGACACTGAAAGCAGAGGATGATGGTGCGAGGAACCTCATCAGAATTGGCCGATGTTAAGAGTGGTGTTCCACAGGGGTCAGTGCTAGGGCCACTGCTATTTTTAATATATATATAAGTAACAAGCTGGTTAAGTTTGCAGATGATACCAAGATAGGTGGACTAGCAGATAATTTGGAATCCGTTATATCATTACAGAAGGACTTGGATAGCATACAGAATTGGGCAGATTTGTGGCAGATGAAATTTAATGTCAGTAAATGTAAAGTATTACACATAGGAAGTAAAAATGTTAGGTTTGAATACACAATCGAGAGTACACCTTATGAGAAGGATTTAGGAGTCATAGTGGACTCTAAGCTATCGACTTCCCGACAGTGTTCAGAAGCCATTAAGAAAGCTAACAGAATGTTAGGATATATAGCACCATGTGTGGAGTACAAGTCCAAGGAGGTTATTCTCAACCTCTATAATGCACTGGTGAGGCCTCATCTTGAGTACTGTGTGCAGTTTTGGTCTCCAGGCTACAAAAAGGACATAGCAGCGGTAGAAAAGGTCCAGAGAAGAGCGACTAGGCTGATTCCAGGGCTACAGGGGTTGAATTATGAGGAAAGATTAAAAGAGCTGAGCCTTTACAGTTTAAGCAAAAGAAGATTAAGAGGTGACATGATTGAAGTGTTTAAAATTATGAAGGGAATTAGTACAGTGGATCTAGAATATTATTTTAAAATGAGTTCATCAAGAACACGGGGACAGAATTGGAAACTTGTTAAGGGTAAATTTCGCACAAACTTTAGGAAGCTTTTCTTTACACAAAGAACAATAGACATTTGGAATAAGCTACCAAGTAGTGTGGTAGACAGTAAGACGTTATGGACTTTCAAAACTTCAACTTGATGTTATCTTGGAAGAAATAAGTAGATAGGACTGGCGAACTTTGTTGGGCTGAATGGACTGTTCTCGTCTAGAGTGTTCTAATGTTCTAATGTAAATTGTGAAATTTGAAAAGCACCAGTAAATAAATTCATATTGGAAAGAAGTAATGCATGAGTGTCTTATTCAACTATATTTGTAGAAGTCGTACATTTCCTAAATACAATAATTAGCCTTCCGTTTGTTCACCTGATTCTTGGTTAGCCATGGTAGCAAGAGGAAACCTATAAAAGATGATGAGGAATATTGACAGAGGACAGAGAACAGATTGCAGACATAGAATTAAAAACAGAAAGTGACACAGAAGGGAATTGTGGAATTTTACTGTGAAACAATGACAATCTGTAACTACCTATGCTTCACAAAATTTAACTTTAGCACTCCGTTTGGTTTAAACTCTGGCTTGTGGGGTTTTCTTTCCACAAACCTGTCCCCTATTTCCTCCTGTCTAAGCACTTTAAATGGCCAGAACTGAACATAAAATAACTATGGAAAACAGAGAGAGAAATAAAAAAAAATTAACAAATACTTGACACTGAGAGAAAATACAACTAAAAATGATGTTTTGAAATGAAAGTCTCAGCAACACAAGCTAACTGAAGCTTAATGATGCATTTATATATTGGAATGGTCATGGTGACAGAAGAGACAGGCACACACACAAACAGAAACAATGCAGGATGTGTAAGTCTGAGCCCTCAGACATCTGGGAGTATTTATTGATTAACATCAGAACACAGAAATGGCAGATTGCTAAATCATAGTGTGCCTATGCAAATTTCTCCTGTTAGGGGCAACAGAAAGCACCACTCAAAACAACAAATGCAGTTTTAACCATTGGGCCCACAAACTCAGGATTATTGCCGGGCCACACAACTGCTGATTTATGGCCAACTCTTTGCAATGTATTTTCCCACAAATGAATCATAATTGCAATACTTCAGCTACTCCTTCCACCTATTGTCATCCACAAGGAGGTCCTCCTCATGCACACACTGTTATCTTTTGCCACTAGAGACCTTGGATTTCTTAACCATTGCAAGTGTTCTTATTTAAATAGCCCACACTGCTGGAAAGCCGAGGACAGGAAAGGACACTTCTAGAGTTTGTTGTCAATCAGGTGACTCCATATGATCTTCACATGGTGCCCCTCTGCAGTGCCCAACCTACCTGGAAAGGAGGATTTGTTCTGTTCTGTGTATTGTACTGTAATGTATTGACCCCCTTCTTTTTGACACCTGCTGTATGCCCAACCTACCCTGAAAGGGGTCTCTCTGTGATCTGCTTTTCCCTGCAGGGGTTTTTTGGGAGTTTTTCCTTGTCTTCTTAGAGAGTTAAGGCTGGGGGACAATCAAAAGGAAGGGGCTGTTAAAGCCCATTGCGGCACTCCTTGTGTTATTTTGGGCTATATACAAATAAACTGTATTGTATTGTAAACTATACTTGGCCCCAAACATTTAGAAGTGATTTTGTCTGCTAGCTGTTATCTTGTTTTCATTTTGACTACTGTATAACTGTATGGTATAAAAAACAGCAAATAGTGTTTACAGAATCATTGTGGTCTACAAATAGTGTTTACAGAATCATTGTGGTCTATATATATACATGCAATATGTTGAAACAATGTTTTCATAGTATATTCAGGTGACATGTTTGGCATTTACAATTAGACAGTAATATTAACTTCCTTCAGTTATTATTTAGATGAGCAGTCTGTCATCAAATAGAGAGTTTCAAGGCACGTAAAAAAGGCAAGTAAAAAAAAATTGCAACAAAGCTCCACAAGTTGAAAGATCCCCCAACCTTTGGTTTGAAAACATAAAAGGAAAAACAAAAACTCTTTGTAGGATAAAGGATTTATTTTCAAAAATGCTCTGCAGCAGAAACAGTTCCAAGTAGCACAAAAGGCCCAGAAGGAGTTACCTTAGCACAATATTCAATCCAATGACAAACAAGTCTCAAAAAACACAAATCCAAAAAAAGTTCAAGATGCAGATCAAGAAGTCAAAAAATTTAGAGAATCAACAATAAAAACAGCAATAATTGCAACAGAACTCACCAAAACCACCTAGCGCATTCAATGAACTGCATGGAACTGTATGTTTCTTCAGCCTATATACTGTTGAGGTAAGTCCCATGATGGAGACAGACAGGTGGCCCTGCCTCTTGGATGACCACCCACAAAACATATGGAAAATAATGGAACAAACATAGACACCTAGATATTAAATAATACACAAAACTAATAAAAAAACAGAAAATAATGCACATAAATAACAAAAGTAACAATATTAAAATAGACGAAAAAAATGTACAAAAAGGACATAAAACAGGAGCTTGAACTCCACTCACAGAAGAAACCTTGGCTGAAATATAACAAAGCTTTGCCCATGATTCTGCTGGAGTGATTTCATTGCCATTAGGCACATTTAATGTTTTGGGTGTATTGAGTTCTTAAATTTCTCCTGTTGTTCTTCCTCATCAACTCAGCAGTTCTTTTTACCTCCTTTTTACTGGGTGTGACAGCACACCATTTAGTTCACATAAATATTTTACAGTTCATCTTCACAGGAACATAGCTACCAGTTCTTTCAGTTGCACATTGACTTAAAATCTATGATTGTAATTAAAAGCGACAAAGAGCACAAGTAGCTGGCAGCAATGCATCATTCACTTTTGCCACTAGCCTAGCAATTTCTTTAAATTCCAAAAATGTAATCTGGTTTTATAGAACAGTATTCTCTTCCAACACATTGTGTTTATTTTTAACATATGTGGCCTCTCTACATACAAAATACATTTATAAGTTTAACAGGGGCCTTTCTTGGAGAATTTGTAGCCAAACGAGGTTTATCTATTGTAATCAGAGCCTTGCTGTCGGTCAGGCCATGTTAACAAGAGTAGCATTGCTCTTTGCTGTTTTAATCACTACTTCTACTTTGAACTCCGCCTTTATGAGGCATTAGATTGGTTTAGGAATGTCACAGTTAGTAAACTAATTGTTTCCACCCAGTTTTAAGAGAAATGCACTCATGGTTGTTTCCATACATATGTATTACAGTACATGTCTGGCTCTGCACAACTAAGCATAAACTAACTGGAACACTATTTAATGACTGTAGAATACTCTAGTGATAATTCAGTTTTCATTTTTTATTTTGACTGAGAAAATTAAACAATATATTAAAGACTAGCAAAATACCCGCGCTTCGCAGCGGAGAAGTAGTGTGTTAAAGAAGCAATGAAAAAGAAAAGGAAACATTTTGAAAATAACGTAACATGATTGTCAATGTAATTGTTTTGTCACTGTTGTGAGTGATGAGTGTTGCTGTCATATATATATATATATATATA
>JANRMT010062831.1:27160560-27184900 GCA_026402145.1 Polypterus bichir lapradei
CGGGAAGTTGGAGAATTAGTGATGAGTCAGTCAGTCAGTCAGTCAGTGAGTCAGTGAGTGAGTGAGGGCTTTGCCGTTTATTAGTATAGATTTAACAGCCTGTAATCCAACTAACAGGTTGTGTGTGTACAACTTAAATTAAGTTTTACCATCAAGCTTTCCATTTCTAATAGTGTCACTGCAGCTTTATTTGTGGTAGATTGATTTCCTAAAGCTGTGAAAGGTCTAATGACTGGTAGAAATTAATACTCCAGGCTTTTTCAAACTGGTAAGTTTTTTTTTCTTGCTTTAGAAGATTTTCCACAAATTAAATCATGGTTTTGGAGAGCTTTCTCCGCTGAAATACTAATTCTATGTACATCAGATTTTGAATATTAGCTTTTTTAAATATTAGGCATTGTCCAACTTTATCATGGTGCAATCGGTTTCTGGCAGGTCATTTATTGGTCAGTGCTCCTGTTCAATTATTTGAAGGAATCAAGTAATGTGCATGCATTTGTGACCTGTGAATGTGAATGTGACACAGAAATGTGCATTCTCACAGGTTTCTTGGCACAGGCGAAAGAGAGGTAAATAAGTATTTTTAAGAGAATGGAATTTAGACCTTGCAATGATCTGTAGACAAGGGTGAGGTCTAATACTGATTTCTATGGAAGCCTGGATCTTGAAACTGCCACTGTGTTGTCAGACCATTCCAATTTGTTGTTTATTTGACTCCCCTGGTACCTACAGCTATGTTCCACTTCCACGTCTTCCCCCCGAATGGTGACTGGTTTCAGAGGCTTCTTGTTACATCTGAAATCCACCACCAGTTCTTTCGTCTTGCTCCTCCACAACTTTCCTATGCTCTGACTCATCTCCATTATTAATTCAGCCTATAATGGACAATTCATCTGAAAATTTCTGTAGATGGCAAGTGCTAGGGGTGAACAGGAAGGGAGACAGGACAGTTCCCTGAGGAGCACCTGTATTATACTCCACCATTTCTGAAACACAGTTTTTCAGCATCACAAACTGTTGTCTGTTGGTCAGGCAGCCCATGATCCAGGAGATTGTGGGAGTTTTTCCCCAGGCACAATGTAGATGAGAGCATCCTCCATACCTATGTGTGCCCAACTGGCAAACTGCAGATGATCCAGATGTTGTGGAACCAGGGGTCGTAGCTGTTTTAGAACAAGCCTGTCAAAGGTCCTCATGATATATGAATTAAGAGCAACTGGAGTCCTTGTGATCACTGGAATGCGTGTTCATCCTCTTTCCTGCATCACTGCAACCATGCAGGATGTTTTTCACAGCTGGGGAACATCCCATAACACATAACACATCCCTCAGATATATCAATCAGGTGGGAGCATCCCCAAGTGTATTCCTGACATCTATGCTTTCCCCACTCAGCTATATATGCACTGTTTAAAACAAATGTGAAAAGCTGACTTGATGAAAGGGGGAAATGTTTTTAGAAGAGTGATTGAGGCAAGGGACTTGGTCAAAAAATGTAGAGTCTGACCCAAACATGGTGCTAATGAAACATGGGAGGGGCCATTTTGTGATGAGAGATGACCTGCTACACTGGAGGACACAATAACCCACAGAAGGGAAGTTAGTACAGCTAGTTTTAGCTGCTGGATTCAGAGGAAAACCCCTTAGATGATGACATGGGTCATTTGGGTGTAGAAATGATGACTGACCCTCTAAGGAGTAGGTTTTATTGACCCAAAATTTCATAAGATGCTAAACAGTATGTCAAACACTGAGGAGATTCCAAGAGTTGCTTGATAAAATAGCTCCTGAGGATGTTGAGGGTACAGAAATCCTGAACCACCTGTCCCCACCCCCCACCGTTTTCAGTGGCATCCTCAGCTGGAAAAATTTTGGGTATAAGAACAAATGAACCTGTATTAAACACATACCATGCGTAGTCCATGCCTATAGTAGCACAAAAAGTGATGCAACAGGTCACCCGCCATACTTGTTAATATTTGGAAGAGAAGCAAGAATCCCCGTGGATCTTTGTTTTGGGACCAATTGGAAACAATGAAAGAAGTTATTCACAGTATGTAGAGGATTTTAAACAGGCTTTGAAGAAGGCTTATGAACTTGCCAGCAAAGCTGCAGACAATACACATGAACAGAATAAAAGAGTATATAACAGACGAGTGATATTCCAGACTCTGCACACTGGAGATCAAGTGTTGCTAAGAATCCTGGAAATCAGAGGTAAACAGAAGCTCAAAATTTGTTGGCGCTCTGTGTCATATAGATTAAAGGTCAGGATGAGTCCTTGTGAGATCTAATTCTAGTTTACAGGAGACCCACAAGTGAAGAAGAGTGTTGACTAGAGTGTACATGGATTCTTCTTTAGACATGGTATATGAAAAGCCCCATAGATCCTACAGAAACTATCTGGAAAAGCTGCTAGAGTGGAAAGTACATAAAAATGAGCATGTTACTGAAGCTTCAAGTGAGGAAGGCCAAGAGCCGTCCATTAGTGATCAGAACAGAGAAGATGATGACATCTCTGTCCATAAAGACATTTACAGCTGTGCCCCAGACAAAGAATACTGTCTGTTAGAAGACTTCAATTACAGTGCAAAATATTTTAAATTCTGACTGCTCGGTATCTGAGCCAAATCAGTGAGTTTAACAAACACTTAAGAGTTAGCCCTAAACTGGCACCAAAATTTAGTAGAGATCATAGGCCAAGAACATCAAATAGACAGGTAAAGCCAGTGCTTAGGTTAACCTTTGATTTACCAAGAAATGCTAGTGAACAGCCAATAACAATTATTCATAAAAGGATCATTATCAGACTAGGACACTAATAGAATTTTTATACAAAACAACCAAACTCTGCACCCTTTTTCTTTTAAATTAGAATAGAAGCAAATGTTTTAATGCCTGCTGAGAACATGCAGACAGTTAGAAGGGGGAGAAGGTAGGCTTTTAATTATTAAACTATGAGGTTATAGTAACAAATGATAGGGCATGTCAAAGATCATAGAGAAATAGCATATGGTAAGGAGAAAAGGAGGTAGAGATAAGGAGAAATAAAGGAAAGAAGAGAAAAGCAGTTGTAAGATGGGTAGTGCATGCATTTAGCTATTAATTGAGGAATGGTTACGTTTTTGACCAGATAACTAAAGTTAAGTGACATGAGAGTTAATTTGGTTATTTTTGTTGTGAACTTCAACTAGAACTTTATTTTGTAAGCAGCCTTTTCCAATGCGACGGTAACTGGTTGGATACATTACGTTGTTGTCGCAACTGCTTCTGAGGACTGTGCTGAGTGAGCCAACCTGGAGAATTGTTCTAACGCTGTCTCTTAGGAGCTACACAACCTGGGATTTCAGTGATAGCTGCTATGTGTAGGTGGCATCGGGACATGCCTGCCATTGACTGTAAGCTGGGGCTGAGAACATTGCTAATGCAATGTCAGCCGTACAGGTCATCTTGTCCGCGCTCTGGACATGGGAGTGGAGTTTCCTACGTGTTCTAAAGGAATGAAGGAGCTGCTTTAGTTGCACTGCTTGCAAGTATCAATAAGGCCTACAATGTTTTATGTATGAAGCTAGTTCAGTTTTCTTTTTTCTGGAATTATTAAAAAAGTGTGGTTTTCTTTACTTTATTTGTTTTTTTACCTGTTTATTTACCTTTACCTTTAAGGACATTTGTTCATGTAACATATTTAAAGAACTTCGGAATCACGTTTAATCTATTTCAATAACTTTAATTAAATATTTCCTAGTTTCCAAGTTACATTTATACATATATATATAAATAACTAGTTGAAATAGGTGTGTTCAAAGGTACTCAAGTCAGCACCCTTATTAAAAGCCAAGAGATCAAAGGGGTGCTACATGTTCTTTTCACAGGAATTTTTCCATGTCAAGCCCAGGAATTCTGTAATGGGAGTTCTGTTAGTTGAAGGCATTTGGTTTACTTTACTTGATTTCATTTCAGTGAATTCCATAGCACATTTTTATTGGGATCATTATAGGATGAGGCATGCTCCATTATGGCTCTTTCCAAACGTGACACCACATACTGTAGCAACATGCATTCTTACTAGTGATGCTGACTCATCGTGAATACTTTAATAAAATCTTTGTTATTCAAAGCACTGTTTGAGCTTAAAGGAAAAAAATGGTGGGATCAGCAAATAATAAAGGAACTGAACTATTACATTTATAAATCATAAAGCATTTGTGTTATTTCTCAAGTTTAGCGTAGCCCTGATTGTTCACTCAGCTGTGCATAAATTTAATGCTGCATACTAGGTAACTATTTAGTTGAATCTAAGAATCAAAGCAGGAAAAAGATTCAACCTACTTAATTAAAAAATAACATCTCTCAACATCCCTCATATTAGCAGCAAAGCTGAGGATAATGAAGGTGAAAAGGAAGATGGTAGTACATCTCAGACAGAATCTATTATAATAATCTTTACCTTTGTGTTTCACTGTAAAGCAATTCACGACACTGTCAAACAAAATTGTTGCTTGAAGTGAAAGGATTTCATTAGGTTTAATTGTTTGATTTTGATTGATAATACAACATAAAACGCATAAAATGCAGAAATACAGTAAGTCAAATAAGTCAATACCTTCTTAACATTTCTGTGAATTAAATTTTATGACTATTACCGTGGATTAAGCACTGTCTTGGTGGAAGAGATACAGTATTACACAATTCATTATCTCATGCTTTATTATGCTTTTGTATGTGCCTCAGAGAGGAAGGAAAGCTACCTTTAAATGCATTAGTTTATTATATGATAAACAGTTCAATAGAAAAGCAAGATTATTTTTACAAATTTACAAATACAAATATTCAGTATAAAATTAGAAATGTAGAGCCCAAGTCACAATAAAACATACTGCATTTATATAAAAATTAAAAGAAAAAAACAAGGTCTTTATTGGACAATGGCATTTTTGATTGAGAGAGGAAAAATGAAATCTGTTAGGATATTAATTCTGCCTGTAGCTTGGTTGTACTTTTCACATTCTCTTATATAGATAAAATAATAAGACACAGGATTTGTATGGCAGAATATTGTAACAGGAAGACGTTTTTGAGTGAATGAGTCACTTTAGTAATGGTTTCAGTTTAACTAGTACCTTTAAAGTTCAGGTATGTAAGAGGAGCTGAGAGCAGGAGGGCTCCTAATTCTGGAAGAGCCCTAGAAGTCACTTTAGTCCATATTGCTTAAAACATTTGGGTATCTGCTGCGTGAGAAGGGGGTTTTCAAATAATAATATTAATAATATATTGTAATTCAATACAAAATAATAAAAATTAAAAGATTATTGAAGTGTTGTGTAGGATAGTCATAAACAAAAAACATTCTCATTAAGAATGTTTCCTTCTAAATATATTTAATATAAAATAATTATAAACAATTTAACATTTATGACAGAAACTTTTTTTTAATGATGTAATTGAAAAAAATGAAGTCATATTTCATTGCTTGCGGTCAACCCAGTACAGCTATTTTAATCAAAATATGAGATGTGATGGTCACATTTAAAAAAAAAAAATCTGGTGATCTGTCGTGGAACAACCACAATGAGGAAGATAACAGTGGTAACCTGACCTTGTTGCTGGGTGCAAAGGCCCCCCCATAACAGTTCAAGCTTCAGGGCTCCAAAAATGTGGGTCCACCAGTGGGTGCTTGGTGGAAAAAGCCAATTATTGTTTTAGACAGCTTTTCAGGATGGCAGAGAGGACCATTCAGTATGTCCTTATCTGAACCTTCTGAATCTAAAAGGCAGGAACCAATCCTAGACAGAAGGTTAGTTTTTCACAGGGCACACTCTGACCTATATAGGTGTGGTTTGGCAAAACCTGTGCAAACAAATGGAGAATTCACAGACTTCAAACTGACAGTAGACAGCTTGGGAATGAACACTGGAACCCAGAAGCTGTGAGGCAACCACATTCACTACTTCTCTTCACTGCCCCCTTCAGAGAAGGTCACACAGAAGGTTTTATTTCACTCATTTGCAAATATGGACTTTATAGTAAGAACAAAGTACTGTAAGACTGGGCTAAGCACTAGATTTTCTTTCCTCTTTGATATATCTACCATATATGGAGTGTATTAGGGCCACGGAGAAGAAAAAAAAATATGGACACAGTGAAGAAAAAAAAGTGTATGTCGAGAGTAAAGTCGACATTTACACTTTTTTCTCGCCATTTATATCGTGATTAAAGTTGACATTTCCACTTTAAACCCTTGTTTTTCTCTCTCTAGTTTAATGTTGCCATGTCATAAACTTCATTTTAAATTCAATGTTTATTTTACTAGTTTTCTCAAACCCCGTCATAACTAATGTAGCACATTAAATACTTAATTGCTACATGCCTCTTGCACTGAGAGGAGACGCAGGCAGTGATTGCCACACAAAATACATTAACTTTATGATATTCCTGCTCCGTGAACATTTAGAATGCTAAGATAAATACTTAACATAATTTTTATGATGAAATGCATTAAAGCATGTATTAAACATGGGGTAAGGGGAGGGGTACGGTGGCGTGACAGTAGTGCTGCTCCTTTGCAGTAAGGGGTCCCCTGGTGTACATTCAGTGTAGAGGACCTTTATGGCAGGTGTGATGAGGCTCCAAAAAGCTGGATGTATGAATGGGTATCACACTGGTTTAACTGAAATATTGTGTAAATGTTGGGTTTGTGAGCTGGTGGTTGGAGACACGAACACAGAATTCAATGGATGTTCTTACGAGCAGGCTATCTTTACTTGCGGAGTGCTGTCTCTGTCAAACATACCAAACTTAGTGTGATACCCATTCATACATCCAGCTTTTTGGAGCCTTGTAACACCTGCCATAAAGGTTCTCTACACTGAACGTATACCTGGGACCCCCTTGCTGCAAAGCAGCAGCACAACCTCCATACCACCATGCCCCAACATGTTTAATACATGCTTTAATGCATTTTATCATTAGAATTATATCAAGTATTTATCCAACCATTCTAAATGTTCAGAAAGCAGGAATATCATCAAATTAATGTATTGTGTGTGGCAATCACTGCCTGCACCTCCTCTCAGTGCAGGAGGAAGTCAGTTTAAGAACCACGTACCGATTAACATGGGTCGGGGAACACTTAGCACAAAGAATTTAATGTGCTACATTACTTATGACGGGGTTTTAGAAAATCTGGAAAATTAAACATTGATTTTAAGATAAAGTTTATGACGTTCTACTTTAATGACAAAATAAACTACAAGAGTAAAGTGAACATGTCGATTTTAATCTTGACATAAGCTTTGAGGTTAAAGTGAAAATATTGAGAATACACGACATACACTTTTTTTTTCACTGTGTCCATATTTTTTTTTTCTTCTCTGTGGCCCTAACATGCCTCCATAGTACCATAGTATGTCTTGTGGAATTAAACAAAAATGTGGAAATTTTAATTACCATTAAAAATATAAAACATAAATATAACATTATGAAATGATAATGCTTTTGTTTTAGTAGTAGATATTTGCAAAAAAAATGAGATAATCTAATGGACCATAAATAGTGCGAAATAGAGCGGCCCGGACACACACAGGCGGACACCGTTTCAGTCATCACCACACGTTTATTTACAAATGTCAAGTGCACCGCCACCAAACTCCCCAGTTCCCCAAAGTCAATAGTCACTGTCTTCACACACAAATCACTCGGGCCTCTCCTTGCCTCCTCTGCCACGACCTCGTCTTCCTCCTCACCCGACTCCAGCCTTGATTGCAGGGTGGCGGCTCCTTAAATAGGCGGCAGATTGGCGCCCGCACCCAGCCACCTGTGGCAATAGCTATTGATGAAATACAGTTTTTATTAATATGAGCAAAGCATGGTGTAATTTAGTTTAAAACTTATACCTACATAAATTAAAATAATCTAAAATTTCTGGGGTAGGATCCAAGATGTGAAAAATGAACATGAATCAAGAACCTACCTTGTTAGTTCATAAAGTTTAGAAATATGCAATGTTCAGATCATATTTTAAAAAAATGTTTGCTTATTTGTTAAAAACTTTTAGATTAAAATACTTTAAAAGCCCTCTGACAGCATTATTTTGAGCAATGCTTAATAGAACAAAATTCAATAAAAAAATCTTATACCACACAGCTTGCTCATCATCATATCTTACTCATTCTGAATCCTAAGACACACTTTATAATTTAATAGTGCAAAGCTGTTTTATTTAAATTTAAAAATAAATCTTATTTCCTTAACAAGACATGGTCCTCAGCTTTTTCAGAATTTATTAATACAATTTTAAAACCAGTCTAGTTTCATGTAATCTTTTTTAATACCTCAGCCTATGATACCCTTTTGATCAGCTCTACAGACTGTGTAGATTGTGTGTGAAGTGAAATGCAAATATTTGTGATGCCATACAGATTGCATCCCTGACTGACTTGTGTCTGATTCAGTGTATATCAATTTACAAAATGAATAAAATGGAAAAATACTGTCCATGTAAAACAAATTTAAATACTATATTTATATAATCATTTACTGTTTGCAAAATAGAATGAGAGTGTTTTTATCCTAATAGCAGACATTCTTAATGAACAAACAAATGCATATATCTGAGTGTGAAACTGTGGCCTGTACAATGGTATGCAGTGCGTAGCTTGGAATGTTCTTCCAGTGCAGCTATGAGAAAGGCAGCAAACAGTTGCCTAACTCAACCTCTGAAGGCAAGTGCAAATTCAAAGCATATTTTCTTTACTGGTAAAAAAATTAAAGATGAAGCTTATGTGCCAAAAGTATTCAAGCATTTTCAAAATAACCCCTTGCTGTCAATAAAAGAATGAGAAAAAACTTTAACCACTAGAACTCTATCCAATTAGAAAAACAAATCAGGGGGTTAAGGCAATGTGAGCAGACTGCAGAATAACTATGAAATATTCAACACAGCAATGATTTAGGGAACAGAATTTACTGGCATGCAGTATCATTGCATTTGCATTCTGGAGCCTAAACTTGTTTCCATTAAAGGGAAGGGAATTTAAGACAATGTTTTGTGAATGTTAGTGTGTAACTGATTGTGGAAGCACCTTAAAAGAATGAAGCCTAACTTGAAACTTAACATTACAGTTTTGTTTTCTAATTAACATTTCAATCTTGATAACTGAACACAGGATTTAGTTTATTGTAGACATTATGCAGTATATACTTTAAAACTATTTGATGTAGAATGCACTAACTTCAAGTTTGTTATCAGGAAGCTTTTTTCGTAATTTGCATATTCCTCAACAGTGGAATTTGATCTTCATAGTTTAGATGACCGCAGAAATTTTCTGTATTAATTTTGCTTAGAAGTGTGGTCTGCATATTCTCCAGTGATTTGAGTACCCAAACAACACCGCCAACATAAGAGTGCTTATTTAACAAAGTTTATTTAGACTGAGGTAGAGCAAGTGCAGAGCTGAAATGTTTTTCTTTAAGTTGTTATCAGTGTAAACCGTTGCGGTAATGCTTAATTTATATAAGATGTTAGCTTGAATGATGTTTATTTTCTCTTAGGCTGCTAAATTTTTGAGCATTGGAAAAAAGTAGTAGTAGTGATAGTATTGTCTCATGTACAGCATACAGTGAAATTCTTATATGAATATCTGTTTTGTGCAAAATGAAATAATATGAGGTTACTCTAAGGCTTTGTTTGGAAATAAAAATTGAAATCAAATAACTAATAAGGGTTTTAGAAAAAAACAAGAAAATACACCAAAAACATAAGACAACACATGCAAACTCCTAACTTTCAAAAAAGCTTTTCAAATACCTAAACGTAAGCAAAGTATTCTAGAACAAATTGAAAAACAAACATCATGAATAGTGATGAGCGAATCCTATGGTGGTCACTTTGCCATGAGTATGGTGAAATCACTGAAATCTTTGTGAACTTCACCAAACTCAAGATTGAAATCAATGGGGAAATAGGAAATGAACTAATTTTGAGTGGAATATAATGAGGCAATGGCATTTAATTGTCCCTGATTGTCAGAGAAGCCTCTGTCAACTATTCTGCACCTATTGTTGCGGACAAACATGATCTTTTGCTGTGAGGCAGCAGTGCTAACTGCTGCGCCACTATGCCTCCAATAACAAAACATGCAGTGGAAATGATAACCACAAACAAAATATAGTAAATGGCCACAAATTAGGAATAAGTAAAAAAAAAAATAAAAGTCATTGCACTCATAGTGTTTCAATCTTCGGGTGCACATTAGCTGTGGGACTGGTTCATTCCATTTCTTAAAGGTACAGTTAGAATATTTTCTGTGTCTGATCTCTATGCATATGCTTTGCACTTTTTCATCCATTATGAAGATAGAAATGCATTCTAAACAATAAAAAAATAATACAAGTTTCAATAGTATTATTATTTCATATAATCACATGTGTTTTCTGTCTTATGTGGAGGGCTCCTTTAAGGCATGTTTTGTATTGGAGGTACAGCACATGGCTAATTATACATTCATAAAAGCCATGCAGCACTGCCCTGCCAGCACACATGCATCTGCATTATACATTTGGTGGCAGTACTCATACTGTTTTTATCATGATCAACTAATGTACCCCTCAAATGAATATTCTGCAAGTTTTTTTAAAACATATGCAGAGTTGAAGGCTGGAGCACTGCTTGGGCTTTAACATCACACATTCCTGAAGCACATTGGCAACAATCTTACATTATGCATATGTAAAAGTTCTATGTATGGCTGCCCAAGCACTGTGATGTCACACTGTCCTCACAAAGCATCATTGGGTGTTGTGGAAAAAATGTATCACTAAGCTGGCCACAAGGTGATTCTCCAGAAAAAATATTCTTTAAACAGGGTCACTTGCGACCACAGCATTTTTACTGTTAATAACACTTTGGCAAATTTCAACGATCAACACTAGCAGGATGACTGTGTCACCTGAACAGCAATAAGCCAAGCAACAGTACACAACATGGCTAGAAACAGTCACAAAATATCGGCCAGTCTGGAAAGATGAAAATGAAATGGAGTCTTCAGAATATAAATAAATAATCCCTAACTACAATGGATGCAACCCAGCCACAGGGGATATACAAATCACTGTGGGGAAGGTTTCATCAGAAAAGGCATCTGGTGTAAAATTTTGCCAGATCAATATACGGAAAACAATACAGATTTCCATACCGGGTCAGTTGAGGCCCGGGTTAACGACAACCACCACCAGTACTGCTAGCCCATCGGGTGCTGGCAGAAATTGGGCTACTCTTGGCTTAAGAAGAAGAAGAAGAGTAAAGTAAGTAAGCAGGCGTCACAAATTGCTGTACAATAAAATAAAAGAAAAAAGTCGTTATATCCATCCATTATCCAACCCGCTATATCCTAACTACAGGGTTACAGGGGTCTGCTGGAGTTAATTCCAGCCAACACAGGGCACAAGACAGGAAACAAACCCCGAGTAGGGTGGCAGCCCACCGCAGAAAAGACGTTATACTAAAAATAAAATAAAGTAGAAATATACTAACAAAAACTACCCAAAAGCTTGTCTAAAACAGTCAATCTTAAGCTGGGCTTTAAACTGTGCTGGAAGAAGACTATTTCACTGTCTGGGAGCAACAGATTGTAATGCTCGATCCCCATGTGTTATGACTTAAATAATCTCGCTCCATCTTATATTTCTGAATGTCTGACACCTTAGATTCCAAATCGTAACCTTAGATCTTCAAATGAGTGTTTACTTAGAATTCCAAGAGCTAAACTTAAAAGAAGTGGTGAGGTGGCCTTCTGCTGTTATGCACCTAAAATCTGGAATAGCCTGCCAATAGGAATTTGCCAGACTAATACAGTGGAGCACTTTAAAAAACTGCTAAAAGCACATTAGCACATTACTTTAACATGGCTTTCCCATAACTTCATTTTAGTTTAATCCTGATGCTCTGTATATTCAATTAATTATCATTACTATTCATGGTGGCTCCAAAATCCGTATTAACCCCTACTCTCTCTTCTGTTCTTTTTCCGGTTTTCTGTGGTGGTGATCTGCGCCAGAAGTCCCCGTGACCGTCACCATTATTCAAAAATTATTATTATTATTATTATTATTATTATTATTCGAAGTTATTGTCTGTTCTTACCTGCATTTTTATTACTCTTTAATTTAATATTGTTTTTTGTATCAGTATGCTGCTGTTGGATTAAGTGAATTTCCTCTTCAAGTCCTTCCACGAGAACCCTGAATACAATGAGGACTGATCATTTATGTTAGGTAGAATGCCTAGAGGGGGCTGGGCAGTCTCATGGCCTGGAACCCCTGCAGATTTTATTTTTTCTCCAGCCATCTGGAGTTTTTTTTTGTTTTGTTTTTTCTGCCCTCCCTGGTCATCAGACCTTACTTTTATTCTATGTTAATTAGTGTTCTCTTATTTTAATTCTTACTTTGTCTTTTTTTCTCTTTCTTCATCATGTAAAGCACTTCGAGCTACATTATTTGCATGAAAATGTGCTATATAAATAAAGGTTGTTGTTGTTGTTGGCTGGACCTTAGGGCTCAACTAATGGTGTAATGGTTCAGGAGATCCACAATGTATTGAGGAGGCTGACCATGCAGGACTCAGTAAGTGAGTATGAGAATGTGATATTGTATCCTGAACTCTACTGGAAGCCAATGCAAAGAGAATAAAATAGGAGTAACATGAGTCTACGTATGGAAGTTTGTTAAAAGGCCTCCAGCTCTGTTTTGAATGGCCTGAAGGTGAGTTAAACCAGATTTGCTTAGACAGGTATAAATAGAGTTACAAAAATCAATGTGTGATGAGATAAAAGCATGAATTATCATTTCCATCTCAGCCTTAGGAACAACACTCCTTAATTTGTATAAGATTCTCAAATTTAAAAAGCAGAAATGACTAAGGGACCTCACATGAGCATCAAAATTCAGGGATTGAATGAAAACAATTGGGAGACGTGAGAGAAGCTAGAAAGTGATGAAAGCTTTGGGCTTATTGCCGTGTATAGGTCAGGAGAGGCAAAAATTAGAAGCTCTGTTTTCTGAGAGTTTTAGCTTTAAGTTGTTGGCTAAAAGCCATTTATTAATTTCCATCAGACAATCAACAAGAAAAGCAAACTTGTATAATTGTTGACTTGTAAAAGAACAATAGAGCTGGATGTCATTGGTATAGAAATAACAAATATTCTTAGAAGAACTGATAATATGATCTAACGGTTGCATATATAATGAAAAAAGAATAGGTTAGCTGATATAATGGGGAGAAGCTATATATAATCTTGCTATAAGTGTGGTCTGCATATTCTTCAGTGATCTGAGTACCCAAAAATCACTGCCAACATAAGAGTGCTTATTTAACAAAGTTTATTTAGACTGAGGTTGAGCAAGTGCAGAGCTGAAATGTTTTTCTTTAAGTTTTTATCAATGTAAACCGTTAGGGTAATGCTTAATTTATATAAGATGTTAGCTTGAATGATGTTTATTTTCTCTTAGACTGCTAAATTTCTGATCATTGTAAAAGAGTAGTAGTAGTAATGGTATTGTTTCATGTACAACATACAGTGAAATTCTTATATGAATATCTGTCGCGGGGATATTATATAATATAAGATTACTCTAAGGCTTTCGATGGAAAATAAAATTGGGTTTTAAAAAAAGACAAGAAAATACTAATGGCACCAAAAACTTAAAAAAACACAAGCAAAGTTCTAACTTTCAAAAAAATTTTTTAAAAAACCTAAACATTCACAAAGTATTCTACAACAAATCGAAAGACATCATGAATAGTGATGAGTGAATCCTGTGGAGGTTACTTTGCCGTAAGTACGGCAAAATCACTGAAATGTTTCTGAACTTCGTCAAACTCAAGATTGAAATCAATGGGGAAATGGGGACCTGAGCTGTGAGGCAGCAATGCTAACCGCTGCGCTACTATGCCTCAAACAACAAAAGATGAAGTTGGAATGATAACCACAAGCAAAATACAATAAATTGCCACAAGCTAGAAATAAGCAAAAAAAATAATAATAATAATGATCATGGCACTCATAAAGTTTCAAACTTCGGGCGCACATTAGCTGTAAAAATAGGTTAGCTGATATGATGGATAGAAGGAAGGTTTAAATATTGTGCATGCAAGACACCAGTAGGAAGGGGAGTAAAGCCAGGTGTATCGTTCTACCGTGGTGTGGATGGAAGGAGAAATGGGGTAGGGATTATCCTGAAGGAACAGTATGTCAAGAGTGTTTGACAGACTCTGTTGGACAGAGTGATGATTATGAAGCTGAAAATTGAAGCTGTGATGATGACTGTTGTTAGTGCATTTGCCCCAAAAGTTGGGTGTGCAATGGATGAGAAGAAGATTTCTGGACTGAGTAGGATGAAGTGGTGGAAAGTGTACCTAAAAAAGGAGAGAGAGTGGTGATTAGAGTGGATTTTAATGGACATGTTGGTAAAGGAAACAGAGGAGATGAGGAGGTGATGGGTAGGCATGGTGTCAAGGAGAGGAATACAGAAAGTCAGATGGTAGTGAATTTTGCCAAAAGGATGGACATGACATTAGTGAATACATATTTTAAGAAGAGGGAGGAACACAGGGTGATGTATAAGAGTGTTGAACATGCAAACAGGTAGATTATATCCTATGCTTGAGGGTCAGTGTGAAGGAGATTGGAGACTGCAAAGTGGTGGCAGGGGAAAGCATAGTTAGGCAGCATAGGATGGTGGTCTGTAGCATGATGGTGGATATCAAGAAGAGGAGAAGAGTGAGAGCAGAGCCAAGGATCAAATGGTGGAAGTTGAAAAAGGAAGACTGTAAATTGGAGTTCAGGGAGGAGGTAAGACATGTACTGGGTAGCAGTGAAGAGTTTTCAGACAGGTGGGCAGCTACAGCAGAAGTAGTAAGGGAGACAGCTAGAAGGGTGCTTGGTGTGACATCTGGACAGAGGAAGAAGGAAAAAGAAACCTGGTGGTGGAATGGGGTAGTGCAGCAGAATATATAGTACAGAGGAAGAGGCTGGTGAAGAAGAAGTGGACTAGTCAGAAAGATGCAGAAAGTAGACAGGAGTACAAGGAGAGAAGGCTTAAGGTGAAGAGAGAGGTGGTGAAGGCTAAAGAAAAGGCAAATGATGATTATTATGAGAGTTTGGACACTAAGGAGGGAGAAAATGACCTGTAGTTATTGGCTAGACAGAGGGACTGAGCTGATAAAGATGTGCAGCATGTTAGGGTGATAATGGATTAAGATGGAAACATACAAGTGAGGCGAGTATGTTGAGCAGATAGAAAGAGTACTTTGAGGGGCTAATGAATGAAGAGAATAAGAGAGAGAACGTTGGATGATGAAGAGATGGTGAATCAGGAAGTGCAACTGATTAGCAAGGAGGAAGTAAGGACAGCTATGAAGAGGATGAAGAAGAGAAACGGTGTTTGTCCAGATGACATGCCTGTGGAAGCATGGAAGTGTTTATTAGAGATGGCAGTTGAGTTTTAATCAGATTATTTAATGCAATCTTGGAAAGTGAGAGGATGCCTAAGGAGTGTACTAGTATCAATTTTTAAGAATAAGGGGTAAAGAGAGGTAAAGAGAAGGAGTTGCATTTTGTCTTTGTGAACTCAGAGAAAGCATATGACCGGGTGCCTAGAGAGGAGCCGTGGTATTGGTGTAAGTCTAGAGATTCTGGTCGAGGAGAAGGCATTGGAATAATTCATTGCAACAAAATGCCCAAGGTCTGGCTTACTTGTCTGAACTTATCATGACTTACAAACCAGAGCACACATTAAGATCTAAAGATCTTCTTATAATTCCAAGGATTAATAAAATAACAGTGGGTTTTTAGCGAGTGGTTCATAGCGCTATAACTATGTTTTCTCAGTGTTATTCAATGTTTTTACATTTAGTTTACTATTATGCTGTGCATTCTATGGTATAATTAACTATATTTGTGCTTAAAAATCTTTAAAATATATATATTTACATACAGTTCGTACAGTCTGGAACGGATTAATTGTATTTACATACAGTCCTATTGGGGAAATTACTTCGGTTCACGACCAAATCGGGTTACGACCAGAGTTTTGGAATGAATTATAAACCGAGGTTCCACTGTAATGTTAAATTCTACTACATACTTCTAAAATTTTTATTTTTATACTGTATTGAGGATTTGTTCTGTTCTGTGTATTGTATTGTAATGTATTGACCCCCTTCTTTTTGACAACCGCTGTATGCCCAACCTACCCTGAAAGGGGTCTCTCTGTGAAATGCCTTTCCCAAGGTTTCTCCCATTTTTTCCTTCAAGGGTTTTTTTGGGAGTTTTTTCTTGTCTTCTTAGAGAGTCAAGGCTGGGGGCTGTCAAGAGGCAGGGCCTATTAAAGTCCATTGTGGCACTTCTTGTGTGATTTTGGGCTATACAAAAAATAAATTGTATTGTATTGTATTGCATGAAGAAGTCAGGAGTGGCAGAGAAGTATGTAAGAGCTGTACAGGATATGTACAAGGGAAGTGTGACAGTGGTGAGATCTGTGGTTGGAGTGATGGTTGCATTCAAGGAAGAGGTGAGATTACATCAGGGATCAGCTCTGAGCTGACAGACGAGATTACGATGGAGTCCCCATAGACTATGATGTTTGTGGATGACATTGTGATCTTTAGCGAGAGTAGGAAGCATGTCGAGGAGACCCTGGAGATATGTGCATATGCCAGTCAGTACAGGAGAAGCACTTCTGCAGTTCCTCTGTACTGTCCTTGCACTAATTTTGTGTTTTTTGTATGGCTGTTTTTTCTTGCTTCAGTTTCTGTTTGTACTTCGGTAGTAGGTGAACAACGACATGGGCAGACACACCCAGGGCTGCTCTATGATGCGATATGCAGGCACCAGGAACGTTTCCATAACATTTGACTAGTGTTTTGTCCCCTCTAGTACTAATATTCAAGTACTGATAGTAATGTGGTAATACTGATTCCAGATTGCATAAATTAAAATCACCCATCACAAGTTTTAAAGAGCCAGGTGATTTGGTTTCTAGTTTCTGAACAGTTTCAAGAATCATTTCACCTGCAGTTTAAAATATCAGCATTTGAACTACTGTCACAAATAATTGACCAAACTCTCATGATAGATAGTATGGGTGAAGTCGGACGGTGAGCATTTCCATATTTGGCATGCAGATGCTCTCTTCTACAGTAATATTCTTGCACCACCTTTTGTTAGTGTAAAGGCACACCCCACCGCCAGTCTGCTTACCAGAAGCTGGCTTTCTGTCTTACCATACACAATAAAATACATCCACTATAACAGCCATATCTGAGTCCATATTCTTAAATCATGCCTCATTAAAGCATATCACACAGCTTTCTCAGTACTAGTGGATGTTCTCTCGGCTCATGCAGTTTATTCTGCAAGGACTATGCATTGCTCATAATGATATTTGGCAAAGGTGTCTTAAAACTTCCCCGTCTCAGATGTACTCAAAGCCCACCTCTCTTACCTTGCTTTCTGGGTTTCAAAGTTTTTAATTTGTCTGGTATGTTAGCAGTGCACGGAGACTAACTGGTACCTGGTCTCAGAGACAGCAGTGCATCCCAACTGTAAATGAACAGCGCTGGCCACACACAAAATAAGTGTTAAATAAAACACAGGCACAAAACATGGAAAGATGTACTAAGAGGTCAGCTACAGTGCATCAACTGAACAAATGATAAGTGTGCAGGCAGGGTGGTGTGGGTAAAGGAGAGTATTAGGAGTGATTTTTCACAGACAGGTAACAACAAGAGTGAAAGGAAAGGTTTACAAGATGGTATTGAGACCAGCTGTGTTATATGGGTTGGAGATAGTGGTACAGACAAAAAGACAGGAGACAGAGGTGGCAGAGTTAAAAATGTTAAGATTTGCATTGGGTGTGACAAGGATGGACAGGGCTAGAAATGAGTACATCAGAGGGTCAGCTCAGGTTGGACGGTTGGGAGGCAAAGTCAGAGAGGTGAGATTGTGTTGGTTTGGACATGTACAGAGGAGAGAAGCTGAGTATATTGGGAAAAGGTTGTTAAAGACAGAGCTGCCAGACAAGATGAAAAGCGGAAGGCTTAAGAAGAGGTTTATGGATGTGGTGAGAGAGGACATGGAGATGGTGGGTGTAACAGAGCAAGATACAGAGGACAGGAAGATATGGAAAAAGATGATCCACTGTGGCGATCTCCCTAACAGAAGCAGCCGGAAGAAGAAAAATTATAATGCCAAAATTGAAAATACACATTTAAAACAATATTGTCCTGCATTGATTCCATCTTTAAAGTAATTGCTGAACAACTGAATTGCTGGTAAATTAACAGTAGTTAGTAGGTACTGAAGCACAGAGCTCTGGATACAAAGAACAGAATTTGTTTTCAATTGCAAGCCAGGACAGAGAAAATGAATGAATTTCTGATTATTTCTAAGATTTTATTGTGCATATAATTGCTGCCTAGTAGGAAAATTGAAAGTTAGGTAAAACCATGTCACTTTCTAGGTCATTGTAGGGTTGTATTTGGAAGTATGGCTCTTTATTCCAGAACAATTATACTGTGATTGAGTTTATTTTCATTCTGGCATTTTGGTTGCTATGCCATACAGTACTAAGGAGCATTGTTATGCACATGCATAAATGCATGCATGTGACTTCACAAGTGAATTGTCATGTGGTGTTGATGGCCACCTTTTTTAAGACCACATAACGGTAGTCTGCCTGTTTTGCAAAACAATTATAAAGAGTTTTGTGCCAGGATGAGGAGCAGAACTGACAAGTAAGTCTCCGAAGTTCTGCCTGTGCCGTACACCAGTTCAGGTAAGATTGAGGAGGTTAGAAGGTTTAATGCTTGGCTCAAATCTTAGTGTAGGGTAGAAGGGTATAGGTTTATGGGGCATTGCTACTTCTTTTGGAACAGATGAGGCCTGTTCCGCTGTGACAGGTTACATCTAAACCATCTGAACTGATGGGTACCAATGTGTTGGGGAGGCACAAGAGTAGGTTAGTCGAGGATTGTTTAAACTAGGGTATGGGAGCATAGGGAGTTTCAGACAGGCTAGGTTTAGAACTGTACATGAAGGAGCAAACAAGAGCGTACAAATGCATAGTAATATGAATTCTAAACCAACATTTAAGTGCAAAAGTAAAATGAGTAACACATTAAAAACAGCTTGCCTTAATGGTAGAAGTATCAAAAAATAAAACAAGTGTGTTAGAGTTGCATGTCGTGCAGAATAATTATGACAATATAGCAATAACAGAAACCTGGCTAAATAACAAAGATGAGAATTAGTATAACATAGATGCATACACATTTTTAGATAGGATAAACAGAACAGAAAATGAGATGTGGTTGCTGCTTATGTTAAACAGAATTTAAACACAAGTACTCTTCAGTTGGACAATGAGGCCCAACTTAGTGAGGACACGTGGCTTTATCTGGAAAGTATTAGGGAAAAAAGGTCTTATTTTAGGAGTGTGTTATAGACTGCCCAATGCAGACAATAACTTCAACGCACATTATTTTGGCAATATTATAAAAGGCAAGTTTATAGGGGTGACTTTAACTACCCGAATATTAACTGGAATAACCTTGCAAACAGTAGAACACAAGAGCAGGAGTCGTTAGAAGTAATCATTGACTGTTCTTTAACACAGCACCTTAAAGCACCAATGTGGGGTGAAGCCTGTCTGGATTTAGTATTTTGTAATAATCAGAATAGAACTGAGGGTATAAAGGTGATTGAACCACTGGGTCAAGTGACCATAATAAAATACAGTTCTCAGTGTTTTGGAAGAGTACAAATGGTAAGACTAAAACTATTAATTTTAACTTTGATAGGGCAAATTTTGAGCAGATGCAGTAAAGTCTAAGGAAGATTGACTGGGATAAGCTTTTAGGTGCTTGGACAGTCAAGGAGCCATGGAACAGGTTTAAAAAAATTTACATATAATGCAGAAAAGGTACATACCTAAATTTAGAATTAAAAGGAAATAAAAAAAAAACTCCACCATGGTTTAATAAAGAGTTTAAAAAGAAGCTGCAAAAGAAAAGACAGCTTTGTAAGGCGTGTCAGACTAAAAACTCTAACATGAATCGTAGTGCATATGAGAACATGAGGGCAACCATTAAGAAGGATATTAGGGAGGCTAAAAGGCAGTTAGAGAGGAATATAGCTGATAAGGCGAAAGATGATCCAAAGAGATTCTGTATATTAGTAGTAAAAGAACAGTCAAGGACGAGGTGAAGTGCATCAGGAATATTAAAGGGAAATTAAAAAATGCAGTTAGCTAACAGGTCACAGATATGCAACTCCATTCTTAGCAATATTGAAGCATCAGGAATTCACTGATTATCATCAATGACTGTTGTTGGAATATTACAGAGCCCAAACAGCCGAGACTGATATGGACTTTACCATATGATTTTTATGGATGAATCTTGTTTATTATTTAGGACTAATAACCACCAGATTCATACACTGAAGCCATAGAAACAATGGTGCTATCTGTACAGCAATCTTGGATACCACATCACTTCAACAGTAAACTCCACTAAAAATACCAAGGACATATCAGCACCATTCCCTGGCCTGCAGTGAACATGCATAATCCAATGCAGAGCTTAAAATTTATTCCTTTTCTCTGGTTTTGGTTACACTTGTTTAAAATGCTGTTTGCCAAGCAGATTTTACCACTGCATGCAAGTATTCTTCTAAAAGCAACTCTTAATGCATTCTTCAACCTATTGCGTTTCTTCATTTCTTTTATAATAGGTACGGTTAAAAATTGTCTTTAATTTATTTAGAAAGTCGATTTTTCGTGAAGCCATGCAGTTGAGTAGCTGTGCTATTTTGTGTTTACTTTCTCTGTTTTGTTAAAAAAGTCACTGTTCATTACAGACATCCTCCATACTTGACTGATTTTGGCCACTCCTGGAGGGAAAAATGTTCACTCAGTACACACAAACATATTTTGTTCTGAAAATTAAGGGGCTTTGCCCATAGGACAATATTGTTCACAGAGATGTAAATTGTTTACCAAGGCCTCATTTCTTTTAAAATAGCCACATAGCATCCACTGAAGTTTCATCCAAGAGATTATTGGGAAATTAAAAAAGAAAGCCTAGTGCATACTTCATAATTAGCCATGTTATAACTGGAAGTCCTGTAAAAGCTGTATACTGTAAATTCTAATGCCAAATTCCAGACAAAAGCCCTGATACAATATATAATGAAGTTTCTGCCATGATCAAAGCCAACTTAACCACAGGGCAAAAAGGACAGTTCTCTGGGCCCCACTATTTTGAAAGATCCTCTTTTTCTGCTGTGCTCAGCTCCATATGTTTATGCAAAAAGACCTTAATTGCAAATTGTTATTTTATGTATTTCTGATGAATTGCCAGGCCATAGAATTAAATCTGGAAAACAGTTTGTCAAATTCAAATTGCAGTTCTTTAGTTCACTACAGCGACAACATTTATTTATATAGCGTATTTTCATACAAAAAATGTAGCTCAAAGTGCTTAAAAGTTGCACTACAGGGAATAAATGATCAATTTTCATTTTGTAATGAACCAAAACAGTTGGTCAAATTCAAATTGTAGTTCTTTAGTTCACGACAGGGAAGAAATAATCAATTTTCATTTTGTAATGGCACCTGCCTGATATTCATAAAAAGTAATGTTAAATAAACTATCCACATTTATATAAATATTTCAAGATGGGCCATATAGTTTTCCTACTTGTCTTTTTTGTCAATTATCTTAGTTATTGACTTTCCATTCTAGATCTTTGATAGTTCTTTCAGCAAAACATGTTATGTATAATAAGACATGACTCAAAAAACAATTCACTGTTTTAGAATTGTAATCTTTACAAAGGTTCTGTGTTGATATTTTGCTGGGAAACAATTAGATTGGCTTTTACAATGTGTATTTATATTTACTATTAGGCAATTGCAAAAGGGGTTATGAGGCTTGAAAAGGTACACTGACCATCACACTCCTAAATAACCTTCCCCACTGGTAAAGCAAAGTGGGAATGGATCTAAAATAATCATAATACAGCATTATGTCTGACTTGTTTGCAGAAGTAACAAGTAACTTGTCAGCCATCCATTTTATCAACTCTTCTGGACATTCTGCTTCCATCTGAATACACCACAGAATTCTCCTCTTTTACTCCTTTGTTCACCATATTTCAAACCTTCTCTCTAGTCACTCCACTACCTGCCCACCTGACCCCATCTCCTCATATCTCCTCCAAGCTATCTGTCCTTTACTCATTTCTGCAATTACACACTTTGTCAATACCTCATTCAGCGCAGGCAGTTTTCCTACATTGTTGAAACAAGCCCTAATGACTCCTCTTTTCAAGAAGCCCAGCTCCTGACCCATCTGAAATAAGTAATTGCTGACTGGTCTCTCCCCTTATTTCTGTCTAAAACACTGTAATGTGCAGTCTGAAACCAGATCTATTCTTTTATTCTACAGAACAGACTTCTCAGCCTTAATGAGTCAGGCCACAAGAAGGGCTTTTCCACCATGACAGCTGTACTTACCATTGTCAACACTTTACAGTAGGCTAGAGAAACAAACATGTCATCTGTCCTAATCTTGCTAGATCTCTTCTCTGTCTTCGACAAGCTCAATCACCAGATCCTCTTTGCCATGCTACCACTACCTTCAGGTGGTTTGAGTCCTACCTCTTGGGCAGGTCTTGCAGATAATTCATTATGTAGTGGCATGTCTGGTGTTCAATCAGCTGAAGCAGTCGCATGTCACTCTTTTCTTCAGAACACTACATTAACTCCCTGTACTGACACATATTAAGTTCAAATCATTGATGCTTGCCTACAGAGTAGTCATTAGATCAGCACCTATAAGTATGGAAACACTGGTGAAGTCCTATGCTCTTTCTCAGTCAGTCAGATCTGCTGATGAATGGTGCCTGGTGATGCCACCTCTGCATGGTATTAAGTCCTAACTCCAGGATATTTTCATATGTAGCTCCTAGCTGGTGAATTGAGCTGACCACCTTCTTGCAAAATTCTGACTCCCTCAATGTGCATTTGAAGACTCTCTTGTCTGGTGAATTTCTGTCTAACAGATATTAGCTGTTAGGTTTTACAGCCTAGTAATTTTTACTAGCTTGTGTTTTTTTCTGAGTTCTTCACTTTTGGTAGTCAATAATGTAACCTTGTCCAGAAACACTTGTTCCTAAACAATCGCCCAGACTGATGCTACTTGATTATGGTTTCCTCTTTTGTAAATTGCTTTGGATAAAAGTGCATGCTATGCAAATAAATGAAAATGTAAATGCAAGTTAAAAACTTTCACTTCTATTCAACTCCTACCTGCTTAGCTTCTTTTCACTTGTAATGATGTCTCCCATTTTCTCTCTCTCACTGCCTATTTCTTTCTCTGCCTCTGCAGTTCTTCAGACTTTCAGTTTCTATTCTGGCCATTCAATTACAGTCACTGAAGGAGATTTGCTTTTAAATTCACCTTGATGTTAGCCTGCAGAGTTCACTTCTTGGAAGGTGACTTTTCAACGCCCGTGCAGATGATGACATACAGTGTGCTTCTGCTGCATTAATGCTGTCTGTCAATCTGTCAGCCTTTACACAAACTGCTAGGCTGAGGTACAATATATTCTGCTGATTGCTGGCTGAAATCTGTGATTATGAAGCATAAAAGCAGAAATATTGAAGGGAAATGTTGTCAATTCTTACATAAATACACATAGCAAAATATGTGTTTTAAGTGTATTGTGGAACTTAAGATGAGAATTGGTTGTTGAGGAGGTCAGACACATCTTTTAATTTGACAAAGTGATTCTCAGTGTGAAAAATAAACATAACTTACTGGTCAACATAAATGTATAGTTGACAGTACAAATTTTACATCCAGTCATGTTCAAATGCATCTAATCCAGTACAAGGTTGCAGGGTTCATTGTGGCAAGACACAGAGTATGCTTTGATTGTTTATTCTGTTTTTTTCCTCTCAGCTGCATATTTGTTGTCTGTTACTATTCAACTTGATGTACAAAAGTGAAAAAATAAATGCTTTTCTCTTTGCCTGAATCCAACAATAAGGAGTATGACAAAAAGTCAAAAGCCAAAGAATATCCAAGAAACACTTGTATACTGTATGTAGCTATGCAGTGAGCTAAACACTCTTTCAATAAATACCCAAGACAGCATCTGCCAAGTGTTGTAATGAAAGTGGTCTAAATCTAGTATACTTTTACAATGACAAATAAAGAGTAGGCAGAAACATGTGTCTGTCAGCTGTTTCCCCATGTGCTTCTTATGTGAAATGG